>OY718806.1:2452864-3052864 GCA_963070105.1 Litomosoides sigmodontis
CAATCAGTGAGGACAAAATTGAAATATATGAATATCCGGCAAAAGTCATATTTCTGGGATTACAATGATGCGAGAAATTAAATCGATAAAATATGTAAACTATAATTATCATAATATTTTAAGTTGGAATATAAGAATATTGGGTACAGCTAGTGATAAAACATAATTATCACACAAATTTACCACATTACTGCGAAAATTATTCCACCATTACAGCTTTTCCCTTTACACTACGACTTTGATGAAATTATTAGCATTTTAGAAATACAATTTCCAATAACTATTCATATGTCTCTCAATACATCCAGTCCTCTTTTAGATTTCGCATTTCACATCGACATCATTTTAAATGTTATATACATATAATAATTAAAAAAGCACACACACACATTTAATATAAATTTCCTTCCACTCAATAATCTTTGTAGGGCAAGAACTTGCCCGATAGCACCAGTGATACTCGATCACCTTGCTCATTTTTTTCACGCGCAACTGTTAGATTAAAATCAATTGCGCTCATAATGCCATCACCAAATTCTTCCACAATTAGCTCCTTAATTGTAGGCCCGTACACTGCTATCACCTTAATATTTTAATAAAATTTAATTTTCCTCATTTAATAGTTCAAATCTGTTTCATTTCATGCTATTATGAAACAAAAAAAAAAAAAGAAAAATGAAAGAAAGAACGAATGGTTCATTTCGCATCAAAATGATAATGAAATTTTAGTCGATTAATTTTGTCTTGCCTTCTTTCCCTCTGTCCCACATAGCAATAAGCAATATTTCAGGTAAATAAATTAACGCGTAAAATAACGTAAAACTCAGTGAGTGTCTTCTGTTAGCAACGATGCAATGAGAAACCTCATGTAGACGATAGAGAAGTGGATCGGACGAAATTCCGGGCGCGCCTCTTTCGGAGACTGTCTGAAGCCACGACAGTGCACTTTCCGGCAGATCAAATATTTCCGCAACTTTTTCCGCCTGTTCCTTCGTCATTGTCATCTGACCTAGGCATGCTGCTGTTGTCCACTCTTTACTTTTGCCAATTTTCTCCGCCACTGACTTCCATGTGATACCTTTTTGAATTTTTGTTGTCAAAATAAGATTTGTTACGTCTGCGCGAGATTTCATCATGTCCATGGGGATGATTCTGAAATATATTATTTAATGAACGTAAATACATGCGTATATACACAGATAGATGCATACGGAAAAATGAAAGAAACAAATTTGCTAAAGTGAAATTTACACTTAATGTTATATCCGTTCTAAATCACACTTATAAAAATTAGAATTATCAAATTTCATCATTGCACTTAAAACATCTCATCATCATTGCTCTTCTCTGTTCACTTTAAAAATTTTCAATGTTAATTTATTGCAAAAAAAAGAAAGCGAAAACTCCTACGATAATTATGCTATTAAATTAAATGAAATCAGTAAGTTAGTAATCAATTACCACATTTGCCAATATTACTTTCAAAACGTTTTTTACACGATTAAATCAAATAATGAAATTTAATCAATGTAAAGAATTATAAAAGCGAAGATTTATAAAAGCTATCAAACAAACAGTAAAATCAGTTAGATTTTAAATTTCAACCAAATTAATTAGTTACCCGGATCCTTCGAGAACATTTGCAATGCTTCGTCTCATTGTTTTTTTTCCAGCAAAGAAATTTGTTCCGAAACTTAAACCTGTTAGTGTGAGAAACAGCAGGATGCAATAAGGAAGCAACAATAAAAGAGAGCAGCAGAGGAAGGTGTGCGTGTGTGTATGTGTGTGTGTGTGTGTGTGTGTGTGTGTGTGTGTGTGTGTGTGTGTGTGTGTGTGTGTGTGTGTGTGTGTGTGTGTGTGTGTGTGCACTTAGAGAAAAGTTTCAAAAATGAGCAAAAACGTTGTGAAACGGATTGGTTGTAATTCGAACAAAACAAAAATTATTTTGTGTAAAAAATAAAGGGAAAAAAGTCAGTGAAGAAATTAGAAGGCAAAATTGTTGAATGCGTGAAAGGAACAAAAAATTTCTTACATTTTTTTCTTCCCTTTTCTTTTTCGCTTTAGAATTAAAATTTTTATAGCAAAAAAAAGAATTTTGATAAATTTTGATGTAAAAAAACAAACAAACAAATAATGGCATTATTGATTGAGCCAAATGATTATTAGTAAATGTAAACAAATACTAAAAAAAAAAAGAAAGAAAGAAGAACAATACTAACAATAACGAATCATTGAGGATATTTTCGTGGGTAGTTTGTTGCTTGGAAGAAAGAAGCAAAAAGCATTAATTGGATGAGTGAAATGATGAGAAGCTTGCTGAACAGATGGGATGAAGCACTTGCAAAATCTTAAAATTCATTGAAATCGTTGATGCTTTTTTTTCTCATTTTCAATGAATTAAATGAAAGAATTAAATCAAAATTTTCACAGGAAGAGTAGCAATTACACAAGGAAAAGTTTCATCTAACCATGCTAAAACAAACAAACGATCATTTTCATTTCGTATTATTTTCCTTACACTAAAAAACAAAATGAAATGAAACGAAACGATTTTATTTCAGATATTTTAAGTAGTAAGCAATTTTTAGTAAATAATGTTTAAGTTGTGAATTTTTTTTTAACACAAACATTTATGCTATCATTTCATTGATAAAGGCGAAGAAATATACGTATATAAATTGAATTGTAAGATTTGTGAGTGACAAGAAAAAAACAACTACTTTATTACATTGTCTTTTTTGTGAACACATTTTGAATTTTACTAAATTTGACGAGTGAAAAGTCAGGAAGTAATGAAGTAGCTATTAGTAGTATTTGAAAAACAGCAAAATGGCAAGAAACTAGCATAAGGTAAGGAATAGAGGAATAGAAATGAAGTGATAAATATGGATGATATATTTGATTCGTTGAACGATTTCCTTTTCAAATAACAAATTAATCTATTGAACGAATTTTAATGAAATATTATATCAAATGGTTAAATTTGATAAACAAAGAGGAAAAAAATTTTTTTTTACCTAATCATTTGTGAAGGATATACTTCTCAATGGATGAAATTTCTATCTTTTTCAGCAATGATAGAATAGTGTTAATTGATCAGCTACTACCGTTTGCATTTAAATTTCTCTCAAAGTACTTTTCAAACGTTTCGTCTTTGTTTTTTATTTTTATTATTAATTTAGCAGCAGTCGATAGCTTACACTTACTCCTTCTGTTTTCTTTAAAAATTCATATTTTGACAAATTTTGTTTCAATTTGTAAACAACAAACAATACAATAATCAATTATATTTCATCGTAAAGAAATGAACGCTATTGGATGACAGATGACCAGTTGAACAAACAAAATTAAATAAATTCATCAAAATATTAAAATACACAGGAGCATTGTAATGTGACAAATGCTCTTCAAAAATTTTTTGACATTTTAGCTAAAGTAGACTGATCGTATTCCACTAATCTATGCATTTGAGATGCGCACAAATTTCATATCGGCACCTTGCGCTCTCTGTTATTTCCGTCTATTAAAGATGAGCTGGAACTTTGCATCTCTTCACATTGTAGTAGCACACGGCATAGTAACCAATGGTGGTGGTGCTGGTGGTGGTGGTGGTGGTGGTGGTGGTGGTGGTGGTGGGTAGTGGTGCTAGACCCGTGCTAAATCTACAACTTCCTTCCCCCTCCCCCCCCCCCCCCCCCCCCCTTCATCTGATCGACCCACGCGGCGACCATTGTAACATACGCTAAACCACGGGAGTCCACGTTTTCGTTTCCTTCATTCATCTCAGCATACGATGATGTCCTTTCCTCTTCGCCTCCTCCAATCTCTCTCAGCTCTCCGCTGCAAACGGCATTGATGACATTTTCTTTTCAACTTCTGTTTCATTACGAATTGTTCTGTAGGTTACCGTATGGTTAGGTAATTGTTTGCTTTTTCATCCTCAGTATTGCACTATGTTAGCTGCATTCTTGCTTAAACACTATCGTTTAAATGTCCAAGCAGGCAGGTGGATGTAATATGGTTTCTTAAGAAGCATAAGAAACAAATTAGACGTAACGTGAGTAGCGTTACGCATGGGCTATACGGAATATACCGCGATGATGTTCATAAGCATAACAATTCGTTCGGTGGGTGTTATACGATATAGGTACCTAATTTGGTCGATAAGCACGTATCACATCTGATTTTATGTGCTATGCGTAATGCGATGCATTTATTTTCAGATTCAGGTTAATATGTATTAGTGTATATGTAAATATTATCGCTCGTCCAACTTGTCATCACTGAATAGAGGGATCGTTCACTGCTGAAGCGTTTTTTTTTGCAGTAAAGGTTACTTCACTTTCCTTCGAGGAACATGTTCGTAGTGATTTGATATTGCTAGGGGTGTGAAGTAAACTAGATGACATGGAATTAGTTGAATTGAGGCTCATCGTGTCCATCGTATCATTATTACTTTCAGAAAATTACCGATTCGTCGCTACTAGTTTATTCGTTGAAAGAAAATCGATTTCGTGTCCTTCTGCTTTTACAATGCTTAACATGTGTTTATGGTTTGCGTTTGGTGCGCTTTTTGTGTTTGCAAGAGCAGAACAAGTCGATCCACTGACTGATAAGGAGCATTTCAAGGTTTCTCTTCAAGTCATATTTGTAGTTGCGCACTTCTCGGAATGCTATGTTAATTTTTTGATTTGGTTTTCCAAAGACTATGATTTTAAGGCTGGCGGGCATGATAGCAGATTTGACCATGAAGCTTTTCTTGGTAAGGATACTGCTGAATCAAAGGAAGTAGTAAGCAAAGAACGTCTTGCGTAAGTGTTTCATAGCTGTTATTATGTGAGAAATGCCCTAAATTTGCATTAATATTTTGTGTGATATAATTTAGCTTAAAACTCTGTGCTGGGCCATGCCAATAGCATGGAAATATACGAGCAGTTTCGTATGGCATTTAGTACGTTCAAATTATATGTCTACAGCTTTTAATTTCTTAAAAATGTAATTTATGTAAATATTAAATAGCATATTAAGCGATGTCTGAAGCTGCTAACAAATTCATGCGAGAATGGTGGTTAATGTTCAGCTCTTGAAATATATCTAACTCAACCTACCTCAGCTATAAAACTTCACAAATTTTAGTTGGTGATGTTTGACTTTGATGATGATGATGATGATGTTAAACTGAAGTTTTCAGGAAGTTAGTTACAAAAATGGACGTAAATGGTGATGGCTTCCTGGAAGAATCCGAACTAAAGGATCATATTGATTTTATGCAAAAACGATATGTAAATAATGATGTTGATCGAACATGGAAAAATTATAATGCAGAGAAAGTGAAAGATGGAAAAATCTCATGGAAAGATTACGTGTGAGCTGATGCTACTCCGTTGTAGGTGTCTTAATAGAGGCTAAAGAAAACAGAATGCTTAAATTTCAGAGAAATGGTTTATGGAACAGTGGATGAAGGACAAGAGCTGAGTCCTGAATATCAGAAGATGATGACACGTGATGAAAGGAGGTGGAAAAAAGCTGATTATGATTCGGATGACATGCTTGATCGAACTGAATATGGATGTTTTATGCATCCTGAAGACTGCGATCATATGCGTGATGTTGTTGTTCAGGTGATTAGAAAGTAACAAAGCAAAGTTGAACTGAATATATCACTTTGAATGAGTGTGCAAATTTTTGAAGTATAAAATTCACCCGGGTTATAGCTTGCTTCATGGATGTAAAACTCTAATTGGAATTTTTTAATTCTTGTTACTTTCAGGAAACACTGGAGGATATTGATAAAAACAAAGACGGATTTGTAGATCTTGATGAATATATCGGTAAGTCTACCACCACATATGTACAATGCTTTGGATTGTGTTGAGGCCATTAGTGTAACTTCTTTTCCAGGTGATATGTACAGGCCGGAAGACTATCCAGAACTAGAAGGCAAAGAACCGGAATGGGTTGCCAGTGAACGGCAGATGTTCAAAGAGCATAGAGACAAGGACGGTGACGGCAAACTGGATCAAGTATTACTTAAAACCACTTTCTTATTTAAGAAAGTCTGCTTTCTTTTTTCGTATTCATATTCACCAGTTTTTGCTTTACTACCCATATTTTAGGATGAAATGAGGGATTGGATAATGCCTGTAGGTTTCGATCATGCTGACGCAGAAGCAAAACACTTAATTGGTATTGCCGATGAAGACAGAGTAAGTTTAAAACGTATTTATTTGTTTCACAAATTGAATAAGAATTGTGATGGCAAGGTGTAGTTCTCGTACCTTAATGAGATTTGTGATTTGAGTAGGTTAAATACATGAGAAAAGTCAAAGCTCTTGAGTTGGAATAGTTCACTACGTCAGGATTCTTATTCCGAGGAATACACAGTCCATAAGTTTATTATTCTTACAGGACGGAAAATTGTCTCTAAAAGAGATTCTGGATCATTACGATACATTCGTTGGGTCACAAGCAACTGATTACGGTGAGCAGCTACAGAAACATGATCCTGCGGAACTTTAAATAGGTAGTAAAATTAACGTCAGTTCGAAGCGTTCAAACTTTTTTGAATTTAAATTGTTGTGTGACCACTGTTTTTAACTTATGTGTGATGTTTAATATTTGATTTACACTGCATTGCAATGAGCGACTAACAATAAATTAATGAAACCCAAATGCACTTCTATACTGTTTCCCTTAAATGAACTGCGAAGATCTGGTCAGCCTCCATCGTGGTGTTCATGCGGTTTATCTGTTTGCTGCTTTGTTCCTTAGTTGCAGCTAATATTACTGCTCTGTTAATCTCTATTTTCCGTGTACTGTAAATGCAGTTATGGTAATCTAGCTTTTATCATGGTGAGTTTGAAAGTTGATTATAACTTGCATTTTCATGTAGAAGCAGAAAGCTCCCAAATGAAAAGATGATCGGAAAGGAATGTGACAGTTTTTTGTTGGTTAAAATTAATCTGTTACGTTTTCCCAATACAGTATATACATGGAGCATTTTGAACAAACAACGCTAACGATATCACATCAAAACATCAAATTGGAATATGTACCTTTCGAAATATACGATATATATATATCGATGCAATAAACCAGTATCACACTACTATAATCTAATGACAAATGAATATCACATCAAATTCTCACACACACTTTTTGAAATATATTTATCGGTGCAATAGAATAATCAGTACCAATACTGTTACAGTCTAATGACAAATATACATTACATTCGAAGTCTCAAACTCAACAAACATCTACTAAATGGAATCTCCGAAAGCTTCGGGGTTAGTATTCCATAAAGATTTGCATTAGCAGTCCTAACCACTTCCCAGAAATATTTCACGTGCTGGGAGCTGTATAGTACTTGTGCAACCGTTCCTGATCCAGGAATCCTAATTTCCATTATGTTTTTAAAGCATGAGGCATTACAGATACATAACATACAACAAGCTCATGCAAAAATACCGTAAAGAAAAAATTTCTCTTTGAAGCGGACATCAGCATGTTTGTGAGTAAGGTTTGCACACCAACGCGGTGGTTGTCGGATAACCGCCCCAGCTACCACTTTTTGATGATGGAAGTTGCTGTACACTATTGGATCCATCATTCAGTTGCATCACTTGATGGGCGCATCCATGGTACACCATTGCTGGCCGTACCAGCTGAATAATTCACTTTAATACGATCGAAGCATTGGTAATTAGAAAAATAACTCGAAATGAACACTGGGAGTATTGAACACAGTATGTTCCGCATTCTCACCTGCAATGTATGTGAGAGGGCAGACAGTTCCTTACTCTCCAGAAGATCATACATTTTTGCAATCGAATACATATGTGCTATAACCAAGCCGTACTGTGAGCGCAGATTTAATGTAGCTAATTGTTCCCAGTGATTTGTGTATAGATGTCCGCAACTGTGCCACAGTAACCTCATTAAACGACGGCAGTGACTTTCAAAATTATCCGAAAAAGCAGCTCCTGAAAGTGAAGAATTTAGCACATGATATGTCTCCCTTGCATAAAAAAAAGTGATCTCGAAATTTTACCATATTTAGTTGGGTAAAGTCGCTCATCCTTTACACTTTTTTCGCAGAATGATAATACACAATCAATGTATTGCATAGCAGAATATGGATGATGTTTCCTTCTTTCATCAACCCACTGTGCTTTTCTGTAATTTTTGCAGCAATTATTTTATAGATGTTTAAATTTTGTCTTTGTATATTATTTAAAACACGGAAAAGCAAAAATGTTACATGCTACAAATTGTTAATGCTACAAATCGTTAATATTACAAATTGTTAATGCCACAAATTGTTAATGTTACAAGTGTCAATGTTACAAATGTTTACACTGTTAATGCTACAAGTGTTGTTAATGTTACAAAGCCTAAAATGTTACAAATTTTTATGTACCAAACATTTCGACACGTTGTGAAATTTTAATGCAGTTGCCATAACTCTATTACCTATTCCGGTCAGGAATTCTGCCCTGCGAGCTATAAATGATAAGAAAGTAAAAAGCAAATGTAATTTGTTACGTTATGTGAGAATAACTTTTCACTCATTAAAAATTGATAAAATTATTACAGTACAAAACTTACGGAACACCTGGGTAGGACATAATAGGACATGACACCGGAGTGCACATTTCGGATATTGTTCCACATAAAGCATTTACATTTTCGAAAAGAGAGAGTGCTGAAATACATTCATATCTACTAAATTTCAGCTAATTACTCGTTAAAATCATAATTCCTCATGTTTTAAATATGTTTATTAGCTACAACTACCCAAGGCTTAAAAAACGATAAGTGCATAAACTTACTATGTGTGGCCAACCACTCATTTTTGTCCATCCCTTGAGGTAACTTCGAAAGCAACACAATCATCTGGAAGTGAATAATTTGTGTTTGGAAATGCCATGTTCATACATCGAATGTTTCTTTCATTACTAATAAACTCTACATGTCGATGGTGTTGTACATTTCAGTGAACTTGAGCATATTCACTTGATAGTTGCAACGGAAGAAACAATATCAAAATTATGTAACAACACTTACATCATCATCAAAGGAATCACAGACTCCCATTTCAGATAATGCTTTACGTTTGCAGTTCGGTGCATGGATACACGTCACAGAATTTTTTCCCCCATTTGACGACATACGTCGTGCTAAACGACATCTTTCATTCACATCCTTACGTCTCGATCTCCTGAAAAGTGATTATTTATATCAATCTCACTCAATCCATATAACTTCTATTTCCTCCGAAAAATTGTCTTGAATAATACTCTCTCGTAAGATGCACAACAGAAGAACAAGGTTACTATTTCAGCATTCAAAACATGCGCACTTAGCAACTACCAAATTTGATCTGTTCACGGAAGAAAAACGCTTCTCTTATTGCAATTAAGTACTTTTGATTAGAGACTTGATCGAATCTATAAATTGAACAAGTGGGAAAACAGCATAATTAATAACATATTAGAGAAAAAAAATTAATATCCAATTTTGCAAAGACCAACTCCAAATTATTCACTTAGCGTATAAATTAAGAAAGACTGATGAGAGGTGATAATAAGGCCAGAAGACGAATGTAAGAAACTGCAATGAAAATCTCTCCCGCTACCCGTATTATATGTATGTCATAAAATGAGGATATTTCTTAATTACGTGAACTGGAAAAACTTCTACCTGCAATTTTCACGTCGTGTACAAGATAGCACTAATATGCCACCTCTTAATCGGCGTCATTAATGACTTAAAAAGTACAAAATTCAGAAAATTGTAAGCGAAGATGGATATACAGCTTAGTGCATCCAGTCACCGTATACGATGATTAGGAAATGAGGGAATTTAGTAAAAAAAAATGAACTCACGTTGCAAATGAGACGATATTAGAGAGGAATATTTTAGCAAGGCAACAGCCATCCTCGCTAACATCTTTAGATGAATGTCTTGATAAGGTGCTTCCATTCGCATGTGCTTGCGATTTCATATTTCCAGCAGATACCCCATATGACCCACTTCCACCAGCTCTTTCCGTATTCGGATATTTTTCAGTCAAGATCGACGTTACATCCATAGCTACGCCTAATTAACAGGACATTTATTAACAGCACTTAACTACCACAAAGTGGGAATTTCAGCAATGTAACACTCCACGTTTAATGCAGTCTGTTGTAAAAAAATCCCTGCCATTCTCAGTTACACGATAGTCTCTTTACATTATTCTCACAAATTTCCATTTCTCCATAACTAAGCAGTGACTGCTGCACCTAACGCAATTTTTCAATTTTCTTGTGAAAACATGGCGAACATAATTTTGGGTTCTGGTCCATATTAAATGAATAATGCAAAAGTGTAAGTACTTCTGTGAAGTGCTAAATTTTTTTTGCCAGCAATGTGGAAAGTGTCAATTAATATAATTACACAAAATCTTATCATTTTCACGCGATTCTACGCTTATCAAGTAAATTGTGGACAGAAATACATAAAAAAAAAAAGGAAAAAAAAGGTGCACTATGACATAGACATTTTAAATTCTACTAGTGCCACTTTTGAGACCTGTTCCACACTTTTAAAAAACGATAGAATGTCTCCTGTAGGTGTCTTCCCAAACAATTTTGTTTACCAGTCGTCATAGTAAGCAAAAATCGATGTCAACACGAAAACCATCTCATCGATTGAAAATTTAACCAAATTTATAGTGAAAGAATATGGAAAAAAGAAGCTCAGACGAAAATGGAAAACCGCAAAAACTGGAAAGCTTAGATGTATTGCACCCAATATTTTGCAATCCTTTGTTTGGCTAACGTCGACAATGCTTTTTCATAAACATAAAAATTGTCAGTTGCTCGCGTCAGCTACTTTCTTCATGTATTTGACTGAATGTGAAACAGATGAAACCTAGCACCTTTCAGTTCTCGGACATTGCGTGAATGTTATCAGAGACAAGTTGTGATTCACGAAAACACCGCATAATTTGGTGTTAGAAGTGAATAAAACAAAAAAAAAAACAAACAAACAAACAAGTGCTACCAATTGTTCTACGAACATCAGTAGAAAACTAGAATTTTCAGCATTTCTTTCACGTACTGGTCTAAATTGGAAAACTACAGTGTAAGAAATAATACGGATCACAAACTCAGAATTTAAGGAACATTAATTCTCAAAACTCCTTGCTTAATACAAACTAATAAGAGACCGAATTGAACTTCGCGATTTTCCAGCCGTTCCCTAGATCCTGATCCTTTCGCTTGCTAATTTTCCGTTCTCAATCAATAAGAAAATAACCAAAAACAGGAGATCTGACACCTTGCGTCAATCAATAAGCAACGATACATTTCGTTCGATTTAACAGAAAGCAAGATACTATTGCTGTCCCGTCCCTGGCCCTATAAAAGCATGAAGCACGATGTCTCTATCAGCCGTCACTACATATGTGTGTGCAATTTACATTTATCCTTTAGCTATTAAGCTGTTGGATATAATTTCGCGTAGCTACTTGGGAAGGTACAGACTAAATACATTGATACGTGGAATAGGAAGGCCGAAGAAGCAGGAAAAATATATGGATATGCTCCTACAGTCATCTAGAACGACCACACTTTCAAGGATTGGATGTAAACAATAGCAGCAAAATCTTTTATGAGTCAATTAAAAAAAAAAAAGATGAGAATGCACAAGCAGTTATATGCTTGGTTGTTGCTCCCAATTTTCACAAAAGTAGTCACTAACATACGGCTTTACATTTTCACACGAGTGAGAGAGTCCTTAACTCAGTGTGCCAGCAAAAGCTAACATACGTGAAATATAAAAAATCAAAATTAATAGGTCATGTTAATTAGATCAATGTCCTCGTAGAGGGTGATCGTGTACAGTTTACGAGAGTGAAGTGAAGTAGAAATGGAATGGTCCTTCCCTCTTCCTAACAATGAAAGAAGCATGAGAAATACGTCGGTCGTCTCGGCCTTTGTCAATCACTCGTACAAACCGGAACATATTTGTTGCCTGTAGTAAGGGAGAAATTATCAAATACATTTCATCCAAAATTAACGACTAATAGTAATACCACCGTTTCTGCACCAACACTGACTGATCTTAATGGCTCAGTGAGAGAGGCGAGCGAGGGGGGACTGTCATCAGCGATCGTTCACCTACGAATACACTTCACAAACACAAACACACGCACAACCCAGTAAACCAATCCTTTCCTACAGCGCTCTCAACTGCGAGTAGTAAGATACGAACTGTGTGTCACATGTGCAACACACACCTGGCATTGGTGACATCAACTACGGCAGGCACGCCACTTCTGCTGCACGACAAAATTGCACATTTCCACCTGGCATGTTAAATAAAACAATTACGAACAGGTGATCTGCCTACTGAGATGTTCAGGCTTTCTACCTAGCACGTACCGTTGTTCCTCACCTCCGTCTCTATGTTCGGAAGTTTAGTAGTTTGATGCAAATAATATTTAACTCCTTCTTTGTTGCAGTTTTATGAGTGAACGAAATAGCACCCTATGCTAGACTACCCATGTGAAAATGTGAAATTATTATCTGTTCAACAGATACTATGAAATTCATAGAAAAACCTTCATAAATGCAACTGTCAATTTTATTCTGTGGATTTCACCACTGTATTTTATTTCAAAAAGTCTCGAAATTCTTCAATTTGACTTAAATCGGTATGATTCTTATCTACTATATAGTTAGCTAATTGTTGCTGAAATTCACGAAAAACAATGTTGCCTCGCCCTTTCACACTTGCACTTTTATTCTAAACTAATTCATTTGTCCGCAGAGTATCAGATTGCTTGGCAAATCAGGAAACACGAACACATTCCTACTTTTTTTGATTTAATAATAATCAGAGGAACATACGACGTGATACCTTTTGTTGGACAATAATTAAGAAATTTTCCGATAAATGTGAATGCATGGAGCTTTTTTCTGAAAACAGTGAGGAAGTTAAAATCGTTAGTGTTGAGAAAGCCAAAGACAGAGCTATAAATGAAAAAGAAAAACTTAACAAAACTACAGAAAAATAAAATAACTGAAATAAAAGGTTTTTATAAGATTAAATTCGTAATACTTGTCTATGAATATCAGTCGTCCTCAAAAGGATTTGATACGAGTCCGATACGAAGCTCAAACTTTAAATGAGCTGACTTGTAAGGCCAGTAAACGAGTAGGTATAAGCATCTGGTGTTACTAATAAGCACAAATTGTTGCAATAAGCATCATACTGACATCGATTAGTGATATAAACCAAGGAATGTAAAAAAAAAAATAGTGTTAGAGACATAAACAGCGGCTCTGTTAGCAAGCTAGAGATGGCATCTAATTCCATACATTTCTCACAAATAAGTTCAACATGGAATCTTTTATCGGGCAATAGTAGGGCCTACTTGGTTATCCATTCCACCGTATCACGAAGATAATCCGGAAGAAGCCGGTCAAGCCGGCTATTGACCTTGCTACAAGCCAGTGCAGTTGGACCACCGTTAAGCTGGATCACTCAGACGAGTAAATGTTGGATAATCACCTTCTGCATTCGCCTGCAATCAATTGCGATCAGTGAATCCACCAGAAATAAGCTGAAAATACAGAAAAGTAAAGTGAACAAACCAGTAATCTACTCCAACTATAGTAACGGATCATCTCGCGTGTCACTATTCCTGGCTGCAGAAGAACGAAGGAAATTCTTGAGAGACTGACCGCAGCTACACCAACCGCCGGAAACCACAAACAAGGAGCTAACGCGAGATGGATGACACCAATACAAACTACGCAAATGCCTTAGCAACAGAATCCAAAATGGTAGGATGGACAACGATCCGAGCCGCTCAACCGGTAATTTGCGGATACGGTGGGATGTGTAATTCGTACGCTTGACCATTGAGAAGGAGGCCGACGTTGTTGATGCGTGCGCATCGTTGTAAGTGTTGCTATCAAAGAAAAGTTACTATCAGGAAATGAGCTGCACACACGTGGCAAGTTAGCGTCTTACGCAAAAGACACGATTACTTAAAATAGCCAGTTGGCACGTCGTTAAATGTATAATTTACAAATTTCCTCCTCCCAACAATACTTGCTATTTTTGCATTATTGGAGATTAGCCAAAGTGCTAATATTACCCACCAATTCATTCATTTTCTTTCCATCTTCTATCTTGTCCCTTTTTTTTCGCCGAAATTCCTATCATTTGATGGAGTTCGAGTAGAAAACTTTGAAATTACTTCTTATCTCATGAATGCTAATGAGGAAGGCTTAAAAGTTGTTCATTTTTGAGTAAGATTGGAGAAGAAAACAATTCGTCGAATGCTTTGATGTGGCCATCGTGCATCATCAATATATCAGAAGAAATCGAAGCATGGGTTGCAGTCAGCTAGGCTAGGCTAGAGTTGCTTACAAATAAGCCTAGTTTATGTTGAGGGAAGGAGACGAGAGGAGGCCTTAGACTTCAGAGGCCTGTCAATGTGAGTTACTCTGTGAGGTTCTTTTGATCAATTTGTGCTAATATGTACCCTCGCATGCTGAAGCAGTTTGAAGCGGTCTTCTAACGCAAGACATTTTGCATCTCTCTCTCAAAGTATGAACATTACTACCACTCACTTATCATCTTATCCCTTTCTCCTTTTTCACTTTTATTGAAATTCAAATTTGTAATCAAGTGCGTATAACTTGAATCATATTTCCGTGTAACTCGTGTACCTGTCCTAATTAACAAATGAATTAAGCGGAAACGCTTTGATGAGCTTTAAATAAGTTAAGCTGAATTGATGATGTATGTATTGGATATGTATTTAGATACCAAGATGAATTGCTGTTTATGGTCATCACCTAGTTGAGTTATCCAGTTGTTATCATCGCTCGTTTGATCATTTCACACATTAACAATTATATTTCATTCGTAAAATTCACCTTAAACAGTATTATAATTATTTTTTGAAAAAAGTAATGATTATGTGAAAGGAGGAAAGAAGCATAACATGCCACTTAAAACATATAAAAGTGTGTGAGGAGGAACTGTGAAAGGATACTTTTGTGAGTGTGAAATTTCAATTCTCTTTCACGATAATTCAAATTCTCGTTTAACTTATAAAAAGTATTTTTGCTTCTTATTGTTTAATTTTTTTCGAAAAAAAAACCTGTTACTTTATGGTGTAATTTTCTCCGTAAACTTTAACAGTTCTTATATGGTGAAGTTAAAGTATTACCTGACATGTTTGCCTTTTTTTTTCTGCTCTGAAATCATATTAATAAATATGAGTCGGAATAAAGTAATGAGATTCTTTATGCAGCGTATCAATCAATCAATGAATTAAACCTATTGATTATGAATTGAATTTCGTGGAATTTAGATAAATTGTAAATGATGCAGAATGTTCGGGCATATGGTGCCGGCATGGCTGGCGGACAGTTTCAACCGGGCGTTTTTTTGAGAAAACCAGCTGTTATCTTACGCATCCTTGCTTTGGTTCGTGAAATGAGAAGCTCTTTTTTTTTACTGAGATCGAGAGAGAGAGAGAGAGAGAGAGAGAGAGGGATGATTACTCTCATTTCAGTCGTTTCACAAATTGCAATACTGGTGGAAGCTTTTTTGATTGATGGATGAATGAGTGGGGGCTCTCTCTACAGCATCCTTGTTAAAGGATAAGGATGCTAAATTTGCCTGGGATTTTGTGATCACTGACTTCCAAGTTCGTTTACAGTCTGAAGAAGTGTTAAACAGGCTGAACAAGTGCGATGCGCGCATAAGTGACATTTTCATTTAAGGTGTTTGGACTGGCGCAATGGATTGCCGTGTCACGTGGTGGTTGGTATAAGCCAGAAAATGGTTACGAACAAATTTGTCTTTATGCTAACAGTTCGTCAACTTGTTCCTTCGCTTCAGCAATGGGTTTTTTTGCTGTTTTGAGCTCATTGGGTCTGCTCTATCTAGATGCTAAATTTGAAAAAATTAGTTCAATTCCAACGAGAAAACGAGCTGTAACTACTGATATGGGTCTATCCGGTTTGTCAATTTTTCTATCGTTTTCTGCATCGTATGATATTGAATCATTTGTTTTTCAATTTGATGAAATTTTTTTTGGCCTTGCAAAAAAAAAGAAGCATTAGAAAGATAGCATGCTTTCGTAGCCTATTATTTCTCGAATATAACCTATCTTCATTTCTGATCAACTCGAAACTTTTGCAGCCATCGTTGCTTATCTTTCTGGTCTTTTTTCTCTGATAATTCTCTCCTGTACTGTAGTTGAGAAAAAAAAAACCTTTGATATTAATTTAGCTTTTGAGTGGGATATCAAAGGAGTTTCTTAGCTGGAGCAGTGAGCAAGAACTTTAATATTTTGAAACCTTTGATTTAAAAATAAATTGAGATTTGAGTCTTCACATTGATCCGGAAAAGGCTATTCAGAAAGAATGAGTTGTAATTTTCAGTATTTCTGGCATTCTTATTTCTGATAACGTTTTTTTCGTTATGGTCAAAGTATGGTGAAGTGGACATAAGTAAGCCGTACGACGGTGGTATGGCTAAAAGCGCCATCTTCTTTGCATTTCTCTCACTCGTTACTTGGGTGATTTTTTTAGACTTGTTTACCAAACAACAGCGAATTATTTCTGTCTCATTACTAACAGATTTAACTTGAATTTTTAAAGTTAACTTGAGGTTAGATTTTCACGAGCAAATGAAAATCTCGATTTGAATTTTGATTTTCTCTTACAAATTTTCTGTTGCTCTAGTAGACTTTTTCCCGGTTACTCAAATGTTTCATAAGTCGTAATTAATACCAACTCTAGGGAGCAGCTGGGTTTTTGGCATGGCAACGCTACGAAGAGGGTGCGGTAACAAATTTTGCACCATCCTATGAACAGGATTTTCCAACTGACATACAAACTGGACCAGACTACAGCTATGGAGGAGAAAGTGATATCGGCGCTGTTGGTTAGTTTATTTTGAGCTCTTTCAACCATATATACATAGACGTATATATTGAAAATTGAAATTAAATTTAAAATTATGGCCAGTAATGAAAATGAAAAACTTGAAGTTATTTTGTGAATTGACATTTAATGTTGTTTCCTCATTAATTTCAAGTGATGATCATTCATCTATCATTAATACTGACTAGTGTTTGTTCGGATGACTTTGCTATGTAATTGAACGAAAAATGACGAAAACATCGTTTGTATTTTGAAAAATTCAAAATTTTAAATATTTCAGGGCAGAGCGATAGAGGTACCTATCAAAATGCTCCATTTACAGCAATCAATACAATAGAATCCCCAGTGGATATTACAAAAAGTTATCAGGGATATTAGCTAGTTTTTTCTTCTGTTTTTCTGATACAGCAAAAAAAGTGATTGTTAGCTCAAATATATATATATATATATATATATATATATATATATATATATATATATATATATATATATATATATATATATATATATATATTTATATATATTTATATTTATATATATACCCACACAGGTTTTACCAGTACCAACATTCGGGATTTTTCATAAATGCCTTATCATAGAATTGAAATGGGCAAGTAATTAGCGGCTGACTTATTCAAGGAATGAGTCATTGTTTTATTAAAATTTCAGTTTTTAAAAGGAAAGCCATAAAGTTTGTGGTAAAAAAAAGAGAAGTCGTTTGTTCGAATTAAAATAGGAAATGCTAATCCTCCTCATGGAATGCACTTCATGGATCACTCACTGTTACAGTAGAGAAAGCATTAGCTCTCTATTCGTTATTAATTCCTAAAAAGGAAAATTCAATTTGAAATATTTAATGGTTTGAATTATGCGTAGTAACATTTGCTTTACAATGATTCAATATGTATGCTTTTCAAGTCATGTTTCGTTTGGAAAATTCACGTCTGCTTCACTTATGTGAATTAAATTGTGTAAACTATACAATTAGTTTTGTTAATTTTAGCTAACAGCTTTTAAGAACGTTGCATAGAGAATGAATGCAGCATTTTTTCAAAAGTTAAATTTGTTGCATTTGTAATAACATGTAGTTTAAACCAATTTAATAGCTTTGTTATGATATTATTACGTCAGATAATTTTGCATGAAAAATAGATGATAATTTAGAATTTGCAAAAAACTTTTTTAAACCTTTTTTTAACACTCTTTAAGCATGTAATTTAATAAACGGAAAAAAATTAAGAATTTTTTTTGGGGGGGAAATGAAATGCTTGTGTGATTGTTTTTTTTTTAATTTGGTATGTATTTGAGTAATTAAACTTTCTAAAATGATTTAATCAATATTACTATACCACCGCATCAAATTTTGCAAAAAATGTCTGAGAAAATAAACGGAAAAAACTAGGCGCTAAGCATTATAACTAACGAATACTACCATAATCGATAAGTCATATAACGATCTTAGTAGGACTAAATCAAAAAGAGAAAAAAACGAACAAGCATTAGATTGTGAAAAATGTAAGCAACAAAAAATGAAAAAGCTATGAAAGTGGATTTGCATTATACTTAATGGAGAATGAAGAATTGATAGGTACAGGTGCGCTACAGGAAATTCTTCACTAAATAATTTAATTATTTGAATTTGATTGATCTTGAAAAGGTGGTTTTTGCTTAATCCTTCACCCTTTGCTCCATGCCGCTTTATCATTGTTTTCCGATCAAAGTGATGTATGAAATTAAGAAAGGGTAAATGAACTGGCATACAGCAGCGATTTCTATTTACATTGATTCAATCACTTAAAACTTTTCAACCGTCACGTATATTGGACGCCTTCAAGTAACGTCGTCGAACATTCTGTTTTCGGAGTTGAATTAGCAATGTCATTTATCAATTAGTTGAAACGACGTTTACGACTGAGATGCTGGATGCTTGAGTGCGCATATTTTTGCTTTTCCACATCTGATAATTACATGATTAATTAATGGCTTCAGAAATTGTGATTTGCCAAGGCTAAATTTTTAATTAAAATTAAAACCCTTCATTGCATTATTGATTTCAAATAAGTTGATGTTGAAAATTTTTTGTCTAATTTAATTGTTTTTAGTTTTTTTCCTTTTCTAATTAAATAATGATAATTTATTCGTTTACTGATAATTTCATGAGAATTAATTTCATTCAAATTTCTCATAAAGTTGAATGTTGAGGAACACTTCTTGCACTCGTTTCTTAGGCGACGGAAAAGAAGTATAAATTTGGTGATTTTTTTGAAATCTTAATTTCCTGATAAAAAAACGAACAAACAAACAAACAAAGTACCAAACATATCTCTTCACATTATACATTAGGAGAGAAAAGAAGAAGTAGGAGAAGAGAGGAAGGGATTTGCATGTATCTCCCTCCGTGTACTGTTTTATTTCTTTTTTTTTTGCTTTTGTCCTACCAATTATTTCATGGGAAGAAAAATGAAAATAAATTTTTTAGTGTTTTATTTTAAATTACAACTAATCGAAATCAAATAGGAAGAAAGATGATCGATGAAATGGATGAATGTCATCAACTGAACAATTGGAATATCTGACATTGTTCGATGTTGTAGCAAGTGCTTTCACGGTAATTATTTGTGTGATGTCAGCTTCATTACTCTCTATAATTGCTCAGACACAATTACAAAACGAAATTGAATACTGCAAGGTAGGTAGAGGTACAGGTTAAATTGCAGATTGCAGAAATGCAATCAGCAAGTTTGCTCATTGTCTTTCAATTTACCGTTCAATAACTCTTCAGCGGCCAGAAATGCAATCAGCTATTATAATGCTAAAGTTTGATAAATTTATCACTATTACTTATCATTTATCACTATTACTCTTTCTTTTTTTTGTTATCTCATTTTATCAGTGCCGATAATGCAACTTGCTGCTATTAATTTAGCAAACAGTTGGCTAATTAATAAGTTGTAGGAAGCAAATGCATGAGAGTGTATATAGCAGTAATGGCCAGTGTAGCAAACGAAAATAATGAAATGTCTGAGATTGATTTAACAGTTTTTTTTTTTGTTGTGAAATGAAAGATTATTGTAGTAAATGAGAGTATGCAAGAAAAATGAAGTGCAGTAGGAAAAGAAACAATGCGGTGTTTTTTTTTGGCTGATTTTACCGTGATGATAGCTTTAATAGTGCATTTTTGATTTTAATATTAAATTCATATTCTATGCAAATTTCCACTGTTGCTTTTTGAGTTCATCACCACATAGAGCTAATTAGAGGATGGAACGCTGTGGTATGATGCGATACTTTCAGGAGCACCAGGTCGAATAGGTAGGTATTCGAGGAATTCAAGGGCCACGTGAAACACCAGGGCCAACAGGCTACACTAATTTTAATATCTGTTGAAAAACTGAATTTTAGATGATGAATGCATTCATAATGTAGTGCATAGAATTTACTAAAACAGGTTATTTATTTATTCGTTCAAATTACAGGTGAGCAAGGCCCATAAGGAGATCCTGGTATTCCAGGATCCAAAGATCATCCTAGACTTCCCGGAAAAAAGGCATTGGTGGAGAATGTGGTCTACATGGTTCTTTGTGACCATTGTCCAAATCCAAGGACAGCTCCAAGATATTAGCAAAATGATAAACAGACATTTATTTTTGATACATCCAAAATGAATAATAAGTCACAGATAAAGTAACAGTTCAATGGTCATCATTAAATATGTGCAGTAATTACTGAATACTCAAATACTTCCAACAAATTATTGTCATTTCACTTCTCTTTCAAAATCACCGCATCCTTTTATTTCTTTCACGTATTCAAAATTAGCATAAATTAATGGAAGGACTACCTGCAAAGTATACTTTGCATTTAATGATATGAAAACAGCGATACGTTATTTGATGGAAAAAATTTTTTAAATCAAAATATCACTTTTTTTTTCCTTTTCTTCCTCTTTTTTTTTTGTTTGAAGGAAATTTTTTCATAAGAAATAGGTGGAGAACAGTTAGCTAGCTCGTTATGCTAATATACAAATGATAAATTTCTAAAAATCAAAAAGCTGAAAAAAGTGAAGGAAGAAAACATTCAGTGCTAGCTGTTGAATGGATGCTGAAGCAGATCGTGTAAGCTTAGATGATTTAATTTTTGAGGTTGTTTTTACAGCTAATGTAACAGGATCACCAACTCCAGCTTCATTCTCTGCTGTAAATCTAAAAACATATGTTGTTCCTTGACGTAATCCGCCAATTTCATATAAGCCATTTTTATCTGTAAAAATGTTGATAATTTCAGTCCTATGATATTATTACGTTTTTACATTCATTAAGTTAAATAAATTCTACACAAATTAAAAAAAAATGAAAGAAAATTAATAGGAAATCTTACGAATTAAAAAAAAACCGAAAAAAAGCCAGTTTGAAATGCTATAAAATTTAAAGAACGAATGTTTATTTAAATGAGAAAAAGGTAGCCTTACTAAAGTAACGTTTTTCATTTTCCTAGCAAACAAAAAACGAAAACAAAAGAAATGAGAAAAAAAGCCCACTCAAATGTACGGCAATTTTGACAGCATGCGCTAGCCAAATATGATTAATTTTATTTCCTCGCATTTGATCAAAACTCTAAAAATTCATCATTAATTTCACGTTACACAGAAAGAAAAAAGAAAAAGCAATTCCTAATTGTTTTCTTTTGTTTTCTTTTTCATAAATAAAAAATTTGTGAAATTTTTTCTTTTTTTTTTGTGATATAATGCATGCTTACTTGTTCAGTGCTATCACTACAAAGTTAATTTTCAAATTCATTTCGTAAGAATTAAAAGTTGCAAAAAATTTAAGTTTATACTTGTTCAAGGATGGATTTTTTAACATATTCGATAATGTAACGTTGTATTGGCAATTGTTCACCAAATCCTTTCTCAATGTTCCACACCGCATAGGTCATTCCAACATCTTGCAGTGAAACATGAACTTCACCAGGTGGACCTATAAAATGCAGGTGGTATTTTGCCTTTTTTTTTGAAATTTTAAAAATTCTGATGAAATTTTGCTAAAAAAAAAGTGAAATTTCAATGAAAAAATGAAATGTTTGTGTGTGTGTGTGTGTATGTGTGACATACTTGCTTCTTTAACAATAATTGTTTGTTGTGACTTTGACTTGCCATTGCTCGCCTCACATCGATACACACCCAAGTCATACTCCGTTGGTGATAAAATCTATGATTGTTAGAGAAATTAATTTAAAATAAAGAAAATTATTTTTAATAATTTACGTAACATGATGGCGATATATTGAGGAGGTGCGAAATGATTTGTTAATTTCAAGCTAAGCATTTTTTTTTTGTTGAAGAGAGGGAGTTGATTGGATTAATACTTTCAAAAATATCACACAAAGATGAAAATTGAAGCGAAGGAAAAAAGATTGCTAAATGAAAGTTACTTTGAGGCAACTGCTTTGATTTAAAGCATCAACGAAAATAATGCGATTGCTATCGCTCCATACTTCATTGCCATTTTTCAAATATCGAAAATGCCTTACGGGCGGATTCGAATGCGTCACATTACAACAGATTTGAGCTACGTGATCCAAAACAATAAAACGTTCCACAAATGATTTGTTAAATTTTGGCGATGCTAAAATTATCATCTATTTTAGTTTGAAATTTGGCTTCGAAATTAAAGTGCCACTCAATTATGGAAAGTGTTGACGTCTTCGATCTCTACATTTGCATAAACGATGAAGAAGATGGCATTTCGTGCATTATTCTAATTAAAAAAAAATATGAAAAACAAACACCAAACGTCTAATCGAATTTCATGTTGTTCAACAACTGTTGCATCGTATTTTTCAAACTCTTGAACTGATATGCATTTGATGATGGTATCTTGGTACTCATTTGTGAGCTTATTTACAGTTACTTCTGTTCCAGCGGTAACGAACAAAGTTTCTGCAACTGTGAATGTCGAAAGCGCAACTTTTGTCTTTGAATTGTATATTCAAATTAAATCAATTGATCCTAACACTTTAAATTTATCACATGATGTGTGAAATACAGTAAATTAATTTGAAATGTACAACTCATTCAGTGAATTAGTTAAATGTTGTGTTTGTTATCTGACCATTTAAAACCTTTGAACTTCTTCGAAATTCGTTTGTCTCATCGCTAACAAAACTCATTGATCATTATTGATAGAATGTGCTCTTGCATTAATTATCACAAAGTGATAATTTTGAAAAAATACAAATCGCTTTGTAATTATTACAAAGTGATAATTTTTATTATACCATCATTTGATGAATTTGAAGAATCGCTGCATTAATTATCACTTTGTATTTACAATCTATCAATTTATCATTCTGTGATTTTTCAAATTCAATGATTTTTCAAATTCATCAAATGATCGTATAAAAACTTTTAAATGAAAATAGCACATAAAATTTATGAATATCTTCCACCATTCAATTGCATCATTTTACATTTAAAATTTGCACACCTCATCTTATGGTTATAAATTGAGTCACGTAGAGCTGCTCATTGATTTTCATAATTTAAAAACAAATTCATTTAATTAATTGATAAAAACAAATCTAAATAAATTATATTTATTCTAATTGGTGAAAAATTTTAATGTTCAAATATCATTTAATTCAGTTTGATATATCAGGTTAATTTGATAAGATAAAGTGTAAAAGAAACCATTAAGTGGAAAGCCACTATCATTGGTAATATGTGTTTCAGGTGGTGGATTCCCGATCGATCCACAATCGATTGTTAATGATTCGCCGATCATTCCTCCAACAACACTATCACTTTCCTTCCAACGAATTTCACCTGCACATCTCTTATTGTTGAAAAAAAAAAAAATTTCAACCGTAGCTGATAACAAGTAGTAGTATAAATTATCGTTTTCCTTTCTCTCATATATCACGTATTAAATTCGAAATTTCAATACCGATAACAGTGAGTTCCACTTTCCGTTCAGCTGTTATCGTTCTGGAATTCCTTGCAACACATCTGTAGAAACCGCTATCACGTTTTGCAACTTTTGTGAATACCAGTGATAACTTTTTGTACATAGAGCCATGTTCTCGTAGTTCTACAGTAAACAAGCTAAAAAAATTCAAGCAGATAAATTTAAATTTTAAATGAGATAAAATTAGATTAATTGATTATGCAATGGATAAATTACAACATTTGCAATAATCATTCCCATCCCATGCAACATTTCAACATCAATCATCATTTTTTTTAACCAAATTGTATTGCAATTGATGTAAAAGAGGGAGGGAGAGAGAGAGAGACAGAAGAAGGAACAGGGATAGAGAAGGAGAGAGAGAGAAAGAGAGAAGGGCGAATGAAGGAAAAAACTAGCTTATGAGAAAAATGAAATAATTTTATTACCTATTAGATGATTCGCTGTCTATTTTACGACCAAATTCATTCCTCCATGTAAGATGCATGCAATTTATCGGAGTTTGCTGCTGACAGATGCACGAAATTCGAAATTTACGATCAACTCGAACCACATATCGACTGTTGTTAAGTGGTGGTGGCTCAAGACGCAGTAAATTGGAACACTTAGCTCCCGCTATTACACCTTAATTAATTAATTAATTAATTATGAAGAAATTAAAATGGAAAATATTGCATTGTTGCAAGAACATCACATTTCTCTCATATTAGAATGCAATAATTAACTTATTTCAATCATCACTCAATTCTTATTTATTTAAATAAAAAACAGTAACATTGCTATTCCAATGATATCTTACATTTAAGCATATAAGTTAACTGTTTGAATAATTTGGTATGGTAAATTCATACCGTGTAATACTGTAATGAATGTTTCTATCCAATTCATTCACCTTTTTTTTTATCAATTTTAATTTCTTTTTTTGTTTTTTTTTCTTTTTGCTTCGTTTTGAAGGTCGTAATTTCTAGAAACGTTTAAATTATTTATTTTAGAGCTTTAATTTTATGAAATTGGCACTTTCATTTATTCCTTCTATTTCCATTTCTCTAAAGAAAAATAATGAAAAAGAATAAAGTGCAAGAGATATTTATTTCTTCAATCCTTTTTTTTTTGAAAGAATTTAATTTTCACTAGGCTTCTATGCAAATAGCTAACAACAGCAACAACAACAACAACAACAACGGCTTGCTCGTATTTGCGTTTTCCGTTTTGCGCCATTGGTCGTAGCTCATTTTGTTTCGTTGTTTGTAATGTAAAACAAAAAAAAAAAAAAAGAGAGAGAGAGAGGGAGCAGAAGGAACGATGCCTTTTCCCAATACTTATTTTAAATACTAAAAATGAAAATAGTAATTGTGAGGGTGAGAAAGGACAAAGAGTGTAAGTGCCTGAAAGCAAAAATAAATACACTCATTTATTAAGCCAATCCTAAAGGGACGACTATTCAAATATGTGGCTGCTATAGAGGAATGAGCAACACTTGCAGCAGTAACAGTAGCAGTAGCAGCAACAGCAGCGTATGTTGGATATTTAGTAAAATTTAAATTAAATTTTCATTTTTTTTCTCATTTTTTCCTTGCTCCTTGCAAATACAACGCAAGCATTCATCGATTGATTGGATGACTTCACGTAAACCGTGTAATTAAACTTATGTTGGGTTATTTTTAATTATCAATTCTTATAATAAATGATTTTCAAATAAAAACAAAAAGTTACACTGATATTGTTTGAAACAAAGAAAAATGCAGATTGTCATTGCATCATTTGCAAATGAATTAATGTAAACAAAAAGAAGACAAATTTTTTTTACGACAAAAAAAAAGTTTAAGAAAACGTAAAAATATTTTTACGAAAAAAAATTGATGCAAAAACAATTTTAAAAAGTAATAGAAATAAGAAAAGAAATTGAAAAGAAAAAAATTTTGACAAATAAACGTTTATAAGGAAAAATAGCATTTGTACAACTAATTAACATCATCATTTTATTCATGTCTGCATGAATTTTATCTTCTTTTCACAGTTAATATTTCATTTTATATGCATATTTTTTAAAATTCTTTCGTAGTTAAAAACCAAGAGGAATGGAGAGAAAGAGAGAGAGAGAGAGAGAGGAAGAGAAGAAGAAGAAAAGGTGGAGGGAAAAAAAATTTTAATCAAAATGACATACCGGCAAGAAGAGTGAAAGCGATCAGTGTGGTGATAATGATAATAATGATATCAATGAAGATGTTAAAGCTAACTGTGATTGGCAGAGGCGAACTGAATGACAGCAGTTTGAATCATTGCATACTGACTAGCTGACTGAAAATGCAAATGACATGGAAAAAGTGAAAAAAGATTTTTGAAAGAGAGGGTTGGGTGACGCATGGCAGCGCCACGCCTAGTAGACTTTTAGAGTCTTCAAAAATCCTATTGAATTTAACCATTTATAGATCAGGATGTATGGGACCAGTTTAGCTGCTTTTCATGAAGCTTTTGCTACTTTGGATAGCTTTAAAGAAGCTGTGCTACTCTCTCTCTCTTAGCTAGCAGCAGAAGCAGCAGCAGCGGCAACAACAGCACTTCCATCTTTTATTGCTTGCAACGTTGCCGCCGTGTGCTGCACTCCTTCCGCACTTCAAATCAATGTTTGTGCCCCGATATCTCATCAATGTAATGTAAATTTTCAAACAAAAACTAACAAGGAAAAAAAACAAGAGAGAGAGGGAGAGAGAGAGAGGGAGAGAGATAAATAATGAAAAAGAAATGTAGAAATTACTTTATGCGAAAATTATCCTAAAATGGTATTTACAATGTTCGTCAGAATTATAAATGAGATTGCATTATAATCAATGAAAAGAAGTTCGTTCCACTCAACCACTACGATTAAAAGTGATAATTTTGAGAGAAATTAATTCATTCAATTTTTAAATTTTATCAAATTAGTCACATTGAAAATTTGCATTTCACGATATATTGAAGCGAAAAAAAAACAGATGTTTTCTTGTACTTTTTTGAGTGATGTTGATTTTGATGGCAAATGTACAATTTGATATTGAATATTAAATTTTGATATTGAATTAGTGGTGCTGCATAACTTTTCAGTATTGCTAAAATTAATGCTGCAATGAATGCTTTTTGTTGCATGAAATAACAAGGAAGAAAAAAAAAGTGACATGATTGTAATTTTCGTATAAATTTTTCAAATGTATCTGATCACTATAATTGATAGGTGTGAAATGATTGATGAAAGGAAAGTTTCAGTTGAATCGCAAATGAAGGTAATGAAATGGGAGGAAGATGGAAGTGGAGAGGAATAGGTGACGAAGTTTGCAATGTCACAATGTAAATTGAACTTCTCAAATCGTTTGTTCGCATTGTAAAATATTTCATACATTCTCGAAACGTTTGACATTTTGGAGAAAAAAAAAAAAGTTTCTATTCAATTACCACCTTATCCACGTCTACGTCCAATTTTTTTTTTTTTAAGAGATCTAATAAACGATGTTACCGTATGTGTGTGTGTGTGTGTGTACGTGCGTGGTACATTAATAACACTGTTTAATATGAAATTAATAGTTCATTGAAGAAGCGTAATGGGAAGTGGTAATTGCTGATATTTTTTCTCAATGCTGCATTATTAGTGGTGGAGTGTGTTGCATTGTTGCATAGCACTTGGACATTTGCAACTTCAAAATTAAACTGTTCAATTTATAACGATGGATCAACTTCGTGAAATTTGTCACGAAATGTAGTCAAATCAATGTCCAAATACAAGAGCTGATTGCAGGTTTTCATTTTTTCTATCAAATATTAGACAACGAATAGTTTGAAATGTTTTTGTTAAGTCGAAAATATTAGAAATGATGAAATTTTAATTCAAATAATCTTTTCAGGTTGAACTGTTTTCCATGAATTGATATTATCATTATCACCACATATTTTCAGTTATGCTTGGAGCATTTTCGACCGATAACTTCGTGCGGCTGAAGTGTGTGCTGTGCGTAACTGAGGATTGAACAAAGTGCGCACCCATACGTCGGCTCATCACGTCGAAACCGCTGCTAACATTATTGTTTGTGATTCATTTCTTAATCTATAAATTATTTTAAGATTACTGAAAGCATGGCAGAGCTTGACAATCCACTGATGAAGTTGTTTTTAGATGCGATATGTCTAAATTGGTTATGCGAAATAATTGCTCATTTTGTTATTGCAATTAATTTCTCAAATGTCAAATTAAACTTCATTTTCCTCAATTAAAAGAAAATGAGTCTAACATATTCAGCCAGACATCAATGAAACTTTAAAAGCTTTAGGTTGTAATTACGTCGTAAGATCATAACGCCGTTATAATAGCAGCAGCAGTAGTATTGGTAATAATAGTTATAGTAGTAGTATAATGATAAGAAACACTAATAATAATAATAATAATAATAATAATAATAATAATAATAATAATAATAATAATAATAATAATAATAATAATAATAATAATAATAATAATAATAATAATAATAATAATAATAATAATAATAATAATAATAATAATAATAATAATAATAATAATAATAATAATAATAATAATAATAATAATAATAATAATAATAATAATAATAATAATAATAATAATAATAATAATAATAATAATAATAATAATAATAATAATAATAATAATAATAATAATAATAATAATAATAATAATAATAGTAATAATAATAATAATAATAATAATAATAATAATAATAATAATAATAATAATAATAATAATAATAATAATAATAATAATAATAATAATAATAATAATAATAATAATAGTAATAATAATAATAATAATAATAATAATAATAATAATAATAATAATAATAATAATAATAATAATAATAATAATAATAATAATAATAATAATAATAATAATAATAATAATAATAATAATAATAATAATAATAATAATAATAATAATAATAATAATAATAATAATAATAATAATAATAATAATAATAATAATAATAATAATAATAATAATAATAATAATAATAATAATAATAATAATAATAATAATAATAATAATAATAATAATAATAATAATAATAATAATAATAATAATAATAATAATAATAATAATAATAATAATAATAATAATAATAATAATAATAATAATAATAATAATAATAATAATAATAATAATAATAATAATAATAATAATAATAATAATAATAATAATAATAATAATAATAATAATAATAATAATAATAATAATAATAATAATAATAATAATAATAATAATAATAATAATAATAATAATAATAATAATAATAATAATAATAATAATAATAATAATAATAATAATAATAATAATAATAATAATAATAATAATAATAATAATAATAATAATAATAATAATAATAATAATAATAATAATAATAATAATAATAATAATAATAATAATAATAATAATAATAATAATAATAATAATAATAATAATAATAATAATAATAATAATAATAATAATAATAATAATAATAATAATAATAATAATAGTAATAATAATAATAATAATAATAATAATAATAATAATAATAATAATAATAATAATAATAATAATAATAATAATAATAATAATAATAATAATAATAATAATAATAATAATAATAATAATAATAATAATAATAATAATAATAATAATAATAATAATAATAATAATAATAATAATAATAATAATAATAATAATAATAATAATAATAATAATAATAATAATAATAATAATAATAATAATAATAATAATAATAATAATAATAATAATAATAATAATAATAATAATAATAATAATAATAATAATAATAATAATAATAATAATAATAATAATAATAATAATAATAATAATAATAATAATAATAATAATAATAATAATAATAATAATAATAATAATAATAATAATAATAATAATAATAATAATAATAATAATAATAATAATAATAATAATAATAATAATAATAATAATAATAATAATAATAATAATAATAATAATAATAATAATAATAATAATAATAATAATAATAATAATAATAATAATAATAATAATAATAATAATAATAATAATAATAATAATAATAATAATAATAATAATAATAATAATAATAGTAGCAACAATAATAATGATAATAACAACAAAGAATAAGAGTAGCAATAAACAACAACAACAACTGAAATTAGCAACGGTACCGCGTAGATCGTACGGAGAGAGGAGAAACCATTGTATTTGCTCCATGCCTGAGGCATTTCAATTACTCTAATGTGCATCTGACAAGAATATCACATTCTAGCTTCTTCAGCTAACATTCCTCTGATGCTATTAGCCTGAGCCAATTTTTCCTCCTCGCAACTACTTCTTGGAGATTTTTGAAAGCAAACGTTGACTGTGCTCCCTTGGGGAGCGTAAGATTCCTGTGATGTATGTATACGTCATAGAGCAGACAACAAATCGTCTCTTACGTTAGCAACAACTTTTTTCCTCTTTTTTTTTTACGAATTATCCAATTTCATTCTTCACACAACTTTTCTTTTTTTCTAATATTACTTTATTTTCTTAATTTTCATTAAGTTAGAATTAGTTCATTGCTGAACATTTGTCACAGATGACGACACTTCTCAAATGTTTTACAATAGCACAATAGCAATTGGTGTGAAACTTTTAAGATTTCAACTCTCTCAAGCGAAATTATTTATTTTAATGAAACATTACATTACTTCCATTCAATAATGAACAATAGTTTAATCCACCTTGTTCCTTCCTCCTAAATTTATTATTAAACTTTTGATAGAACTTAATATTGAATTGATTCTAGTTATTTCATTTCTCTAAATTTAACTAGATGGGGATAACTTGAATGTGTAAATTAACTACTGAGGAATGAATTTTAATTCGTGCTGAGATCAATTACAGAATTGCTGCATTGAATATAAAGTTGCATGCGTAATTTTAATGCATTCCCTTCCATCACCTGATGGAATTACTGCTAATTTCTAGGTGGAAAATCGTTGTAAATTTTTGAAAGAATTTAATATTTGGAAATGATTAAAAACGAACAACAATATCAACTTGAGCGGGTTGATTTGAAAGTTAATTTCATAATTGATTTGCTAACTCATTCAGCCCAAGCGTTTTCATTCGTTTGCAGTTGCGATTGATAATGCATGAACACAGAAGGCCTATGCAAATTCGTCGAAATTTACGACCAAATATTGAATAAATGAAAATATTTGAAGCACTGAAATTAAATTCAATTACATTTTCATACGAATATCAAAACTGATAATTTTAGCAAATTATCATTTGCATCGTACGATATCAATCCAAACGTAATATCTATCAAATTAAAAACTATTCGTACGTGTTTATTAAAGATGAAAAATAACACACCTGTTAACGCATACCAATAAATTTCCAATTGGTAAACGTAAACGAAAAAAGTGAGAATATTCGGAAAAGAACGCTTCAATAATATGATTAATACCAGCCATTAAATTACAAGTGATAAATGTTAAAATCATAACAAATGCCATAAGTGTGCAGTGTCGTTCGCCGTCATCTAAATGACGTGGCGTACGACTGATCAATGAGCGACGAATTCGACACGCTTGTTGTATGGAGCGAATGACGATAACGTTTAGGATAATCATTGTTGTCCAGGGTATGATAATTAGTAGTAGCAAATAGCCGTAGGTGTTATACAGTACAATGTAGAGGCCGTTGGTACGTAATGATGTTGGTGTCAAACGTCCGCATTCATCCAGAGTTAATTCAAACAACGATGGTAATTTGTAAACGAATGATACGATCGCAATCAGTGATAACACTAGTTTGGCACGTGATGACGAACACCATACTCGAGTTTGCAGTGGATATTTTACAGCTAAGTATCTGTAAATAACTTACTTACACTTACATTCCCGTATGCATTAATTACTTTCAACATCAATAATAATTTTGGTGGAAATGAATTTCATTTTCATTTTATAATGCATTCGGTTCGACAGCATAACCATTTACTGTTTGCATACGGTATTATCACCTACTGTTGTGTGGTACAACAGGTTTGCACATTTTTTGGAAAAAAAAACTTTTACCGATCGACAGTAATTGCCATACAGGTCCATACTGATGAGGTTTGTGCAGCAAGTGATATTGGATAACTGATAAGCGTTGCCTTCCAGAAAAATTCACATACTACACCTTGTTGCTAAAATTTCAAAAAAAAAGTTAATGAAATTTTAAAATAAAAATATATCTTAGAAGAAATGTATCATTCAAAAATATGTCTTACACGAAATGTATATTGATGAAACTCTGAAGATTTTGTTTCCCATTTTGCATTTTAATCAATGGCTATAATTCTGTGTAATTTAATTAATCACAATCATACGATGATGTTGCTAATTAGTATATTGATATGTTATTCTTAAGTTTTATTCTAGCAATTACATACTTCTCTCAGTTTAAAAATGATTTGTATGGGTAAAGCACATGAATTTTTGATATATTACCGATCGATTAGAACAACAACGATAAACAACAGTGATGACGTGGATTTAAAAAGTTTTTAACATTTTAAACAAATAATAATAAGCTATAAAATTTTCAATTACAAAATTTTATATGAAAACTTTTTTTGACAATAAAATACAATTACTTTGTGTGTGTGTGTGTGTGTGTGTGTGTGTGTGTGTGTGTGTGTGTGTGTGTGTGTGTGTGTGTGTGTGTGTGTGTGTGTGTGTGTGTGTGTGTGTGTGTGTGTGTACCTTTTGCAAATAATAATCATGTAGAAATTGATAGCTAACAAAGAATGCATTCAGTACTGTATTTTATACCTCTCTTTTTTTTTCCTCTCAAAATAATATGTATCATAAAATGAAATGAGTCCGCCGGAACAGTTTTAGTGTTTATCAGTTCCTATCATACACTAATTAATGAGTTACAGTTGCAATGATGACGAGTTTTTGAGGAGGAAAATGAAACTTCCACTATTTTGCAAAATTACTTTTTCATCGTTGAGCGACTTACGACGTGCAAAATATGAGCGAAAATTATCAAAGTTATTTATTATGTTTGCTAGCAATTTAATTATGCATTTTATTTTTGGCTAATACTCTCCCCTCTCGTACTTCCCTTTCTTTTTCCTTCATTATTACTTACTTTTTTTTTGTGTGTGCTTGTGTAGCACACCATTGATCACATGGAAAAGAGTGAAAAAAACGATGGGGCAATAAAGTAGCAAACGATAATTTGTTAAACTGTCTAAGAGGCTAATCGAATTCCAAAGAGTTATGGTAAAAAAAAAAGGAAAATCATTTCATATGTGATAAGTGAAATGATTTAAAAAATGATTTTGTCTTCTAAAAATTTACTATTTCAGACTTTTTTTTTCCTTCAATTGTCCACTTTTCGCTCATTTCAACCATATGAGAGGATGAAGTTATTTTATGATTACTACATTTGTTGGATTTTCAAGGAGGGAAAAAAAGGCACCACTTATGTTTTGCAATTTAAGCAAACAATTTTCCAGGATAAAGTTTAGGTTCAGAAAATTATTGCAAAAATAATGGGAGTTAAAGTGGTTAAGAAGAGGAATAATTTTTAAAGTTCTCAGGCTATAGCGATCAGTGCATTTTACTAATTGTCATTGTGGGAAGAGTTTTTGAATAAATAAAATTTCTCCCATATAGTTGCTAACTTTGTGAAACTTAATTTCTCACACAAATTCATTTTCCTTTCTTTTTCTCCCTCATCTCGTCATATTGGTGCACTATTTTCTTGCTTATATAAAATATGCAAATTATTTATTATAACTGACAGAGTGTCGCACACTGCACACATTTTCTACTGCACGGACGAAATGTGAGATACGCTCAAAGTAAAATATGTTAACATTGCTAATTTCATATTTAATTTATTAGTTACAATGTTGTACATGTGATATGAACATGTTGACGTTTTGTTCATTAAAATTAAATATGCATGGATGACGATTGCAATGCTTTACTAAACTGAAATGAATTTCAGACTTATCACTCAACACCTATCAGCAAAAACATTTCAGTTGCCGTAAACGTAACGTTTGATATCATTGGAGTAGTGGTGTTGTATATGCGTTCAATTCCTACGTACGTACTGTACAGTATAGACGTGTATTATGGAAGTGTCTTGAAAACAACGTTCCAAGAAGCTCATTGAAAAGGACTAGCAATGGAAGAGAGTTGTTGTCTTTGTTTTAGGGAAATGATTTTTTGGTTGAAAAAGGAATGAAGGGAAACTTTTTTTTTACATTAAGAAAAATTAAGTAATTTGGTAAGTTCAATTTTCTTCACGCACTAATTTTTATCGCATTTCAGAAATACTTTTCCTCCAATGTTATTTGATTTGATGGTTGTTTCTGTTTTTAAGCAATTTGAGACAATGGTAGTAATTATTCATAATAGTAATATTATTATTATTGTCAAAACTGAATTTTAAAAGTAACTTAAAGTTGAAAATAACCTAAACTTGAAAAGTGACTTGAATTTCTTTTATTGTTTGGGCATCTGATCCTCACAATAATGACAATTTAAAAGTAACAAATGCTACAGCTATGGGCTGAAAAAATAAGTTTTGTTGGAAGATGAAATTCATATTTGAATAGTTTGCTGAGTGGTACGGATTGATGCACATTGTTGTAGTAGTGTGGGAAGGTATGCACTTCAAAATTAAAGCAAATAATTTCACACAGTTTTATTAACATTTCAAAAAGCAAAAAAGTAATTTCATTTTTTTCTTTGATACTTTACACAGTAATGCTCTAATTTTTCTTCGATGTTTTTTTTTCGATAAATAAATAAAATGATAAAAGAGAAGTTAGAAAAACAGCTGTAACATTGTATTTTGCTTTTGAACTTCTTTCTCATAATTAAGCAAAAATTAATTTAAAAAGAAAAAACGAAGAGAAGAAATAGACTTGCCTTATTTTGCAAGCATATCTGCATGGGTGGATAAATGAGAAGCGATACGAGTAAAAGGATTAAGTCGAAAAGTGACAGGCCAGCGAGGTAAATGTTCAGTGACGAACGCATTTGCGGACGAGTGAATATGACAACACATGTGGAAGCAGCGAATATACCGGTGGTACAAACAACCGGTAATACCGTGGTGTAAATGATGTGTTGAGTGAAATCAACGAAAATATCAGTTCGTTCCAGGTCACGAGCTTGCGACATGCAGCATTCTAAATGATCGATGGACATGACGATGGTCCATTAATAAATGCGATAATTAATTGTAGCAACACTGACAATGATAATGATAATGGAAAAATTTAATAATTAATAATAATAATAATAATAATATAATAATAATAATAATAATAATAATAATAATAATAATAATAATAATAATAATAATAATAATAATAATAATAATAATAATAATAATAATAATAATAATAATAATAATAATAATAATAATAATAATAATAATAATAATAATAATAATAATAATAATAATAATAATAATAATAATAATAATAATAATAATAATAATAATAATAATAATAATAATAATAATAATAATAATAATAATAATAATAATAATAATAATAATAATAATAATAATAATAATAATAATAATAATAATAATAATAATAATAATAATAATAATAATAATAATAATAATAATAATAATAATAATAATAATAATAATAATAATAATAATAATAATAATAATAATAATAATAATAATAATAATAATAATAATAATAATAATAATAATAATAATAATAATAATAATAATAATAATAATAATAATAATAATAATAATAATAATAATAATAATAATAATAATAATAATAATAATAATAATAATAATAATAATAATAATAATAATAATAATAATAATAATAATAATAATAATAATAATAATAATAATAATAATAATAATAATAATAATAATAATAATAATAATAATAATAATAATAATAATAATAATAATAATAATAATAATAAAATAATAAATAGGAGCAAATAGTAACAATAAAAAAATAATAATAATAGTGATGACAATAAAACAATTTTTCCTTGCTAGAAGATTGTACGTTTGATTCGCTTGATGAAAAAAAAATAGTGAAAACTAAAACTAATAGGCTTAGCCTTGGTCATTTGTCCGGAGGAATGCTTGTTAGGGTGCTTTTCATGACCAAGTAACTTCACTCGTGTTACTTCACTTGTCCTATTTTTCATTTCACTTCATTGCACCACACAACCACAACCTCTCCTCCCTCCCTCTCTCACCTCTTTCATTGCTCCACCCTAACTTTACCATAATAATTTCATCTGAGATATTCACATGATTAAATGCTTCTCCTCTTTTTTTGTTCCTGGATGATCCATTTGATTATCAGCGCAATTCACATTGCTGTTGATGGCATGATAGTGCTTTGTTGTCTCTTTATCACTTTGATAACTTATCCTTTAGGTTTGCTGATAATGATGCAAAATTTTTTTAAAAAAAAATATGAAGATATATATATAATTGTTATGATGAAAATGAAAGCAGTTGAAGTGATCAAACAGAAGACAGAAGAGGAACAACAATGTGATGAAAGATAAATAGAGGAAAAACAGAAGATAATTTAAAAAAGGAAAAAAAAAAGCAGTGAAGAGAAAGAACTGACTGAAATTTAAAAATGAGGAAAGAAAGGGAGTGGAAGAGGACGAATCTTGAAATGCTTGATGCTACAACTCCGTTCCTCTTTTCAGTTAATGTATTCGCCCGACATTTGCGAGAGAGACAAATGTATTTTCGAGCAACACTTTCATGATGGAAATGAAAGTGATGAAAATGAAAATAAAAAAATGGTTGATCAAAATTTTTTCATTAGTCTCTCGATAGTGAATGGGAGTAAATATTCTGTTTTTCCTTTTTTTTTTTGATAAGATTACTTCCGCAATTTGCGACGTTGCCATTTCAGATGGATTGCAGCTTTTTTTCCCTTTTTTCCGTAATTCTGTGATTAAATTTAATTTATTCCATGATTTAAATTCACAATATGAAGATTTTATCAGTTTATATCAGCGTGAAAGTAATCAGTTCATTTGCAAAATTTGTGTTAATGTTAATCAGTAAAACTGAAATTAGCTTCTACTGCACTCGCAAATTATTCTTAATTTTTTTACCGAAAAACAATTTGTATTCATTTATATGATTTTATATTTTAAAAATGTTAAAGACATGAAAGGATTTTCAAATTTTTTTGCACCATTTCGGCATATTTTTTTATTAGAAAAAGAGCAACGGTTTTTTTTTTGATTTTTGATACATTTTGAAAGAAGTGATTGCTGAGACCGCTTTGCATAAAACAATCAAATGTCTTTCAACAATTTGTAAAACAACAAAAAAAATGAAATTTTTGAAATTTAATTTTGAGGTAAAAAATACATTTAGATGATCAGCATCTTTCAGAACGATCGCTTTTTTTTGCATTTAAATTCGGGAGGTAATACGTGAAGGTAGCCGTAATGGCTAGTATTGAGCATAATTTATGAGTGAAATATTTACTGATGACGTAGTGATTGAGCGTAGTGTGTTGTAAAGTGTTGCACGAGAAACGGCGCATTCACGTCATTTGAGATTGAAATTGCCCGTTATTTTTCACGATTGGTGTCGAATGCGATGCCAAGGTTTCTTGCACTAATGCTGGACACTTTCATGCAACTACCTTCTTGTGTCTCTTTTCTTCAACTGACCTTCAGCGCCTCACATTGTACTTCGAAAAAATAAGGGTCATCAGTGTCAAAATTTGAAAGGCGCAATTGACTTCCAATAGACAGCCGCATGAATCTCTTCTCGACGATAAAATTTCAGCATGCGATAGATGCATTCACTGAAATTGAGCAATGCTAATTGAGTGAAAATTACTTTATTGTTGCACATATGATTGTTAGGAATTTTGAATTTTTTTTTTCATGTTGAAATTACATTACACTTCAACTGTGTTGTAGGATAGGAAAAAAAAGTTGTGATAATCAACACTATCATTCGATCACACATAAAACTTATCACTTATCACAATTCTCATTTATCACATTATTGAAATAACAATTGTTTAATTATAAACTAATTTCATTATACAATCAGTCAACTCAAACACACACCACAATGTACACATGCGTCTCAAAGTAACTGACAATTTTCGACATTTACTGAAATAATCGACTGTTCTCTTTTAAACAGCGAATGTCTGTCTGTCTGTCTCTCTCTTCGTGTGTGTATGTGTGTATTTTAAATGTGTCACCAATAGTATTGTAGTCGATTCGATAGTTTTCAATTCTCATTTCGTTTCTTTCATTCGATTATATTCCATTTTCAGCTGGCATTATTTACTTCGACAGCTTTCACAACGTTCCTCATATTTCCATGCGCTCAAAAAGTTAACGACATTCCTTGTATTGCTACTATTCCTATCAATATATTGCTCTTTTGTTGTTGTTGCTGTTGTTGTTGTTGTTGTTGTTATTGTTATTGTTGTTGTTGTTGCTGTTGTTGTTGCTGTTGTTGTTGTTGTTGTTGTTGCTGTTGTTGTTGCTGTTGTTGTTGTTGTTGTTGCTGTTGTTGTTACCGATATTATTGTTTTATTAGCACTTCATTACGGTTACTTTTCCATTCGTTAATTTGATGAGTGGGGTGTTCGTGGATGCGAATCCATGCAATAATGAGAAATAGATGTTGAGCAATCACATGTAGAACTAAACACCTTCCAAACATTTTCACTAATCTTACTGAAAGCATTCAATGTTTCGTAGAAGTTCATTTAGTTATATTTTTGCAAAAATTTTTATTTAATCTTCTATTCTTTCATCTAGTTCCTTCCATAAATTGTGCATTCATGTAATTAATGTACTCTGATCAGTGCTGTGTGATTTGACTAGCGCAAATGATGGATTTCAATGAAAGAGCAAAAAAATACCGTAATTAGATAACACAGACATTCTACCGATACGACTGCTCGTTATGATTTGTATGAAAATAAAATCTAATTGACAGTATCAAATCATTCTTAGCAATCTTCCATGCACTGGGCTTCCGCTCATTTCTCACTAAAGTGCTAATTCATCATTTCAGCTATCGCAATCATCAACACCCTCAATACATTTAAAGCTATCCATCTTGGCATTCTGGACTGGAATTAATTAGCATCCAGGAATGGAATACTCGTGTGTAACGAATAACTTGTAGCCATCTTATCATGCACCGTTCCTCATGGTAAGATTGCATTTCCTTTGTCAAACTTCACCATCACCTTCTCTTCTGGATTTCTTTTTGTAGCAATGTCATATCGGATTTTTATGGTACCATAAATTTTTCCTAATTTTTTTTCTTCCAAAATAGCTGCAGCAGTGGAAGCATAAATGTTTCAACCTCCGCAGTACACTTATTTCTTACAACTCTCACCTTTCAGTAATAAATGAAACTCCTGAAATGAATTTATGAGTAAAATTAAAACTATAATTTTAGATTGTTGCAATATATTTATTATTTATTCCAATTGCGCTATGCAAAGGTGAATACTGTGGAGAGAATAGAATACCATTTGGAATTGAAATTTATCCAAACGCTCAACCACTTTTGCACTGTTCTCGTCCGTCATGCTTTGAACGCCGATACGCGGTCCATTAATTACCCAATTTCACTCAATTCCTTCTCATTGCTCATTTAGTTATTTAATTTAAGGCAGTCTTACCTTATGTATTACTGATTCAATAAGCTATTTGATCACTAATTGCCAACAAAAATGATGGTTGAAGAATTGTTGCAAGCACTCGACGAATTATTTCATTTATTTTAAACAATTACAATTGATCGACATATTTCTTTTTAAATATCAAAAAACTCATGAATTCTCTCATTTTTTATTTGTCAAATTTGCAAGGAAAGCGGAATTTTAGGTGTTTTACAGGATTGTGATGATCGTGCACAGCGTAAGTCGTGCGAATCAAATGATAGCTGGGTTGGAGGCTTGGAAAAGGGTTACGGAAATCATCAACCGTTTGTTTTTTTAGCACTTTTACCGCTTTTATTATCTAGCTTTCTCGCAGTTAAATTAAACTTCTACTTTGTTTCGGAAATGATAGTTTTATAGCAGTAAGTAAGGATCTAGAAAGAATGGAGTTGAGGGAGATCGTTCAAAACACACCTGACGATGCCACTACTACCTGCACAATTGCTCTAATGTAAGCAGCACGGGTTCGGTATCAGGTCTTGAGTGTGGAAGTACCAATAAAAGTACTCGTATTAAAGTTGTGAAAGTAAGCAGAACAAAAAAAAAACCGCTACGAAAGAGGAGAAGAAAATGATTGTCATCTCCATCTAGAAGTGATCGGCAATTTACTGAATGTTTGAAGGGCAGGGCAGTTGAAGATTAAAGAAGTTTGGGTTTGGGATATTTGAATAAATTACAGCACTCACTAAATTATTATTTAAAAAAAAAGTGATAAATAAGAAAGTTGAAATTTAGATTGTATGTGCAGTGTTGTGCATTCGAAGGCTTAGCTGATCACTCCAGTCCACTTTACCACACAATCATTAAGCCGGGTCAGTATTTTGAGGGTGAGGAACAGGTGGAGGAAGAAACCGATACGGTTGTCTCATTCGACGTTATCACAGATTTCAAAATGATTCGTCCACCTAATGCATCGTTAGTCAATTTGGAAATAGTTTGATGCAGTCGACGAAGCTCTACATTAGACTGAAACATTCCAAATGATTCAGTTATATTACAATTTTGATAAATTGAAAGTGCGCTTGTTACAGGCTTTTTTATGAATTGACGGTACGACGCTTACAATTGACGGTACGACGCTTACGATGCTATGAGCTACCACCTGTAGATAAGATTAAATATGCAAAGCGTTGGCCGTAATATTTTATCAGTAATGCAATGCACTAACTATCGACAAGTCTCTTCCAACATCGCGCACCTATCGCTTAAATTATTATTTGTTGCAATGGTACGATCAAAAATTGATCGATTTGTTAAATTATTTGTGATAGCAGTAATTTCATTGAGACATTAGCATTAAATGTATTACTATTAAAATATCATGTACGTATAACATTGCATATGTAGATGTATGTGTATATATATAATTGAAATTAAATTGGTTTTAGTAATATATGAATTTAAAAGCATTAATGAAATCTTAAATGGCTTGGTATTTCTGAGACACGTACATTAAGCGTGAAAAGGAACAAGGAGTATGAAGCTGTCCACTTCCATTGATTTAAATGAAATGATAAACTGTCATCTCGTACCATCCTTTAGGCTATGTGATACATAGAGATTTTAGTTCCTCCTGAATGAAATCTATATATGTATATATACTGGGCATGGATTAGCAATTTTAATCAAATTTTTAAACAGTTTAACATCTCGGAGACATACATCGAGAGATATGCATTAAGCGTGAAAAAAGATGAGTAATATTGAACTGTCTAAAATACAGATATACATATGGTTGAAGTAGAGGATCTATGTTGGTTAATATACATGGTTTAGGTGAAGGATGTAGGTTGAAGGTAAATTGAAAAAGCACACTCAGGTGAGACATTGATCATTATATTATTTTCTAGTTTCCCTCGAAATCTATAAATTAATTTATTGGCAATTCAACAGTTGAAATTAACAGATATTCTTCTGATAAATGGTTAGGAGAATTTTCAATGAGAAACTTGCTCCTTGCAATATCACACTTTTTATTCGAGAGATTACGTGGTGGTCGTCTGGTAGTGATGGCGGAGAAAGAGAGAGAGAGAGAGAGAGGGTGATGAAGATGTAAGTGATTTCCTTGAATCCATCCTAAAACAGGCTTTCCAATTCTAAAATGAGGAAATGAAACAGCAATTGTTGGACTGCGAAAAAAGAATTTTGTTGTAGATAGCGGCATGCATTGAAAAAGGAAAACGAGATTTCGCTGGCTATTCAAACCATCGACGCCAAATGATAATATGTTTCAAAGATGAAAGTGTTTGCTCATTTCAGTTCCGTAACAGTATCAAATCAATCTTTGAACAGTAATTTACTGGCAACTATTGCAAGAGGAAAAATGTGATTGAAAGGAAGCAAAAAAAAAAAAAAGTGGTTGAAGTGATTGCATTTCACGGTAAAATTTTGTAATCATTTACGCTAAGTGACAATTTTTACATTGTTAAAATTTTTCACACCGACGAAACTTTCTTCAAATTGTGAGAATGCATTCTGCGAATGTTTAAATTCATCCCGCCCTACCAATGCGACGAAACTGATATTTGCGAGCTGTTAATTCTGTTTTCTTCGAAATGAGTGTCGCAGCAAATAAATAAATAACACAATTGCAATCACTTGTAGTACTATAACTGAATGAGAAGATTGATCATCAGCGGTTAGGTAGGTATACAGGTAGAAAAATGACATCATTCAATCGAATAACTATGAAAATTAAGTTGTTTAAAGCTAATTATTACTTCACATTGTTGCAATCTAATTTCAATGATCAACGTTCTGCACAATTTCAAGCAATCTACCTATTTCGTACAGTTCACAATGCAAAAACTACCAGTTTGTTACAAAATACAAAAATCAAACTGCATGTCTTTACAGTAAGAAGTGGAAATGAAAAGAAGTGATAAGCATTTATCCGCCGTTCACCCGCCGCTACGTTCACCCAAAAGCACTCACTAATCCATTGATATGTTAATGTGCGACTTACATCTTATCCATTCGGATAACAACCATTATCATTGCACTATTAGATTTTGGTATAATAAATATATTTATTTCATTACTCAGTTATTTTGCAGCATAAATTTAACAATGTTAAGCTGCAAAGTGTTTTTCCAATTTATCGTTTGCAGCAGTTTGATAGCGAAATGCAAACGCATTTGCAATCACAGTGAGCTCATCAAAGTTGACTTTGCCTTAAATAATTATCACAATTGAAACGATACCTATTCCGCCTGTGATTCATTCCTTAAGGGCTTACGGAAATTTATTTTACAGTTTCGAGATTAACTTTTAAGCTATTAATTTAATTCACCGAATAATTAAGCTACTGATAGCTGAAATTTTTTTCGTAATCTCGAACTGTGTCACAAGACTTCATAAAAGCATATTCGGCTGCTGCATTGAAGTACAATTTGATGCGTCACAGATTTGACAAAGTAATTTTAAAGCTCATTTCATCTGCATTGATGAGTATAATTAATTGGCATTTTATAGATGCAAAATTTGCATTTTGAAATTTTCCAGGACGTTTTTTAGGCAAATTATAGAAAGATGATTTTCGAGATTTTAATTTGCTCTTCCATCAATTGCTATTTGGCCAGTTGAATAATTGAAAAATAATCGCATTGTTGTTCCATTTCTCAAATACCTCAACTTCATGAGTCTCTTTTTTCTTGTTGAAAATTGAATTTTAGCAATAAACGGCACAGTTAGTTAACTACACCATAATATGCGAAAAATCTTCTCAGTGATATTTACGTCTCCTCGAGAAGTCCCACTTGATTTATATGAAAAAGACTGCTTGCAGATTCATTGCTGCTGTACGCTATGTAGTAGTAAAACGTAAGTAAGCATTTATCTGCCAGAAATTATACGTCAATTTTGCTAAGGAAAGAGAAGTAGGGAATAAATTTTTTTGAACAAAAATCAAAGAAGGCCGTAGGATAACTAATTTTAAAATGCTGATTTCCATCGTGCAGGAATTAAAAACCTCAGTACGCGCAACATACGTGTCGAGGAGGAGCAAAAGAAAATTGGGGGAGGGCTTAGGGGTCAGGTTTTAATGGAAATGCCAGTACCAATGAATATGACAATTATAGATGATGCATGAGCAACCAGTTTAGTTGCCTATGGAGTAACCAAATTAGTTTATATAAACATAAGTGTAGTGCTCAGTTTAAGAAACAATTTGCATTGTTAGTGAATTGGTTCGGTTTCATATCAAAAATTGTCGTACCACAATCCGATGATGCTCATTTTGCTCGTACTCCTTCCTCTTATTCCACAATGTCGAGCATTTGGTTTCGGTCTCTCGCAAGGTTGTGGTTCACAAGCACCAGCTTGTCAACCAACAGCACCACCGCCGCCACCACCACAACCATCATGTCCGCCGCAACCATGTGCTCCTGCTCTTCCAGCAGCACCACCTTGCCTTCCATGTCCACCACCACTGCAACTACCATCACTACCTTGTCCACCACCTCCCCCAGCTCTTTCGCTACCCTGTGCACCACCAGCTCCACAACCTAGTGGCTGCTGCTCCTGCAAGCGCAAGAAGCGTTCCACGCCTGTTGCTGTAAGCGAAAATGGTACCAGCAGTTATGCTCTGTGCAGCAACAACAATATTCGCAAAATTATCTTAAAGGTCAATATATTATTATAATTATAATTTTTTTTTTAATTTACGATATAATAAGTACAGTTTATTTTTTTGAGATGAGTAGTGCTGTAAAATCTAAAGGAATAGTACACAAATAAACAAATCGATGTTGATCACACAGACTGCAAAAATTTTAAAAATTTGTAAAGTGAAGAAAATCCGACATAATTTTTCATTTGTCGTTCTAAGCGAACACATATTCACAGCTGTTGTTGAGTATTGCATTTAAAAAAAAAATTCTCATTAACTTTTAATTGTGCTTTTGGAAGAAGTATTGTAGAAGTAGCGAACACTTTTTAAAAAAATTGGCATCATTTTAAATGGTAATGTTGTCAAATAATTAAGTTTTTCAACGAATATATTGAATTTATCACACAGAGATTTAACGAGACTGATTAATAATATTATAACAAATAAAATCCCATTTTTTTGCAAAATTTTCAAAGGTTTCCGAACGAAATAATTAAGAGTCACAATGTATAAACTATTTTTATATCGTAGGGATTGATATTTTCAAGCTTCTAAACATTATCATTGAAGACGTTTCAATTTTACTAAATGTTAAAATATCCGCCTGCTAATTCTTGTAGGGATAAGAAAAGAATTTTTTTTTGCAAGAAATGGATGGATACGTTTTATTTTATCTATCATTGGTGTTGATAAGGCTAACATTTATCTGTCTTCAGATACAACCACTGGGAGATATATGAGTGATAAATTATGACAATACTTCAGCCTTTTCGCTCCCTTTTATCTTTCGATTCATAGTTCATTAGCTTTCTTACACTTTCATCTCACTCAAAATTTTTTCATAAAAAGATTTTTTTTATCTTGTGCTATATATGAATTTTTACAAATCTGTTTCGTCTGATTGTGAATTTTTGCGAATGTCTTCTTAGTACCTGAAGAAAAGTGGGAAAAAAAAGTTAATTTAGAAATATTTGATAATTGCTCACATCTAATGATTATTCAATTTGTATCGATAAGCACGTTAGACTTTGGAGATAATTGTGCCCGTACACGCATGCATCTTTACCACATTGTTTTACCGGATGATATGAGCTTGTAACGGAATTTAGAAACTAATTTTTCAATCGAATTTTATCTTTAAGCAGAATTATAGGTTAGCTTCATTCTATCGTTATTTTGCGGTATCATTCCACTAGTCAAAGACGGTGTGGTGATGGCACAACTATAGTAATCTGAATCAGTCTAACTACATAAACAGATCAACGATTTTACAGAATTCAACAGTATTCATTAACTTCTTCTAGAACACCTTAAAAACATAGTTAAGTATTTAGATTAAAATTATCCCTTACTAATTAAAATTCATTATTATAAACTGTTAAGATTGCTTAATTTTTCCTTTTCATACAAATAGGCAATTGTTTAGCACCAATTAAGTGCTTTTTTTTTCGTTGCTGATAATGAGAAGCATAATTTAGGATAATCCATTAGTAACGGATATATTTAAAAATTTCCAAGATTTATTTTAGAAACTCTCTTTCAAATTCACATTTTCATTAGAAAGTCCATTGAAATCTATCATTTAATATGTAGCAAAATTTCGGAAGTAATATTTATGAACACAGAACACTTTTGAAACTACTAGTATCATTCAGCTAATGAAAATTAAATTACTGATGTTAGATGATAAAATGTGAAATTTGGGCATACACTTAGTGAATGCAGTGTTCCAACATTTCAGAACAATTTTTCAGAGTAGAAATTGTTGTGTAGCACTTTTCTCCCATGTTAACTGACCCGTCACTGCTTGTACCAATTAATTGCCATTGGTGAGCGATGGAGAAAAAAATAAAAAAAGTTGAAATCATCCTTTTCATCTAATTTAATTCATTTTTTCATCTTCATCGAAAATAGGCACATAATTTAATCAATACATCAAAAGGCATAAATTAAGTTCAATTAAATAATTGATAATAATTATTATTACTATAGTAATAATAATAATAATATAATAATAATTAATAGCATTAATAATAATAATAATAATAATAATAATAATAATAATAATAATAATAATAATAATAATAATAATAATAATAATAATAATAATAATAATAATAATAATAATAATAATAATAATAATAATAATAATAATAATAATAATAATAATAATAATAATAATAATAATAATAATAATAATAATAATAATAATAATAATAATAATAATAATAATAATAATAATAATAATAATAATAATAATAATAATAATAATAATAATAATAATAATAATAATAATAATAATAATAATAATAATAATAATAATAATAATAATAATAATAATAATAATAATAATAATAATAATAATAATAATAATAATAATAATAATAATAATAATAATAATAATAATAATAATAATAATAATAATAATAATAATAATAATAATAATAATAATAATAATAATAATAATAATAATAATAATAATAATAATAATAATAATAATAATAATAATAATAATAATAATAATAATAATAATAATAATAATAATAATAATAATAATAATAATAATAATAATAATAATAATAATAATAATAATAATAATAATAATAATAATAATAATAATAATAATAATAATAATAATAATAATAATAATAATAATAATAATAATAATAATAATAATAATAATAATAATAATAATAATAATAATAATAAACAGATAGTAATAATAGTAATAATAGCAATAATGGTAATAATAGTAATAATAGTAATAATAGTAATAATAGTAATAATAGTAATAATAGTAATAATAGTAATAATAGTAATAATAGTAATAATAGTAATAACAGCAATAAAAGTAATAAAAGTAATAATAGCAATAATAGCAATAATAGTAATAATAGTAATAATAGTAACAACAGTAATTGGTAATTGATAATTAACAAATGTGTGGAACAATAATTAATAGTAATGATAATAGCAATAAATGATTTGTGAAGGATGAATGCGTAACAATGGAATGTTTCAGAACTTGAGCTCAGATGCAAAACTTTCCAAAGCGGCGATTTATTCGGAATTGAAAGCGAAACAAAAGAATGATTACGTGGTGTTATGTTCGCAGTCTAGTTTATCATTTACAAGTGATTCAACGAATTATTGTGTTGGTGGAAATACGGATCACCTTTGCTATGTATTTCAACTATGAGATAACCGATCTATATTTTCTCACATAATCATTTCTCCGAAAAGTTTTTGCTTGTTAATAATTAACGCTATTCCGCGCACACTTGAACATTCTACGCGAAACATTACATTAAACCAGCATTGTTATTTGCCTTAAGCATTCATTAATCAACCTGCACTCCAATATTCTTATTTTATTTGTAATTTCAAGTTGATAAATATGCATGGTTTTTGATTCGTTCAATTCACTTTATGCGATGTCCTCCTGCTTCAGATGGGAAAATTAAAAGAAGATCCATCTGTAAAGATCACACAAACTAAACGCTTAAAAAATTGCAAGAAATCATAGTATCAGGAGCTGGAGGCAATCAATGATGCTTTCTTAATTGCAATTTTTAATTTAAAAAAAAAAAAAAAAAAAAGAAAAGAGCGAAGAAATATGTGCGGTAAAAGTGTGAAGTGCAAGAGTTATGGCCCTTTTCACACTTCCTATGAGTTTAATTAGCAAATTTCAATCAATGAATGAAATGGAACCATGGCAAATCCTCCTACTTCTATTGCTTAATGCACGAGAAGAAAATCAGTTGCTTACTTTATTGCCATATAAGTCAAAAACGTACATAATTCATTTCATATAAGATTTTCATTACGAAATTTCATCAATTTGACATTTAAGAAATATAAACAACAAAAATTGTATTAGAAACCAATTTAAACATTACGAAATGAACGAATTCGAAACAAAAACTGAAAAACGAAATTCTCAAGCGAGCAAATTATACGTGGAATGTAAAAGGGTTGGAAGAAAATGCAGCCTTACCACAACTGTCTAATTCACTTTGTAGCACACTCAAAATAAAAAGTTCCATCCAGCAGTGATAGCTAGCTGAAACGCACATATGTAAATTGGCGTCCTGAGAGCGTATTTAGTTTCATACTGAGTGCGTGAATTTGAATAAGGCCGCATTCTTGCGTTGACGAAAGTGTATAAAGGTGGGTAGGTCCAGTTTAGTATTGTAGTTGCGGGGTGGTTGAGCTCGGTGCGTGGTTGGCGTTGGGGTTGCTGCGAATTTGTGGGGTCGAACTGGTAAGGTTTTAGAGTAAAGTATGGAGTCGAAGAGTGCCGCTGAAGCGGTGAAACCGAATGGTTGTGATACTGAGGTCAAGGACTTTATCAGTGCCCTTCCAAAAAGTATCAAACGAAGAATTCAAGCATTGAAGAAGCTACAAGTCGAAGGTTTGTATGCGTTTCGTATCGTTGTATTTTACGCCGACAGAACTTAGAAAAAACATAATGTGAGCAGTAAAAATGATGGGAAATTTACAGTGACAAGAATGTTAAAATTGTCAAGTTATTTTTCTGAATTTCAACCAAAAGCTTTTCAGCTATCAATGTGGAAACGAATTTCTATGAGCGCGTGCATCAGTTAGAAGTAGAATTCGCTCCTAAATTCAATGCTTTGCATGATAAGGTAAATTTTTCGTCTTTTACGGCGTGGTATAACGCCGAAGAGCGCATGTATGAACATTTTGCTAACCAGTATTCCTTCTTTCATACAAATACGGATGTGATGTGCATACTGTTTTATATTAGAGATGATTGGATAGTTGAAGATGAGTTTCGACGGAACTGCTATACCTTCGAGGTTTCACGTAGATGTGCTCAGTCTTTCCTCTGCAACTAGAGATGGATAATCAGATTCTAGTTATCTTTGTATTATTTGCAGAGAAAGGAGATTGTGACTGGCAAATATGAGCCTACTGATGATGAGGCTGACTTTCCGATCTTGCACGGTTATACAAAGGAGGAAATGCAGGTAGTTTCACCGTTGGGAATTTTTCAAAAATCAGTTCAGTTTTGCAATCATTGTTCTGACGTGTATATAGATGTTGCTGAAGTATTGAACTAATATGTCTATGTAGAGTATCTTGAGTCATAATTGCAGAAAATGGAAGAATCATCCGCACCGGAACCTAACTATGTGGTAAAAGGTATCCCAAAATTTTGGTTACAGCTACTTAAAAACGTAGATCATATCAGTGAGATGATCCAGGAACACGATGAACCAATACTGGAACATCTCATTGACGTCACATGCGATGTCCATTCTAACCCGGATGTAAGATTTTATTATATTAAAATGTACATGTGTGCTTCCCCCGTTCGAGAGATTTTTCGAAAAAGGTGTTGATAATTGAGATAACTAGACTTTGCCACTGAAGGTTTGTGGAAAATTGCTTTGTTATTTATTATATACCAGTTTTTTGGGCATGTGCGCGTTTTCATTGAACCAAAGTTTTCAGTCGTACACTCTCACATTCCATTTCGAACCCAATGAATACTTTACCCAAACGGAATTGAAGAAAATTTATACCCTACAAGTTGCTCCGGATGGTGATGATGTTTTCGAATATGATGGTCCAATAATAATCGGTGCCTCAGGGTATTTTCACAATCATCCTATCATGGTATATGACCAAAAAAAATCAGTTATAATTTTCTATCAATATATATGTACCACAAATTGACGGTAGTTTAATTTCTTTGTTAATTTTACATGCTACCTTTATAGTACCGAAATAGATTGGAAAGACGGGAAAAACATCACAAAGAAGGTTGTTAAGAAGAAGCAAAGGAAAGGCACTGGTGTTGGTCGCTTCGTTACAAAAGTGGTCAAAGCCGACTCCTTTTTCAATTTCTTTGATCCTCCGCCTATGAAGGCTAAGGAAGAAGTCAATGAAGATGATGATGTTAGCATGTTTTCTGTTGGATCAAGAAGGGAGTGTAGTGATGAACAAATTGGAGTTGTGAGCGTGTAATTTAATTATAGATGGGTGTTTTTTCTTTCTCCTAATTTATTCATCTTGTGTTTTAGGATAGTGAAACTCAGGAACTACTACAAGCCGACTTTGAAATTGGCCAATTATTCCGCGACCAAATCGTGCCTAGAGCGGTGCTGTTTTACACAAAAGAAGCAATAGAGGATAACGATATTTTTGAATATGACGGAGATGAAGATGAAGATGAGGTTCGGCAGTGAACAATTCTGTTTCTTATTTGAAGTTTTCCATTATTTGAGCCTAAGGTGTAGGTTAACTGCACAAAAATTTTCCTAGGCTTGAAGAAGATCGATAGTAAAAAAGAGTGCCATGTGATTTCCTGATCGTATCTTACTTTTTTTGGTACGCATTACAAGTATTTTTTTAACAAATGATTTTTTCAGACTGAGTTGGTTGACGAAAGTGATAATGAATAACTGCTGCCGCTGAAACTATCCGCTTTATAAACTTATCACTGTATTGTCAAAGTGTTTTGCACCGTTTCATTGTTTTTTTTTCAGTATTTTTGATGAGATGTGTTGCACCGTGAAAGTTTTTTGATGAATATCCTTTTGTCTTTTGAAACATACAAGCATGTAATCGTTTTCTGCGACAAAGAAATATTTTATTAAAGTCCTTCATTGTGCTTCTGGTGACACATACTATTGTTGGTGTTTTTCGCATATGGTGTTCAAAAATGAGGAAGTCGAGACATTTTTGTGGAGGGAAATATTAAAAATGGGTGAAGTGCTTCATTCTCCTATGCTACGAGTGTAACCTCTTACAGGATTTAAATTGCAGACGTCTGCAGCGGGTTGCTCATGTGTGCTGATTACTGTAGGGGGTGGTCATGGATTCGCTGGGAAGAGATGAATTGTGGATAAAGTTACTATGGATGAAGTTCAAGCTCTGAAAGTTTTGGATGAATTGTCCCGCGTGAATATTGATAATCCGGATGTAAGAAGTTTATTGGGGAGCAAGGTCCTATTCGATCACTCGCTGTATTCGCTCCCTGATTGTCCTGTACGTCGTCGTTTTTTTTCTGTTCTTGAATGTTTTCTTATGAGCCTGTGGCAGGAAAGCTATTTTGGATGCAAATGTTTGGATAGGGAGACACGACATATCCTTTGTGTGTTTGACATTTTGAAGGATGTGGTCAGGGAAATTAACTTCAGTACAGGTGTGTAGTTTCTGTTCGTTTTTCAAGTTTTCTCATATTTCCTATCGAGGTGGTGTCTCATTCCCTGGTTAAATGTAGTGTCTGTTTATCACTTCATCCCTCTTCTTTAGCCACACTCGTAACTTTTTTACATTGACAATCTCATTCTACAGAGACCGTGTGGTTTGGTGGTGAGCAGTCAGGCCTTGAAACAAATCCACTAAATAATGCAATCACATTTCTCAGTTGCTGTTGGCATGCGGCTGCACTTGTTATCAATATTGGTGGTTAGTAGCGAATTTTATACTTTATAGAAACTTCTGTTCATTTTTATGATGTTACTCATCCGTTTACCCGAGAGTTTTGGGGGAAATGAAATCTTTATCAATTCTTTTAACTGTTTTATCATTACTAGTTTATTTTTGAAAGATTTTTTGGCGTTTATTTATTCATTCGAAAGCCATTTGTTTTCAGATCCTAGCGAAATTCAGTGTTTGCTTAAAGTTTCAACTCGTATGATAACGCCTCGCAGTTGTTTGTTAACAGTTTTATTGAAACAGGACGAAAGATGTCTTTCAATTGCTGTTGCATTACTGCGCCTGGAAGCTTCTAAAATGTAAATTTCGAAAACCGATATAAAGAGCATTTTAGCGACGCTGATTACGGAGTGACAGTGAGCAGTGAAGCAGTTTGAAATGTGCTACACTTCACTTTGTTGTTTGATATGTTGAAAGTTGTGTTATGATGTACTTAAAAGGCTTTTTTCTTTTCTTTGGGTATAGATTACAGATAGATAAGTCTTTAACTTCTGGAAATATCATCTTATCACAGCGAACTGTTACGGACAATTTGAAAATGAAACTAGCAAGGCGAGGAACTACCAAAAGCAGGAACTTCTGTGAGAGAAAATTCCATGTTTTTCAATTAATAGCACAGTAACTTGAATATAAGTAAAGTAATTAAAGAAATTAATTGCTTATAAATTTTAGCGACACACCACCTCAGCTCAAAGCCATGTGGTTATTCCGGCATACTTTGTTTTCGATATCCTACGACCATCAGGTGTGGTATTGTTTCTTTGTGTCTGCTGTATTTTGCTAACTCCTTAGTACAGGAGGGTTCCTTCTTGTGGAAATAAAACTACGAATTTTTCCTAAGGAAAAATTGATAACTGACATAAGTTTTTTCACTGAATTTTGCTATCACGTTCTGCTTTTATTGCATAAAGAATTTACACAGGTAGTTCTGGATTGGCTTCATTCGGAATTAGCGGCTGTACCTTTCATACTACGTTTTCTTCAAATGCTGATCAAACAACAGATTGACGGACAACAATGCAGTGGTTTCTCGTGTCTGTCGTATGTCTTGTCATATAGTTTTCTAAGCAACAATCATTGACTTATTTGCTGTAGTATCATGGTTTTAAAACTTCTTTTTTTGAGACTGTGGGACATGAACACATGCTGTTTTTATGAATTCGTATTCGGATGATAACTGCAATTTCGAAGCAGGAAGGGACCTATAAATTCGATTTAAAAAGATAATTTCATGAAGTTGTTTTGTGTTCAGTGTTTCCAATTTATCTTATCCGCAGATTTCGGGAGATTTTCGAAAAACAAAAGGCGTAATTTGCACTTTCATTGTATTATCCATTCCCTTCATGTTTAGGTGTTGTGAAAGGAACAAGGAAATTCAGTTCGTTCGGAGCAAAACGATTTCTTTTGGTCATGATCTAATCCTCTGTATCAGGCAACTGCATGGAGATTTACCCGTTACTACTTCCTACAGATTTTCCAAGATTGAAAGGGTTTTTAATTTTTATATTGAAATCTTCTTTTACATCTTCAGAGCACTAACTGGATTAACTACAGGACTTAAGAGATCGGATATCTTCTTATAAACATAGCTGGAGTTATGTGCACGTGCGTTAACATTTAGCATTTTAATAGTTTCCTCACAAAACTGGGACCATTCCCCTGACTCATTGTGGCAGTAGACCTATCATCAAATAAAATTAAAATACTGTTATAGGAAGTATGTTTAATGGCACCTGAATATAATGAAGAAGACTCAGGTGACCGACAAATTATAAAATGTTTCGAGAACTTGCGAACTTCTTGTGTACGGTTGCAAAATTCAGGTAATGCCCCATTTAATATGATGCCCATAATTGCGATTATAGAACAACTGCAGAAGATAGCAATGGAGAATGATACTGCGTCAACATGTAAGAACAATCGTGAAAATCCGCTTTACCCTAGTATGATGTAATATGCGAAAGATATATTTCTAAGGAATCCATATTTTTGTTCACGAATTGCATAGATTGATTTTGTCTTTTAATGATGTGGTGAATAAAGAACAAATAAAGTGGTTCAGTATACATGGATTTTTGCAGAAGAATACTCGAGTCCTCATTTTTTCGCTAGTTCGTATTTCTTATATGTAATTAAAACTGCTCAATGTACATCTGTCATCATACTAACAGGTTTTTAGATTCCGACGTCAATAACCATAACCTAATAAATCTCGAAATGTTCCTTTTCTATGCTTCAATTTGAAGAGTATTCAAAAATATAGAAAAAATTGTATAGACCCTGCTAAAAAAAACCGTAAAACTCCCCACCGGCTCGCAGTGGCAGTCGCTGTGGGTACAAGGCACCAGTGTTAGCGAGTTGATTCCGAACCTGTTGTTGGTATCTTTGGGCTACTGGTTGGTCTGTGTTTGAAGAGTTGCCACAAATTAGGGATGTTTTGGGCAGGGGTTTAGTTTTGGTTTAGGTTGGGTGCGGTGCGGTTGTGGGTGGGTGTATTGGTGTGTCGTTAGATTTAGGTTAGTTGCTTTTCAGAGTGATTGTAAGAATGTCGTCATCGGAAAGCGACCGTAATCGATCGAAAAGTCATTCTCCTGCAAGGTTTGTTTGTTCACTGAAAAAGGAGGGATGGGAAGTATGTTGGTTGAAGGAATTACATTTCTCATGATTCGAGATGATATTTTGTAACCTTTGTAGGTAGTCTAAAATCTCGGTGCTTCATTTTCTTAATCGACTTGGCATTTTGGTAGGTATAAGTGTATTAAGGCCAACATAATGGTTTGTTCGCTTTAACAAAGCGAATAAAGTGTTGCAAAGTTTTGATCTGAAATGACTTTTATTAGAGATGTATAAGTTGGAGGGAAGGTGGTGTTTGGTGATCGCTTGTGTTACTGCATACAGCTTCTGATTTTCACATGTGATACTTCCAGTGAACGATCTGACTCACGGAGTAATACGCCACCTCGTCGACGTAGTCGTTCAAGATCAGTCGATCGTGCTGCTGAGCAGCTCGGTCGGTTACATATATGTAACTTCGATGAAAGTCTGAGAAAAGATGATTTGAAAGATGCATTTGGGTATGTATTCGATATTTTTCAGCTAAAACATTTTAAGAACCAATGTTAAATTGAGAGGAGGTTATTTCTCAATTGCATTTGGATCATATCTTTATCGTCCTAATTTAAACATAATCACTAGCATTCAATCACGTTTCTAAAGATTATAATTCAGAGAACTATGATATTAATGAGTTTATTTAAGTAGTTCATAAAATGATTTTCTATATCTTGGTAAAACTGTGCAGGAAATTTGGCGATATCGATAATGTTTGGTTGGCGTCATATCCCCCGCTGTTTGCATTTGTCACGTTCAAAGCGAAGGAAGATGCTGCTGATGCACTGAAAGAGATGAATAACGCGTAAGTAAATTTATGGACGATTTGATATTATTCATGGCAGAGAGCGGGTATCACGATGAAGTTAATGTGTTTTACACCAAAATTTTTGGAGTTAGGGGTAGTTTAAAACGTTAGAAGTATAATGCAAATCACTTATCCGTTATCATTGATATAGGTATATTGGAAGAAACAAGATCAAAGTGGCGACAGCCCATCCACCGAGAAAACCTGGTGAACGAGGTCCGTCACGTCGTTATGGTGGTGGCGGTTATCGAGGAAGTGGTGGGCCACGGTTTGTTTTTCTCCAGTTGTTTCGTCGACATTATTGTTGTACTTTATATACTTGTTTTTATTGTTGGGTATGTTTTTAATTCATTTTGCAGTTCATATGGTGGATATGGCGGTAGGGGTGGCGGATATGGCGGAGGAAGTTACGGGGGACGATCAGGAAGCTCTCGTTCATATGGTGGAGGCGGCTATCGAAGCAGTTACAGTGGTAGCGGAAGTGGCAGTGATCGAAGGTAGGATTTTTGGCTAATGTCACGTTGTGCATTGTGCATCATATTGAGTCCAAATGAATTAACGTCTTTCTACGTTTGTTTCATGACCGCTGTGCTATGTGCTTACCTCTCTTAATTTCATCATGCACCATTTCGTGTCTGATGGTGTGTGCACCTCCTTGATTTCAATCTGAACACAATGAACTGCTTGAAAGATTTTCACGTATCCTAAAAATAACGAGTCCACTGTGGATGATGTGAAGGGATCATAAGTAACCCATTAAATCTTCATTCTTCTTTCAAACTGTCAACCAGTTAATGTCCAAAGTGTCTAAAATTCATTTTTCTTTATATTCCAGTATTCAGTCTCTCTTAAATGAAAGGAAAGAAACTATTGCTTATGTATAAACTGGTCCATCCTGCATCAGCGGAACTATGCAAACTGGTGTTCGGGTACGAATGAAATGAGTTATCCTGACTTACGGCTTCTGCCAGCCAAGCAAAATTTTGGTACTATTCATGTAGATGGTTCGGTTGACATTGTACGGTGGGCGGATACTGGTAGCTTTGACAAAATCGGCTGCATTTGACTGTGTAAATTGCTGGATTCCGCGATGAATAATATCGGTCGTTACATCACAAGATATCCTTTTAAATGAAATATTGGGCATTGTACTACTACAAGTGGTAAGTCCGATTTTGCGCACTTGTATTTCTGGGCCCTGTGTCCTGAGTAAATTCCGAACCAAGGTTTTTTCTGTCTTCGAAATCTTCATATAATGAAGGCCTTTTTTAGTCTTTCTCCTGATAATGCTGAAATGCGACTTGATTTGTTTCTGACATTATTCCTGTTTGGGCTTTAAAATTGTTTAAATGATATTTACTATAATGTGCGGAATTGTAAACTAATTTTACTTAATCATCGGGTTATGTAATATTCGATTTGTTTGCTAAACACCGACCAAACTTTACCATTAGCATATCAAGTGAAGTTCTCCTTATCAATTGATCCATGGACACTTGTCTGCCAATAACATGTTTGTCAAGCTGCTAGTGGTTCACTATCAAATACGTGGTCCATTTGTCTTTCTCTATTTCTTAAAGTTTAAAAAGCGTTTTCTTTCAACTCGCGTTATATTGGTATTTTGTCAGGTTGGTTTCAGTAAACACAGAAAATCGACTAAAGGTAAGCCCATTTTTTGCATGTTGTCAGTCTATTTCTAATGATGAATTTTTCAGGAGTGGCAGTAATCGATACAGTGATCGCCGTTGATGCGTTGTACCGTTCGGTGGGGCAGTGATTATTTCTCAAGTCCTGTATTATGTTGTTTTTTTGAATTAGATCCAGAAATTTTATCTCGATCTATCGTTTCTCGTAAAATTTGAAATTTAATATACGTTCTAAAATTTTTACTTTGATATATGTTCTGAAATTTGTGCACCGTTGATAAGGTTTGCTTTTTGCTTTTTTTCTGAAAATTAAAATTCATGTTTATTATTTTGTGAGCCGTGCTTTAAGTGTTAAACTGCACCATAAAGTATAGATATTGTAAATTGGGTACGCAATTTTTCTGTGCCAAAGGAAGGCATGAGGCTGGGGAAGTGCAGAGGCTGTTTTTGGAAAACAAGTTGGTAGTGTAAAGGCGCTTTGGCGAATTTGGGATCTCTGTGTTTGGAGCATGAAACGTTCGTAATTGCCTTAAATGTTTGTTGTTTTAGATGTTGGTAGATCTAAAATATTGAACGTCCAATAGTAGTAGGAAATAGAAATTTCGATAGATTTTACCATGTCTTTTGCCGAACAGTCACTGTTTAAAAGGAGGAATCCTGATGGAGGTAGTTGAATGTGTTGGGAAATCTTGTACCAGGTGGAAGACTGGAAATACGGTGTAACAGAACTATCACCGTGAGTGATTTGTTTCATTTGGTACAGTGGCATATCTCTGCTGCATTGCATTTAAGGGAATTAAAAAAAAAAAAAAAACCAAATTCAGTACAATTTCATAACGCTTTTGTTTTGTGGAACGAAAAATTTTTTGAAGTTGAAATGTTCATTTCCCTAAATCTATCATCAATTCATTCAGATGATAAGAGAGTAAAGTGAGCAAAACATGAAGGCAGAAATTTTGGTTCATTTGATATGTTTTTCAACATTTTGAATACAAACTTGGAAATGATTGATGCATATTGATAAATATAAATCAACTCGATTTGATTGATTAATCTTTTTCAAATTACCATACATTACTCCGTGCAACAATTCTTCTGCACGAGTTGTTTAAAAGAACAAAACGAAATATTTTTTCTGTCATCAATTTCGCAAGTGAACAAAAATTTTTTCCCCAAATGAATCTAATGTGCGTTGAGTAGCAAGTAGAAAAATAATTGTGATTCTTTAAATCAGTTTTTGATAATGTTTTTAATTATTTTTCCAGATAAGATGTCGTCGATTATTCGGCTAAGTTTAAGTATACGTGGAAAAGTTAAAAGTTTAGATAATTGAATGAATTGAAGAGAAGTTTGAATAGTTCGAGGATTCAAGAGCAATAATTCCATCAACAATTTCACATATGGCGTTCTAAAACATTCAACAATTTCGTGCATTATCAGTCTTTTTGTGAATTTAAAAGAGCTTGATGTTATTTCACAATTGCTATCAGTTAGGCTTAGTAGACAAGTTTACCTATAATTAAAAATTAAAAAGGTATTTTATGCAGGCATATCTTTTACGTTTTTAATTATACTTTCTTATTTTTAGCGAATCATTATTGATTCTTTTTTTTGTAAATTTTATTTTTTCAAAAATGTTTATTTCAGTTTAAAAAAAATGCAATAGTCACAAGAAAAACTTTTTTGAAAAACTAATTATCTGCTGGTAGTATTCTGTCGTATGTATGCTTTTATGCTGCTCGATTATATAGCATTGTTTTTTTTTAATTTTTTTTCTCTTCTCAAATTACATGAAAAAAACATAGTACTGCAAATACCGTTCGGATGAAATAATCATAATCAAATTGTCAACAATCAGCATAAATTAATCAACAATAATCAATAGAATTAGTGAAGGAAAATTATTACTTTTGCTTTCGCTTTGTATAAATTCTCATGCAAGAAAAAACGAACAATATAGCTCAGTGAAATCAATCAATGAACTTATTAACTAGCAAAAAAATGAGGAATTTTGATGAAAAAATATTTAGCAAAATGATTAAAACTGAGCAATTAACCCAGTTACATATTATTGCGCAACATGACTGAGTTGTGAAGTTCTTTTGCAAATAGATAATTGATCATCACATACTGGGTGGTTAAAAATTCGAAAATCTAATTAGTATAATATTCTCTCTCTCTGCGAAATATTCATTTAAATCAGTGAGCGTCTAACTGCGTGAGCGAAGAAATAGGAAAAACTGAATCTGACAAGATTACTAATATACTATAATTGAATATGAGTATCAAAAGTGCTACTCTTAAATTACACTATTCTGCTTGACTATTTGCTCCCTTTTTTTTTCTTTACAGCCGAGAAGAAGAGCAGGAAGAGAATGAAGTTATAGGATTACTCTCTCTCTCTCCTGTTCATTTCTAAAAATCTGACTTATCTAATAAAAGGCTACTTTTCATGCTTACACTTGGTCCATTTCCTCTTCCTCCTTTGCTGTAACCGACTGCAGCCCGATCATCCTGTTTTATCATTACTACAAAAAATTAAACTACAAATTCGTTCTTATTTATTCACTGATAGGTATTTGCAAAGTTAGCTGATCAATTAGTGCAGGATCAACGAATTTCAAAATCATCAACTATTTTACTAGCAAGCATACGATAACATATCGAAATTAATTAATTGTATCCATCACGTAGCATATCGATCGATGTTAATATCAATTACGATCGATAGCATCAAATATGATAGTATTATTATCGTTTATCGAAATTCGATAAGTAACAATGAGTGAGTAAAATTCGGCATTTTGTGAAGCTTTAATGGTTCATAAAAAGAAAAAGAAATGCAGGTGATACTGTAGGGCCTACCGCTATCGTCTTGGAATTATTTTTACTGAAATTGTTGACTGTGTTACTTTGAAAGAGCTTGTAATTGCCTACTTATACAATTTACATTTCTTTTTTTCTTATGAAGAGAGACAGGGGTGAAAAAAAGAGGATTAGAGAGAAATGAAAAGTATTAAGTTTGAAAAAATGTAAATTTCAACAACAATTTATGATAACATCATGAAAAAAAAGGTAAAGTAATTATCTTTGCTCCTCTGTAATGTGCTCATTACTAAGTAAGTGAATAAATGACACATCCAGCCTTATTTGCCATCACTTAATTATTTGAAAAGTGATATTTAAATGTGAAATTCATCAAATTATGCGTTTCATGTATGATATAATGGATAATTATTGCATTGTGAAAGAAGTTAACTGCTATAGTCAAAAAAGAATTTTAATGCTAATTTCCAGTCTTTCAGTTCAATGAACTCCTTCTCATTTTCAATTTACTTGTAATTTGCTTCCCTCTCAACTTTACCACACAATGCTCTTTTGCTTTTTCTCTCTTCTTCCTTTCTAAGTGCAATTTGGAGTAGTTGAATGTATTCACAAGTAGTTAGCAAATTTTTGAATACTTTAAATCTATCATCACATCTTTCCATTAACATCAATCTTCTCTTCGATGCAACAAATTACAACGATTATCTCGCTCCGTTTTAGCTTTTAATTTAAAACAACTTTGTTTTTTTCACTTTCCTCTTTTTGTATGAGAAGAAAATGTGGATGAAAGGGTAATGTGTAGATTAGCTGGCACTGATTGAATGGAAAGAATGACTGTGCCAGAAAAATTTTTTTTTAAGTTTTTTAACGTGGAATTTTCCGGAGTTACGACATCACCGATTACTTTTCCTTATAATTCCACAATAAGTCTCTCTCATATGCAACAATACTTCCTGCTTTTTGGAGTGAAAAAAAAAAGAATGAATAGAGATGATTGATGGTGAAGGAACCATTAATGGACGAGGAATTAGTAATTCGTTGGTCGTTTATCGAAGTGCAACGTCCAAATTGTTTTTACAACTTCTTTTTCGTTTTGTAAAATAAAAAAAAAAAAAAAAAAGGAGCAGGAAGTATGCATTCGTTGCATTCGCAGTATATGTTTTTCTTCAATTAGCTTTATTCGATTAGCTTGTATGATTAACTCCTTCTTCCATCTACTATTTTCAGCATTCAGTATTTTTCATGTAATAATTAATAATTGAAAGAAAATTTTTAGCCTTTTTAAAATTTCTAGTGCATTTTGCTAAGATGCTATTGTGCTATTTCCATTTGGTGGATTATCTTTATGATAATTTTGAGTGAACATTATAATTTCCCTCACGGTTTTATCAATACGTTTATTGCTAACATGTATGAAATATCAGCGTGCGATAATAGAGAGCAAGAGACGTTTTGGGGAAGGAAAAAAAAGCGAAAAAATACTTTGATAAAAGAAATGAAATTTTTTTAAGCATTTAAAAATACTTTTTTTTTTAAAAAAAAAGGAAAAAAATATGTATTGATTGGTTAGATTGCTATTTGATGTAAATGAAAGAAAAAAAAACACTTTCACTTTAAAGATGTTTTATCAAATGCATTTCAAAGACTATTTAAATCATTTGTTAGAGTGGCAGCTTTTTTTTAAGGTTAGAAATTTTTATAACGCCTCTCAACTCCATTTCAATCCCGTTAAATAAGTTGAATATTATTTTAATAATTTTTCAAATTTTTTAAACTTTAAGATTTATTGTTGCTTTAAAATGGTAACATTGATAATTCGCAGTGGTAAAAATGTAACATATTGATTTTTGCTCAAATTTCACTGATAAAATCCTTTCATTTCGCTTTAAATGAGAAAAATCGGTAGTTTGTGTTTAATCTTTTTTTTTAAAAAAAAAATCTCAAAAAATTATTTGTAATGAGGTAAATTCTTTGCAAACGTCCCTCTAATGTACAGCAAACTGTAATTACAGTTGATGGATCCATCAGCAGACAAAAATGCCTTCCAACAGCAGCAACTCAATGCAACGACACATCCAACAACTTTTCGTTCAAGTAAATCTCTTCTCGCTTTTGCTTTTCATCATTTTCCGCTGCACAGTTGCTGAGGGAAAAGCGAAGGTGTAGGAGGAGAAAATTGAACTTACGTGGCACAAAATTAAAGATAGTTAAGTTATGCTCAGCTAGAAGACAAGGCATTCAATTTCTCAAGCATTCATGAGATGAGGAGAAATGTTGCAAATTGGATGGAAGTAATGTAATGAATGGCTTTGAAATGTCTGATGGAAGATGTCCAATGCTAGCTAGCTAGCTATGTTAACAAATTAGGCAGTTAGCTAGAAGAGTTTTTTTTTTTGCTATAGAAATAAATTAGTTATGCTCTTTCATTTTTAAGCTCTTTTTTTTTTAAGGTGGAGGAATTTATAGACATTAGAGGCAGTTTAAAGAAATATGCTGCTTGAAAATAGTAGTAGTTTTGCTCACTTAATCTTTATTGCCTTAAGTAGCTAGCATTCAATTATTATTAGTTGAATAGTATAGTAATTAGTTCTCGTTGCTACTGTATGAAAACGATGGAAAATCTGAGCTTAAGCCTAAAATATAAGCAGAATTATACGATGGAAGATGAAAATTACACTTACAAATAGTTGCATCCTTCATTTTTTGCAAACTTTTTTTTTTTGTCTTGCAGATTTTGCAACGAACGATTTCACAAAACAATTTGCAACTTATTGGAAGCCATCTTCCGAGATACGACGCTACGAAAATTGGCCGCAAACGCAAAGGAAGCAATTTTATACTCAAAAAGAGTGTTATCATTGTTAGTTATTTATAGTAAATGACATTTTACAGCCATCAATCATTCATTCACTTCTCGCAACTATTGCAGAATTTTAAATTTTTAAATATTCATAAATTATTAAAACATTTCTTTCATTCTTTTTTGCTTTTCATTTCATCTTGTTTACATGCTAATTGTTGAATACAATAAAATTATTGACTGACAAAAACGTTGAAATTATTGTTTGTTTTTTGAAAGAAATAAATAAATTGTTGTTATATACTTGTGAAGAAAAGACTAAATCAAATACAGTTTACTTAATGTAATTATATTTAAATAGCTAATTGTTTTTTTCTTCATTTGATAAAAGAATGAAATGTGCAATTTTAGCTATTTATCAATTAAAATCAGCATTCGCATGCACCAATCAATTCATTAGCTCATTTTCGGTATCAAAAGCTAACTTCGAAGATGCCACTCGTCGTTACACATCCAAGTAAATATGTGCGAACAGCAGCACATACAGCAATTGCTACATCTTTTGATGTCACCTCCTTTCATTAATTAATTCATTCATTTGTTCCCTTGTTTGTTTATTTCTTTTGTTTATTCATTTTGTTTTCCTCTCACACAAATGAATGTGCCACAAATGATTGCACCAAGTTGATATATGGCTGTAACATCAATAATCCTTCATCTTTCTGTCAATTTTTCTACTTTCATTGGTAAAATAAAATGTAAAAAAAAAGTGTTAAAAAGATTAAATGTAAATTTTCACTAATTTTAATTGTAATTATTCTTCCATTACACTTTGCAGTAAGAAAGAAAGAGGAAGAAAATAAGAAGAAGAAGAAGAGGAAGAGGACGAGGAAGGAGAAAGAGGAAGAAGAGAGAGGGGAAGAGAAAATAAAAAGGAATTTTTTTTTGTGCAGTAGCCGAATGTTATATACTACTATTTATTTGTAACGGTTATATTTTAGATAATTATGATGTGAAATTCTGTCTTTTTCTTCGCTTGTTAATTTAGTACTTTTTTTTTAAGTTAATGATTTAATTGCAAAACATTTATCATTTGTTTTTCTCGTATTTAAGCAATTTTTGTTAAACTTTATGATAAATTATTAATTTGGAATTTTTAATGATTTTAAAACATTTTCCTCATTTTTAATTCATTTAAGGTAAATCTGAAATTCTTTTTTCGCTTGCATCCTTACGTGAGAATGAATTACAGTATACACTGTTGATGGATCCTAACTAGCAGACACAAGGAACAAGGAAGTTTAAGGAGATCATTTGTTCATCTTGCTGTCTAGGCCTCTTTGCACACTTCATCTCTCTTCACGTAAAATTTTTTTTTATACCAAGATTTGTTGAAAAAGTTGTTCGGCTAAAAAACTTCCTTGACTAATTTCAGATGGATTAAAGTGGACAACATCTTCATAGCTTCTTCTCCTTCTTGAATTTGTTCAGTAAATGAAATGATAAATAACCCACGGCAATTTAAAAAAAATTAATGATTGGTTGCTGTTTGATTCACTCTTCATACTTTCACTTTATTAATTCATTGGAAGAAATATTTTGATGAAATGCAAATAATACACTTCCGTTCATTTCACAAATGAATTGCATTTAATTTGAGATTAAATTGGAATAATTAGCTGAAATTATAATTTTTGATGAAATTAAAAAATCATAATTGGCATTGGTTTCCTTTCTTTAAAAATTTTTTGTTAACACGCAAAATTTAAAACTTTTATCTTTTTATTTTTTGAAAAAATAAGGTTGATTAAATGACTTGAGGGTTAGAAGAATAGGGAGAATGATAAATTTGCTTGGGTTTGATGGAAATTTCAAATTTTGAATGTTAACGATGAAACCTTATTGATCCTATAACTTCAAATAAAAGTTTTTTCTTACTCCGTCAAAGTTGTGCAACACAGTAAAGTTAATGTTTGAATTGGATGAATTCAATATTCGTCGGAAATTGTAGTAGTTGTAGCAGTGGCAAATGTTTATTTCAAAATTAATTCCACCGAAATTTAAGTATTGTAATTTGAAAAGTTAGTCACTCATTCGAAGAAAATTTAGTTGCGTCGACGCTACCACAATAATTTGTTTAAGCTAAAAATAAAACTTAGCATCTTGAATGCTTCAGTTCAGTTTCAAGAATAATTTTTTTGTCAATAACTACCAATAAAATTTGTAAGTTTTAGGTTTGTGCCTTTTATTCATCATACGCTAAAATTTTTTTCCTAAAAAGTTCGTAATTTCTTTTCCATGACGAAACACATTACGTCATTGCCGAACAAAATAATTTGAAAGATCTTGCGCGAAATTAAGCATTCTGTTCATTTGTACTTGCGAATGTTTTATAAATCATGCAATTATAATTGCACGTGTGCAGCGAAAGGGAAATTCAAACTAAATAATTGTCAGTAATGTATGACAAGTACTTTAACACATTTATTTATATTTCATGAATTTTCATATCATTTTGATGTAATATTGACGAAATATTCATGATATATTACGCAACAAATCGATTAATTTAATTTTTCTTTTCTTATTTACAATAAATCGTTTAAAATTTTGCGAAAAATTTTCAAATCGTTGATATTCGTCAAGCATCCCTAGCTGTGGACAAAATTAAATTAGTGACGTGATCGTGTGCTGTGTTTTTTACAGTATCGAATCATTTTACCTTATAACGCCAATGATGGAACACTGATAAGAACAACATGCAGCAATGTTGTGAAATTCACGCCAATTTATCTATCGCCTGTAAAGTTTATTCTCATGTGCAAATGCAAGTTGACGTTCAAAATATCTCAAATTTAACAAATGCAATGGAAGAATTTTCACTAAATTCACGCATCCTTTAGTTTTCAGTAGTTGAAATAGATGACGGAAAAAATCTTGAAATGTAAAGTTTTCGTAGGTTTGCTCTTCAACTTATATAATTTGCTAATATCAGCACGTCGCTACACTTAACAGTCAAAGATGGTACATAGTTGCTGATTAACTGATAATTAATCATTACAATGTTAACACTTGTTACATGCTACATGGACAAATCTTCCGACAATTTAACTGTAAACAAATCATTTAAAGAATAAATACTCGTTGTTGAAAGGAATGAATTTAACTGACAGCAGTGTTATGATTGATTTCCTTTGCATTGTTCGCTATCCAAGCGAAATGCTTTAGTTGTTGAAAAGTACGGACATCTCTTATGAAGTGTTTGCTTGTCTTTTTTTTTATCAAAAAGAAAAAGACACTATGAATGAAAATGGCAAATTACAATTCTCCTCTTTAATACACTTTTTCTGTGCCAAATATCAATTGACAAAAGAGGTTAAGCTTGTGTGTGATAGCTGTGATGCGAAAAGTTCAATTACAGTTATTTAATAAATTATTTCAAGCTATCATTCAGTGAGCTTTCAGAAATTGCACGCATGCATTGATTGATTGCGCATTATTTGTATTAGTGAATTTTATCAATTTGTACCAACATATGATAAAAAGAGCCTCGAAAAACTGAGTATAACAAATTAAATTTTAAAAAACTTTCCTCTTCTTTGATATCATCTCCAAATTTTCAATCTAAATTTCTGATCTTTGATTTCTAGACAAATTTTGATTTAAATGTAAATTTTTGGCAATAATTTAAAAAGACCACTATATTATAGCTGTTTAATTTCTTAAAACTAAATTTAAGTGCTTTACAAAGATGTCTTTACAATTTACGCTTTACGTAAATTGCTTTAAAAAAATAATGAAAATAGTCAGAACGCTACGATTTCGCATGCAATACGATAGTAGCACAAAGCAATGGTAAAAAAGCATTTAGTAAAACGTTGACGCAAAGGTGTGCTTAATTCTAATTCTGATTATAGTACTAATTCAGAAGTACACTTCTTTTCACACTGACCAAATTGGCATAATTTGTGGATTAAAGAAAAGGAAGGAAAAAGAGTAAGCATTATGAATTAATAATTGGTAAATTAAAAATGGCCAGATGAAATATACGTACCCGATTTGCAAGCAAGTGTTTGATTATTTTCTAAATTTTGAAACACTGAAAAATTATTTTGACTCATATCATTGTTTGCTTTTGGTTTGACGGGCAAAACAAATTTATTATTCAAAAATTAATATCAAAAAAATAATGAAAATAGTCAGAACGCTTTCAGTGGTTAAGAATTAGTGTATTATTAATGGATAACACTTGATTTCAACGTGCGAATTAAACCAAAAAAAATATCATATAATCAAACTGATAATGTTATTTTTCCCTTTGAAATTTTAACATCCAATAATGAATAAAAAAATACATTCAGAAACACTTCTGAGAACATAACTACTTGCCACAATACATTTCCTTTTAGTTATGCTAGTAAGAGGGCGGAAAAAAAAATTCAAATATTTTCACTTCTTTCATTCACCTTCAGATATCCTCATTTCTGTGCTATGTGCAAGAGATTGGATCCTAAAAATTCATCCTAAAAATATTTAAAATTCTTAACTGAGTAAGTGATGCGTTCTAGTAGTACATCGGACAACACTGAATGTAGTCATTTCCATTATTCAATGCATTCCATGGTGAATTAATGGACCAATTATGTCCAACTTTTCTTTTATTCCCAACGAAATTTTGCAAATCTTTGGCACGGAATAGATTTCCGCGCAAGAGTGCCAGAGATTGAAGTCGTTTTCGCATCACAAGATAATCGTTCTGAAATATACCTCTGTAAATGTTACTTTTTTAAACTCAAACACTAAATTTTACATACATACATACATAGCGAACGAAACAAAAATGAGAGGTATTCTTTGGGTGATCCTAACTTCTAAGGTTATAACCATTCTTAGTTACCCTTGTAACACTTATATTGTATGCAAATATTTTAATTCCACATACTTGTCAAGTAATTTTTGTCTATTTTTACATATTGCGATTTTATCAGTTGCATTTTGCATGCACTATTGGACATTCTCAGCATGTAATAATAAATGTAATAATGGAAATGAATATTAAAACATTACAAAATTACCTCTTCAGCACTCTCAACTGACAGTAATTGATCGTTGACGAGAAATAAGATAGTGAAAAATATTGGAAGGAACATTCTGGAAACAAGCAAAGATGATTTATGATAGAATATAATGAAGAGATTAAATGATACCCAATCATTTTTTTAATCAAAACGATTTCTTCAAATTATCCGAGAATTCCACAATCACTGCTCTGTGACGCTCTGAAAGCTACTACTTGAGCTAACTTAGCAATCAGGAAGAAAAACATTGTAATGAAAAGATGTGTGATGAAGAATTTATCAATTCAATTCGTCATTGTTTAATAATTTAACACTGCTTGCCTATGCAATTCATTGATAGTTGTAAAAAACAATATTTTCTTAATTAGTAATGCATACTGAGCAAAGCGAAGCCATTCATTGTTGCAATGTCGTCTGTTTCCAGCCCTAACGTTACGTATAATTATTTTTTTGATTTCGAACAATCAATTTCTTCTTAAAGAATTGATTACACTTAAATATCCTTTTATTCATTGTCATAAGTTCAATATTTCTCTCTAAAATCCTGTGAAAACCGCTATTTCACATGAGAAACTTGAAGAAGTATAGAATTATTTAGAAAAAATAAGGTTTGTTATCATCACCTAGCTTCATCGAAGACATAACAAAAATGATTTAATTGAAAAAAAATTGAAAACTTTCGCGTGATTTTTACTTTGTAAATGCCTTCAAAATTTCATAATCCAGTGATAGTGTTGAAAAGTGCGATGAAGCATTAAATAGAACTCTTAATTCGCAATTACCTTAAAAGTGTGAACGCCATGAACTGGAAATGATGAAAGGAGGAAAAAAATTAGAAAGATGTAATAATCAGAAAAATACGTAATTCTTGTCTTATCCGCGAATAAACCAAAATCGACACCGAAATTAGATACTCCTTTTTGCGCAAAAAACAAGAACGGTAAAATATTCTAGCAAATACTTTTTTGTACCTGGCAATATAATTATTTTGTTCAGTAATTTACTCGTCCTGGAGACGTAAGGAAAAATAACTTTCCTTTTTTTTTAAAAAATCTACTTACGTGCCTTCTCACCAATGAAGCAAACACAGTTATAATATAATGCTTATTTCGAGAATTTATATATCGAAATTACTTCAACCAAATTTAAGGTTGTACTTTTCATCGCTTTATCGTTTTACTCATACCCCTCTTTTCCTGACATTTAGGTGCAATGTCAAACATCAGTTCCTTTTGCGTACTGCAATCTGCTTCCCTACTAGTTTTAAGTGCAAGGAAGATAATGTGATAAGTTTGGAGACATGCACATTTTGCACAAATAAAATAGTGATGTTAGAGCAGAAATAACGTGCTGTCAGCTGTACCAAAAGAAGATGAATCCATCTTGTCGCACATAATTAAATTTATGCCAACTTACTTCATTTCTTTTATTGTTTACTACATGCCATCACTTCATGGCAGCTTAACATCAGTGTGGAATCAGGAAGCATCCTTTCACGTATTCAATTAGCTGTAATTCTCTTTGGTTGTTTCAGTTACGAAGGAATGAAATTCTAATTTTAAAGAAATAAAAACGCGCAAAAAAATGTTTGTAGGACTGAAACGCTTCATCATTAATCTGTTTCTAATGTAACCTGAGACCACGAAGTTAACGTGTAAGAAACAAATTCTAACTATTCGGACCTCCAAAAGTTGAACAGGCGTACTTTTGTCACTAGTAGCCATTTATCAAACCGCAGAATTACAAATCTACTGAACTGAATAACTTCGCGTGCTTCAATATGTGACTTCTGTATCTTCATCAAGAACTTCAGATCACCATTTCATTTTATAACTGTAGAATAGTGCTAAAGAAAAGCAATGAGCAGAAGAGACTTTATGCTACAGGTCAGTTAATTTAAAATGAAGAAGGACAGTGAAGAGATATTAGCATGACAAATAATGCAGTTATATACCACCGCAAAAAACAGGAATCGTTATCAAAGCTGTATGCTTATTTTTTATATATTCAGGTTTAAATCATTGCAAAGTGACTTTTTAAGGTTACTACCTTAATTACAGCTTCCTAAACATTCCTTTGAAATTGAGATTCCATGTTCCCGGACGAGAAAGAGTTAACTCTAAAATTAATACAATGACTCCACAAAATGAGCATGCTGTATCGTGAAAATAATGAGTTAAGCAAGTTCTATGCCGCAGAAAATGGTTCTGCAATTTCGATAAAGCGATGATCCAAATATTGAACCTAAATATAAAAGCATGATTCGATGACGCTGAAAATTTCTAGAGTAAGTGACCATAAGAAGAGACAACCTCCTCAATGAGCGCTTGACGATTTTTCCTATGAATCGTTCGCCTGTTTCTTGATAGTAGACTCATAGTAAACAAAACTAACGAACTGGTAGAATGATAGATTTTATAGCGTGCTATAGTTGTTTATGTATTAATAATTTGAAAAATGATATTATGAGCCAAAATACCTCGCGTCCAAGTCTCATTAATTCACTTCGTACATCCGAATCCCATTCGAAATGTAAAACAACAGCAGGAAGAAGATTCAATTCGTTTAGGGTCTTTGTATTATCATTGATTTCTTTCCCAGATATTGGATCTTTCAAGACGAATAGCATTGGTTCAATACGTATAAGATGCTCTTGAACGAAATTGCGTACAGCATAGAAAGGCTCATGACATCCAAATGTACCCTTAAAATACCAGGAATTATGCAACATACAATAAAAATTAAAAGACTTAATAAAACAAAGTTGGTCATATGAACCTAACCCTGAACATGATTAAAATCATTGCAGTTCCCGGTTAAATGCACAAATTATCAAACAAAATGTTGATCAAACGCTCTGCAAGATCACTTATGCACAACATTAAAGAATTTCTCATTGAGCTAACTAATCCTATGTTTGTTTACAAACTATTGCTGACATATGTCAACAAAATTTTATCCGAAATTAAAAACTATTGCTTGTTACGCCTTGCCAGATTGCAAAATATTGTCAACTCATGTAGAATTATGAAAAAACTGCAGAATACACATGTACACAAACCTGTAAGAGAAAACGATTTGGGAATCTGATTCTGATCAAAGTGTATTTGTAGTGATAGTTACGCATCAATTCGCTTTTTTCACGCATTTGGCGTGTTTGCAATGTAGTAAACTGAAAAGAGAAAAAGACAATATGGACAACGATGGTATATTAAATACAGCTCCAATATCCAAGAAATGATTTTCGGTATCATTATAAGCCCGATAATACTGGCAGATACTAAGGTGATCCTACACTAAACCATAGAAAAATTTTGCGCGAAGCACAAAAAATTTACCCTATCAACGTCAGCTTCTCGACGCTGTTGTTCCTTTTTAATTTCATCGAGGCCTAAGTTAAAAAAGTCTCGTGGCAAATGTGGATTTGTAATAGTCTGATTCGCCTCCAGTTTATATACCTGTAAGTATTTAAATTAGATTTCACTCATATAGATAATTATAAGAGTTAATTTTATAAAAATTTAAGGATAATTAATGTTAAATTTGCAGAGTTACATGAATAAACTCACGGCAGCATTGCGAGACAGCTTTAAAGGAACAGCCTGGCCAGTTTGTAAAATTTCTAAAGCTTCGATTAGCGACCGCGTATCCATTGCTTTATCATCTGGTATAACTAAGAAAGACTCTTCCTGTCCATTCCCATTATTAATCAAATCTTTTTCTTCAAAACCACATGCCAACAAAAATTCTTTTCCACCATTAGTACAAGAAACTCGTTCCTGAAAATAATAAAATGCCACTCTCGGTGAGAAAAGACAGCAATCAAATATATTTCCTCCAGAATTTTATTTTTCGTTTTTCTATACAGTAAAAGTATGTGAGAGGTAAATTCAGTTGGTGACCAAAAACAATCATTACTTAGAGATTAATAAGTTACCCGGAAAATCTTGTTGTTAATTCTTATACGACGATACTTGCTTTCGTTTGGATTTTCGATAAGGTTCCTAAGATATTTTTGAATTATTTCTGATGCATCTCGCCTTTTGTCCGGACCATTTAAAGAGAAAATCATTAATGTTGATGCAACTACTGGATCATCGGACAACTGCGTTCGCAAAAAATTTCCCACTTTTTCTCGCATCTGTAATAATCTTGAACCGATTCTTGATGGAACTTCATAAATATGTTTCAGATAAGTTATTTAGAAGCTTCGATGTAACCACTGTCTTGATATCTTCATCATTACAAACTCATAACAGAACCCTGTCCATCTACCGAACTGTAGAAAAAATTGGTCAAGGTTCCTGTATACTGTCGATTTTAAAACAGGCTCACTTCTTTTTTCGTTAGCTGCTGATCACCTCCAAGGAGATCACAGGTGAAGTAGACGCCACTTACAGCACCAGAGTGCTCAAATTCACGCTCATCTATTACATGAGTCCCTATTTCAACATCTTTGTCGCAAGCACCTTCACGTTCTTTCTTTTCCTTTTCCAATTCTTTAAGAGCCTGAAGAAAAAAGTATTTTACTAGTTACTAAAAAAGTGGTCAGGATGTTTATGTTGGCACCTTTGTCCACATTATCATTATCCAGCGGCAGTTAGCCTTAACCTAGCGTTAATACTCAATAGTTGGCATAAAATCACATATAATTTGCATAATGCAAGACCCATAAAAGGTAAATTTAGATTTTAATCGTCAAGGCTTCCTACAATTCAACAGTGTGTTTCATCATTATGAAGCTAACTCGTATGCGTATATTCCTTTGCGTTACTGATTCCTGGGTTGTACCCAAACTCATTCTTTTATAAGCTGCTTGCGCTGCAATATCAGCTGTAGCTGAACGTTCAGTTGGTTGCAATTGAGACTGTAAAACAATATTGCATAGGTAATAGAAAGAAAATAGAAAAAGACAAAAAATTTAACTTTTTCTATTTCCTTTCATTTACAGCTTGATGTCATAAAGAAAATGAAAAATAAACCGCTACGATCAGCAAATAAGCAATAACTAAAACACAGTTTGGAAAATCTTAATGTTAAAAGAAAAACAAGTTGCTACTTGGTGCGATGAAGCAGCTGATGAGCTGTCATTAGTAAGTCGATAACCGGTCCCAGCTTTTTTGAAGTTTTTGTTAACTTTCTTTTCAGCAAGAAATTTTTTCAGGCGATCCATTGTAAACAATGAGTTTAGGATCTCCCGCTACACCTAAATCATAAAATTTTTCGTAATGCATGAAATCATGATCAACAACAAAAGAAAAGAGAAATGATCGAAACAAAGTATGCTAAACGCAGACACATTATAACTGAATTGATCCAAATTTTCTCCTTTGGCTTACTTTATTGAGCCACGATTTTCTAGTACAATTAATAAGCACAATTTCTTATCACAATATATCAGAACAAATCCTCATGAGGAATTTTTTTCTAATTAAAAAAAGATCGTTATTTTTTTCTTGGATTATTACTCCTAGGCAATATCGATAAAAAAGAATTAACATTGCACCAAAAAAAAAGGACGAATATAACACGGAAATGCTGGAAATTACTCCTAGGCAGAAGTGCGAAATGACAAAAAATTCGCATACTTTGCATACTCTTTCAGAAAACAGGCAGCTGTCAGGAATATGTCTCCTCAATCTATTGCTTTTATTGCAATGATTAATCAAAGCCTATGGTATATATATATATATATATATATATATATATATATATATATATATATATATATATATATATATATATATATATATATATATATATATATATATATATATATATATATATATATATGATAATTCCCATCGCACCATACATTGCATTTGAAATAAAACGCATACCATATCGTCAAACTCACGAACTCTTAAAACAACCTAATATTGTGATTATTTTTTCAAATAAACCTGTTTTAATGAAAAGTAAATTACATGATCGACGTGTGTATTAAAAATTCATGTAAGAAATCAACGGATCGCCAAAGTGGTTATCCTCCCTTACAACGCGAGCTGCATGCAGCATGCACCCACCACCGCAAGCCACAACTATGCGAAATCACCAACAGATAAATGAGTCACTGTATCCAGGAAATCGTTGTGAAACGTCCCTTTATATGAAATGTTAGCAGCAATTTGAATTTCTTTGTAGCGCCAAAGTTGGCATGAACTTTGAATGCAAATCCAAATTCTTTAGTGGATTGCCTCAATTTACTTACCATAAACGAGTAGGAAAATCTATCGAAAGGGTATTAAACAAAGATTTAAGAAATAACATTCAGACTATGAGATTTTTAACTATCCTCACATTTTTGTCATTAATTAAATCATTTTTTGTAGTTGATTATGAAATTTTGCTGCATTCATGTAAGACTTACAGTGCAACACATACACCAGTAGTTTCAGTTTAATTTAAAAATTACCTATTTGAAATTCTGAATAGAGTCATTCAGATCTGGAAGTAATTGAATTAACAATGACACTTCAGTCAGTGGCAGTCTGCCATATTCACAATAACTCCCATGCGGTAAAAACCGTAAAAAACGCGAATACCAGTTAGCTATTACCTTCGTCACAGCTCACTTTAGCAGCGATTAGCTTAGTTGATAATGCAAAATTTTTCAACACATACACAATTGTTTTGTATTATACCACAAATTATCCTATGCTGAAGCTAAACAAACAAAATACTGCTGTGACGATTTATCACCATCATTATTGTAATTATTATTATTATTGTTATTATTGTTATTGTTATTGTTATTGTTATTATTATTATTATTATTATTATTATTATTATTATTATTATTATTATTATTATTATTATTATTATTATTATTATTATTATTATTATTATTATTATTATTATTATTATTATTATTATTATTATTATTATTATTATTATTATTATTATTATTATTATTATTATTATTATTATTATTATTATTATTATTATTATTATTATTATTATTATTATTATTATTATTATTATTATTATTATTATTATTATTATTATTATTATTATTATTATTATTATTATTATTATTATTATTATTATTATTATTATTATTATTATTATTATTATTATTATTATTATTATTATTATTATTATTATTATTATTATTATTATTATTATTATTATTATTATTATTATTATTATTATTATTATTATTATTATTATTATTATTATTATTATTATTATTATTATTATTATTATTATTATTATTATTATTATTATTATTATTATTATTATTATTATTATTATTATTATTATTATTATTATTATTATTATTATTATTATTATTATTATTATTATTATTATTATTATTATTATTATTATTATTATTATTATTATTATTATTATTATTATTATTATTATTATTATTATTATTATTATTATTATTATTATTATTATTATTATTATTATTATTATTATTATTATTATTATTATTATTATTATTATTATTATTATTATTATTATTATTATTATTATTATTATTATTATTATTATTATTATTATTATTATTATTATTATTATTATTATTATTATTATTATTATTATTATTATTATTATTATTATTATTATTATTATTATTATTATTATTATTATTATTATTATTATTATTATTATTATTATTATTATTATTATTATTATTATTATTATTATTATTATTATTATTATTATTATTATTATTATTATTATTATTATTATTATTATTATTATTATTATTATTATTATTATTATTATTATTATTATTATTATTATTATTATTATTATTATTATTATTATTATTATTATTATTATTATTATTATTATTATTATTATTATTATTATTATTATTATTATTATTATTATTATTATTATTATTATTATTATTATTATTATTATTATTATTATTATTATTATTATTATTATTATTATTATTATTATTATTATTATTATTATTATTATTATTATTATTATTATTATTATTATTATTATTATTATTATTATTATTATTATTATTATTATTATTATTATTATTATTATTATTATTATTATTATTATTATTATTATTATTATTATTATTATTATTATTATTATTATTATTATTATTATTATTATTATTATTATTATTATTATTATTATTATTATTATTATTATTATTATTATTATTATTATTATTATTATTATTATTATTATTATTATTATTATTATTATTATTATTATTATTTTTATTTTTATTTTTATTTTTATTTTTATTTTTATTTTTATTTTTATTTTTATTTTTATTTTTATTTTTATTTTTATTTTTATTTTTATTTTTATTTTTATTTTTATTTTTATTTTTATTTTTATTTTTATTTTTATTATTTATTATTATTATTAATCATATGTGGATAAAGATTTCAGATAAAAAAAGGCAGGCATTTGAGAAGTTGATGTCATTTGAGATGTTGTAATACAGGTAACTGAATTTTGAAGAAATTAAAAAAAAAAGACTCTTTATTGTTTATTGTTGAAATCATGATAAAATTGGAATTGCGGGACGTTGTAAACGACGAAGTATAATGTGTGCAACAGCAACGAATCCTTTTTATCTTCAGATTTAACGACTGGAGAAACGCAATGAATCATAACGTTCAAAATGATAAATTTCTCGTTTGCAATCAATCACCTGCAGTATTACAACAATCATTTCGAATGTATGAAACCAACCTTTATTTCAGAACGCAAAAAAAAATAGCTCAACAACTCGGTAATTGAAGCGAAGGAAAAAATATAAAGCTGTAAGCTTTTGATTGGTGGAAATCAAATAGAATGAATTCATGAATTGAAACCTTTTGGAAGAATTAACCAAAGATGTTGAGATTCCGTTAGGAAATTGCAATTCCTAAGACATTTCTGTTTTAAAAAATTTGTAATCACCTTGGCTCATTCGTATCTCTGGCTATTTTTTTAATTGCTGATATTCTGCTAACATAAGCCAAATTATGGTGCCAGAAAGTGTTGAACAGCTGAACAAAGCAAAAAATGATAGTTTTCCTATTCCTCGTCTGAAACAAGTGGACCATGTGGCAGTTAGCTTTGTCGCACTATCGCTTCTCATCAAGTAAACATTTGTTTCTCTAAAAATAGTTCGTCAATTTAAATTATGAAATAAGTGTCCTTTTTCTATTTTTTGCTAGCAACAAGGAAAATATTGTTTGGTTCAAATTGTAATTTATTCCCAAATTAATTCGACAACGAATAATATAGTACTGTAAAAAAACCCAGCGTGACAACTGCAAATTGTCCAATTTTAATTAACACAATTGAGGAAAAAATTTCGGACAATTTATTTTACATTTTTCAGATAAGATGGACGAACGATACTATAGCACTTAACACACCACAGATCTTCCGCTTCCGACGATGACTTCGGCGATAGTGAAGAACGTGATGACTGCTGGAAGAACGTCAAAAAGTAGCTAACTGTTATAAATTTCTACTCCACTTAACTTCTGAACTGTTCAGGCCTTCTACTCTTTTTCAAATTGATATCTGATAGAAAACGTATGTATGCTCTACATGTATATATGTTATGGTGATGATTTTTATGTCATTAAAAACAAATTTTAGTTGGTGAAGGTATGGTAGGTTTATTATTTTTCCAAAACAATTTATACGAAGAAACTACTGAGGCATTCACCGATCTGTCAAGTTCGAAAAACAACCACGCATCCGACAGCTTCAATTGCCGACTCTAATATCTTTATTTCTCGTAGACTTTCGAATTTGTAAATTTCAATTCTCGAATTCAATCTTCTATTTTCGTGTATATAAAATCCCTTAAAATCCCTTTACAGCATTCTACGATACCACCGACACCGAGCTATTTCAGCACAACATCTCTTAAGAAAGCAGGTTGTGTGCGGTACAGTTAGCCGGACAAAAAAACCGATTCTTTGTAGGGTCTACCAACAGCTCAGGTAACTGATTCCCAAAAATTTCTTCTACATTACTGCTTGAAAAAAGAGTCCAATAAGCTAAAATCATAAAACGACAAATTCAAGGACAGTTTACACTTAATCAACTCCAGCAGTGTTATTCCGATTTGGCAGGTCCGGAATACATATCGCAATGGATTTTCGACCAATACATTTCTCTCATGGTGCAGAGTACAACTGCATCAGTCAACATTATTCAAGAAACAAAAATTTGTACAGTCGCTTTCCGGATGCCAGTAAAAACAATATTGCTTAAGATTAATTTCCGTTCGGCAATAACAATTATAGTTGCTCTTCGTTTCCACCAGTGATGCGCCCTTGCATATCACGTCTTAAACACTTCCCGTAAATTTCACACGTGTATACAAGAAACCGTTAATATCCTTCAACTGCAGAATCATTTCAATAGAGCTTAGTGTGATGAAGCGGAAATCAATCGCCCAGAGCCTCCCAAGAGAATCATGTAGAACACTGTCCATATAAATCCTATCAGTCTTAAATTTCCAGGAGAAGTCCGAAGGTACCGAACGAACCTACGATCGGACGCTTCGAATCGCAAAACAGGAAGGAGCTGCAACACAAAGGAGTTGTTTGCCCGAAACCATGGAATACGCGATTACGACTCGGCCGTATTGTTTAGAGTCGTAATGCGACGAGTGTTCTCACGGACGTGTTAAGATGATGCCGTTGGTTGTCATTCTGTTCTTTCCTTCCGGAACAGGAGGATGCAATCAATGGTTTTGTCTTGCGAAGTAGGCTGAAAGAAGTGAACTGGGAAGCTCTTGGGGAACAATGGTGGTTTCAGATAGAGCGTTGCGTATTAATTACTACATTACTTTTAGTTTCAGTTTATAGCTCCTGTGTTGGTGGCTTGAAGCACAATAATGTATATATGAGATGGGTGCTGCCTTATGGGCTGCGATGTTCCTTCATGCATCTACAGTAATCTACTCTAGTGTACACATCGAACGGTTTGTCTACCTACCACTCTTATTTTCACTGTCATGGTTCGTGGATAAACTTTTGCATGTCTTTCTTTCTTGCTAATACTTCCACTGCTTTCTGTTTGCTTCTTTTTTCGTTGTGATGCTAAGTCACTGTTTTCAGTCGTGAGTCATCCTTTTCATTATTATATGAATAATGTAGGGAGGGTTACCCGTCAGATTACAGTCACGATGATGATCCAGTATATTACTGTTGTATTTCAGAATTGGGTCTGCATCTGTGTCAAAAAACTGCGATAACAAGCCGTGCTATCAGGGTAAATGTGAGAATGAAAAATGTCGTTGTTTTGCTGGTTGGGGTGGCGTTCAATGTGATCGATGTCATGGACGAAACCTGTAATATAATACGAACTATCATTCATGATTCTTTGTGTAGAGAATTTAAGAAGGGACAGTTGGATTCGTAAAATATATGTTTAAGGTTGACAGACGAAAGTGAATTGCTGACGGATGGTCCGCGCAATTATAGTTCGTCATCACGATGTATGTGGATTATTAGAGATGATAAGAAGCGAGGCACATTGTTGCTGCGGATTGATTCACTGGTTACCGAATGCAGCTGGGACCATTTATATATATATGATGGGACGGGGACTAGAAGTCATCAGCTAGCTGCATTCAGGTGCGCTATAGCTCGATGTCATCATACTATAGCAGTGTGAACTTGGATTACTCAAGCAAATGCTCACTCATAATACAAGCAATTTAAATGTATTTTGTTAAAATTCGGGGTAAAAGCATAAAATTTTAGAGGTAGGCATTGTCGATAAAATACTTTAAAATTTGCAAAAAATTTTCTGACCAGGTCAACGACTTATGTTTATGTTTGAATGCTTTAAGAAAAGCGATTATTTAGTACACTGCATTTCAGTGGTGTTATCTCTGGCAGAGAAGTGAGCATAAAATCTGGAAAGGCACTTGTTTATTTCTTCAGTGATCTGGCATTTAATATGTCTGGCTTCAACATCACTTTTGCTTATGGCAAATGCCCGAATAATTGCACATCAAACGGAAAGTGTACTGAAGGCATTTGTGAGTGTTTTGAGGGATATACGGGAACGCAATGCGATACACTGATTTGCACTGATAAAGACAGAAATAAAACATCGAAAGCGTGTGGTATGGCTGGCATTTGCGATGCTAATAGCCGGTGCAGCTGTAATAGGCATTCCCATGGTATCGTTCACTTTATGTAGGATTAAACAATTTGTTTAATATTCTCATATTCAGGTAAAATTGTAGGGCAACATGGGGGAATGGAGGAATTTTTCTTGAAAATTTTAGATATGACTACTAGGGTCCTGTAGAATTGAGTATTATTATATGTGAATTTTTAAGTTGAAAATGAAGTGTATCATGTCAAGCAACAATTTAGTATGTTGTTTGCCTTATAGTAGGACTAGGAAGGAATTGCTCGGAAGTAACTATTCATATATTGAATTTTATCGTTCAGGTGATCGTTGTCAGGCTCTGACAACACAGTCGGTTTTTGAAACAGTTTTAACAAGTGGAGATTTTGGAGCACGTGCATCGCACACAGCCGTACTGGTAAATGACACGAAAATATGGGTAATTGGTGGAGCCCGTTTTACTGGTATTAACAATTCATTTGTTGTTGTGTACGATATTACAAATTCATCGTGGTATGCAATTTCAACAAAAAACACTCCCAAATCTCGCTATGACCACACTGTTGTGAGATATAAGGTAACCTCTGGTCATTGTGATTCATATGATTAGTATTGTGATGATCTTAGTCTACTACAAATGGCAGAAATACTTTAATTTACGACCTCTATGTGTAAAATGAGATTAAGAAAGTGTAGTTTTACAAAAATTAAATTGAACTTCCTTGAGTCACCGTTTGTTCATGTTGTGCTTGTAATTTTATTTTAGAGCACCATATACATGTTTGGTGGCGTAATTGATGAGCGAATAGTGACCAATGAATTGTGGAGTTTGGATCTTGGAACTTTGGAATGGACTTTGGAAAATGCCAATAATAATGCGTCAGATGCTACGCCTGGTGCTGTTGCTGGCCATGCCGCTCATTTAATTGGGGATGAAATGCTTGTGTTTTATGGTCATAGTCCATATTTTGGATACATGTATAGCATACAAAAATATAAAATTAGTGAGTATTTTATATTTATGCCTTGTCAGTTTGCTCTTTTTATTTCCTTTCTTGTTCTGTTTATCACTTCATTTGTATGTTTTTTCCTTACGTGCTGTAAAATTCAGTAACTTTAGCCGTAACCCAGATCATATGGAACAGGTTACATTGGCTATGTGTAACTGTATGTAACTTAATGGACAAAGATATATATATATATATATATATATATATATATATATATATATATATATATATATATATATATATATATATATATATATATATATATATATATATATATATATATATATGACGTGCAGTTTATTTTAGATCTTGGGTTTAAGTTTAAGTAAGTGCGTTTTTGAACTTACGGAACTTAGCGAAAGGGAAATATTTCAGGTACCAAACGATGGAGTATTGTTCCAGATCACGGTCCTCATTTGCAAGGAAGATTTGGTCATTCTCTTGTTGCATATGTTCATGAGAAAAAAGAAGTTATCTTGATCTATGGTGGCTATTTGTTGCCTTATGAAAGCTTCTTGTCACGAGTTAGCAGTACCTTAATAGAATATGTTTGTGACAGTCGAGAATGGTAATTTTTTTACATTTCTTGCAGGGTGATAAAATTTTTGCATCGTAAAACTTCCTGAGTGCAGCTTGCAAAGTAAATTTAGGTGACTATGTCGATTAGTTAAAGAGATTTGACCGGGGTGAACTCCGCTACCCTGTTATACAACGAAAGCCGAACGTAATACTTACGCTTTAGGATTATTTGTCTTCATATGAATGCAGGACCTGCTATGGTTGCAAATACTACAGACCATTTAAACATTAAAAGTGTTTAATTAGTTTACTTTTCAGTTTTTTGTTTTCCTTCCCTGCTTTTGATGAAAAATTTCTTCGAATTTTTAAAATATGAATTTTTTGTGATTTATAGTTCTCATCGAACCCTTTCTTCTGGACACACTCCAGTCTTTCGTCATTCTGCATCACTGATCAATGATTTAATGATTATTATCGGTGGAAATGTACATAATGAGTCATCGTCACGCATTCAGGAATGTTATTCTGGTGATATTCAGGCATACGATATTGGTTTGTTTGTTGCCTTGTTTATTGTTCAAAATTATTCCTGTTTTAATTTATGTAATTTTTGGCCAAATTGTCCTGAGTAGTACTTGCTACTGTTCACCATTTTTACTGAAATTTTTTGTTTGGATTATTTTGGTTTTTTTTCGTTAAAGGCAAGTAGAGTATTCCAGGCTGTGATACTTGGTTTTCACTGTCAAATAATAATATATCATTTTTGCAACGCTATGGGCATTCATCTACAGTCACAAAACATAACATCTTTGTAATTGGTGGATTCAATGGAATAATGCTATCAGATGTTGTGAAATTCACTCCAGGTTAATATTTGAATTCATTATTATGAGTTTTAATGTGGAATTTCTCAAATTGATTTATTGCATTTTATGGAAATAATTCGCTGTAGTTAGAAGCAGTATTTGCAGCGGAATGTGGTGGCTTAAAACGACCAGATGACTGTCGTAACATGAGAGAAGGTGTACGTTGCATTTTCCATGCTGGGAAATGCAAATCTGTACAACGCGATGTGTCGTATGCTCATTCATTTTTATCGTATGTGAAAAACGAAGATCCGAAAGAGGAACAGAAATGTCCAATTAGTTGGAGGAAGTGAGTTTGTTTCAATTATTGTTTTAAAGGATAAAAATCGGTAATAAGTTTATTCACGCTTTGGAAAATATTAGATCGTTCTTCCATCGTGCGACGAATTTAGCATTACAAGATTCGGCCACTTGTTTATACCTGCGATTCCAGGCTGACCTTCTGTATGCTTGTTGAATAACTTTATGACCACTCCGAATAATCATGCCTGGACGAGGCTGCAGTGGTTTCTTCAACTTGGATCTAGTCAGTTTCAGAGTAATGTCTTCTCAACATTTCTTGGATCTTCTGAAATATCTCCCCTGCCATACAATGCTCGTATCAGTTATCATATGTTGACAAAGTGTCCAGATGAACGTTGTGTGACATCGTTGTATTTCATTTATGTTATCACGTTGGGGAGTCGTTATAATTTACTTCACATCTTTTGTCATCACTCGGTTGTAGGTCAGCATCGTGGTGCAGCGAAGAAAAAGACTGTGCAGCATGTACGGCTACAGAAGGATGTAGTTGGTGTCACTGGAGTCGTGAATGCGTTTCTGATAATTTATGTAAAGATCGGACCAATCCGGTATCGAAATCTGATGCTTGTCCAAAGGATGAAGAACCTCGGCCATGTTTCTTTGCTGCTGAGTGTTATGCTTGCAAAAAATTACGACATTGCAGTTGGTTTCTAATGAAAGATTCCAAATGGAAATGTGTTAACAGCTATGGTTTGTGGTTTTTTTAACGCCTTCTTTATGTATTTTACATATTAGCTTAACCGTGTTGCTACGATTTTGTTATTTGTCTACTAGGATACGTTGATATAATCCTTTTTTCATTTATTTGTGCATACAATTACTTTTATTTGCGGAAAAGGACATTGATCTAAATACGCCTACTTTATCTTGAAAATCTATTATGTTGGAGTTGTTGATGGAAGAGATTTCAGACTTGTTACTGGAAGGCGAAGCTGCACAGCCGCAGCATTCTTATTCTCAATTGGAGCATACTTCGCCACTTTCATTAAATGCGCTGAATCCACTGTCAAAGAACGAGTCATGTCCAGCACCTTGTTGGTTTCATGAAGATTGTCAAGTTTGTATCAAAGAACAGTGTATGTGGTGTCCAACGACCGCACGATGTGTTTCAATGGATGCCTATATGATCAATTTTCCGTACGGACAATGTCAGTCATGGGTGACAGCTACGAATATAATCAGTAATCAACATGCATGTCAATTGGGTAATTTTTTACATCGAAAGCTTTTCATTTATGCTTAGAAAACAATTTTCGGAAGTGCATAAGTGGAAATGATTTAAGTAATTGCTTTTAGCATTATCCGGTGTCTCAATTTCTTTTAAATAAACTTTGGTATGAAAAAACTCTATAAACGCAATATTGCGAATCAAAAGATGTGCGGTGTAACACTGCAGATCCCATGGACTGTTCGAAGCAAAAGACATGTGCAGAATGTCAGCGTGTAGGACCGAACTGTGGTTGGTGTGACGATGGTTCCGGTACTGGTTTGGGTAGATGCCTACCGGGTAGTCTTGAAGCACCTGATGACGAACTGCTTTGTCCAAAAGATGGAAAATCAAAATGGTATTTCACAAATTGCTCAGGTGTGTTAAAGTTATGGTTTACTTGGCAAAGTATGGAGTGTGATCAAAAATGTTGTAGATATCTGTCTCGATATCTTTTGGTTTCGTGGAAAGTGTCCTTGCGGACTTTATAGGAACTATTTTTTCTATTCAGATGTTGATCGTCCTAAACTGTAATTTACAAAGACAAAATCCTTTTAACAAGAATTTGTTCATGAAATGCCATTATTCTACAGCTTGCCAGTGTAATGGTCATAGCAATTGCACTCTTAGAAGGCGTTCGCTTGAGTGGAATATCGAAGAACGAAGCTGTACACAATGTGACCATAACACGACTGGCGAACATTGTCAGTTTTGCGCTGATGGATTCTATGGAGATCCTCGGAACGGAGGGCAATGTGAAGGTTTAACTTTTTTCACTTTGAAAATTTCTGAAGTTTAATTATTTATCTTAGCTTCAAATATTTTCTAGTTAAAGTGTTCTTAAGCAAATTAGTTAATTTAAATAGCAATAAATAGTATGTGGAAGCAGTTATACCTCTAACCTATTGTTGGTGGAATTCCTGCTGATATGAAACTAAATTTTTTTTGAAAGAAATGATCTGAATCTGTTTGTAGAATGTTTTTGCAACGGACAGGCAACAATGTGCAACAGAGAAACTGGCGATTGTTACTGTACGATAAAAGGTGTTACTGGAAAGAACTGTAGTAAATGTGAGCCAAAGTATTATGGGGATCCTGAAAACAATCAGTTGTGTTACTGTAGGTTTATAAGCGATTTCGATGTTACCTTGAAAACAGAACTACTTTAGACATGATAGGGTTATATAACATTTAAAATTCCTTTCTAAATCGGCAACCTGTTCTTGTTTTCGAAGTTTTATTTTCGTTATGTGCAATCGTGCAGAAAATTTAAAAAATGTGGTGGTTCTTCTTTTCTTATCCTATTTGGTGTTGAATGAAAAGTTGGAAAGGCGAACGCAGTAGATTATTTTTTCAAACTGTTTCAATGTATTTTACTGTATTTTTGTTTCATGTATGTATTATATTCTTGCATATTACGATTTGTAATTTCAGATGAGTTGACAGTGGATTTCATTTTTACATTTAAGCTTGATCAGGACGATCCGAAGGACAAATATGTGAATCAGATCAATTTCTTCAGCATACCACATAAAGTACTTCATAGTACATCCTATTAAAACGTCCAGTTTGGCCACTGGACATGCATTCTGAAAAGTTTTCCTTTATTTTAAAATTATCTGTCTTCTGTGTTTGGTATCTTACATTCAAAAATGCTTTTAGAGAGATACTGATGTTCAATTTACGGCCGTTTGTGAATCTCCGAAGTCAGAAAAAGCGTTAGTTTCGATGAGCATCAACTCATCACTTTTTGAAGGACATCCAGGTTCAAATAAGCTGTTGATGACAAGGACTGTTTGTGATGAAAATGGTATCCGACGTGCATATAGTGCTAATGCTGAACCTGGATTTATTTTTGGGACTGATGCTAATACAACGTTTTTGGTTTGTCGACATTTTAAAAAAAGTGTTTGGGAAGATGAACTGGATGGGTTTTCAGCATACTTATCTAGTTGCCACTTAGTCATTAAATTATAAATTTTTCATTTCATTTATGTATTCACTGTGCTTATTAATCATGTATGCATTTATTTTTATTGTTTTCACATATTACAACTGTGAAGATGGCATGTAGCATGTTGTTTTAGGTGAAAGTTTACAACTTTTCCACTCCAATAAAAATACAAATTTCATTTTCGCAGTCACCTCCAATAAATTGGGTTTTATTTTTTGTGATATTCGCTGCGTAAGTTTTTTCTTTTGACATTCTTTGCGTCTTTTTTTGATCTTTTTTTTTGTTCTGTACGTTAAATTAGAGCTAATTAATTTTTTTAAATAAGGTGACGCATGAAATAGCCATGTGGAATATTTGTGAATGCTTCAGATGCTTTATTACAAATATTATTTAATTATCTCTCGAAAATCTGAGTAATTTTCATGAGGCTTTTATTTTCATTACTTATTTATCATGTTAGAACAACAGTAGTATTTGATTACTTTTTCTACTGTGGTTTGAGTTTTCATTGATACTTTTTTTAGCATACTTGTTCGATGTGAGCAATATTTCATTGTCTGTGACTCCGGAAATTTTTGTAGGTGTTTTGTTGTGCTCCTTGTTGTTGCGGGTTTATTATGGATGATTAAATTACGAATTGAAGTATTCAGACGAAATCAAAGGCGGTACGATGAAATTGAACAAATGGCTTCACGTCCTTTTGCCTCTGTGAGGCTTGAATTGACTTCCCCACGAGCCAATTTGGTAGGTGTTATTGCGGATAGATATCCATTCACTGCAATACTTATCTGTAAGGTTAGGGAAAAGTAAACAATCGCATTGCCTCACAATATATTGCTCAGAGAAATTTTTGCAACAATTTCTCAAAGCATTGCTAAGTAATGGGATTTTAAAATTCTAAGAAGTTTGTTTCTAGATGGCTACTCCGATATCAGTTGAACCGTGTAGTAACTATCGTTCTGGTGTGTTCACTTTGGCAGTTCGATTACCAACGGGAGGCCGACAATTTACACCTCACGGTACTTCAGGTTTGGCAGTTGCATCAGCACTGTGTTTGTTAACACAGGCACAGTTAGGTGTTTTACAAGCAGCAGAAACAAGTGATGCCAATCATAATCGTAAAACAACTTTGATGCGCTATATTCCATTTATTCGTTCCTAGTAGGTGTGAAATTACTGTACTTATTATCTGTTCAAAATATATTTTCTCAATGTTGAAGCTATTGTGATACTCGCATTCTATGAAGCGCCTTTACTGCTATATTTGGTTATTTTGACAATATTGTTTATACTGTAGGCTTCCTTGTATCTTAAAAGGAAAAGAAAATGATATTGGCAGATGACAAAAATGAGTTTTCTAATTTTCGACTTTTCGATAATTTACGTGCAACATTGAGTACGAATTATGAGATTTTTGTGCTTCATTTATTCTTGAGTTAATTTTTTAACATTTAAATAAATCAAATATTTATTAAAAAGTGGTGAAAGAAGATAATTGCAATGCTCTTACAGTGACTCTTCAGAGTATGACGTTTCCTTTATTTGCTCACATCCGTTTAATGATTACATTTTCACTATATTTATTGTTATTATTGTTTTTATTCTGTATCAAAAATATCTATTTTGAATAATGGTTTCGTTCAATTCTATGTATGCAATCTCGGCGAAAGTCCGAAAAAAAGAAAATGCTGAAATCAACAACCGGCGGCCAATTTCGTTCAGTTTCATAGTTCCATAAGCCTTAATTTATTATACATTCATATGCTATGGTTAATGTTACATGTAGACAAAATTATGAAGTAGGTATGTGTTGGTAATCGAATGTGTGCCAGACTGTACCATCAATTTAGTGATATCCAGGTAAGGTAGCGTTAATAGGGTGAGCACCATTAATTCCAATTTTCTGCCTTCATCACTGTAACTTAACGCTTGTTGAATGTTGAATGGTAGCTGTGGCAGTGAATACTTTTGTGACAAATCAAAAATAAGCCGAACTGATGATCAAAACGATTGATTGATGGAGTGCGGTACCGCTGACAACTGTTCTCTTAATTGTTCAGTGCAAATAGCTTTCTCTGTTTTGTTAACAATCGAATCTCATTGGCCTTTTTACTTGCCGGTACAGGAATCGAAATACGATTATACGCATTGTAGTTCGTCGAATATAAGATATTCCATATCTTCACAGTATATAATGCAGGGATAGACTAGTTAAGATGGAAAGTAAAGTTGGATTATATATCAAAATTTTCACTTGATGCCATGTTATTTTAACACATACCTTACAGTTTCCTTCTCGTTGTGAAATTGTTTATCCATAAGGAAGTGAAAGTAATTCAATTATCTGTTGAGGTTGTTTTTGTTTGATTAAACGGATAATCCGATAAGTCGTAATAATTGCCCAACTGTGAAAAAAGAATCTACCGAATGCATATTTTTTCCTTTTGTTTTCAAAATTTTAGGCGAAATGTCCTGCTTGGTATGAAATTTGCGTTTAAAAATGTTTTATCGAAATTATATTATTATTATTATTATTATTATTATTATTATTATTATTATTATTATTATTATTATTATTATTATTATTATTATTATTATTATTATTATTATTATTATTATTATTATTATTATTATTATTATTATTATTATTATTATTATTATTATTATTATTATTATTATTATTATTATTATTATTATTATTATTATTATTATTATTATTATTATTATTATTATTATTATTATTATTATTATTATTATTATTATTATTATTATTATTATTATTATTATTATTATTATTATTATTATTATTATTATTATTATTATTATTATTATTATTATTATTATTATTATTATTATTATTATTATTATTATTATTATTATTATTATTATTATTATTATTATTATTATTATTATTATTATTATTATTATTATTATTATTATTATTATTATTATTATTATTATTATTATTATTATTATTATTATTATTATTATTATTATTATTATTATTATTATTATTATTATTATTATTATTATTATTATTATTATTATTATTATTATTATTATTATTATTATTATTATTATTATTATTATTATTATTATTATTATTATTATTATTATTATTATTATTATTATTATTATTATTATTATTATTATTATTATTATTATTATTATTATTATTATTATTATTATTATTATTATTATTATTATTATTATTATTATTATTATTATTATTATTATTATTATTATTATTATTATTATTATTATTATTATTATTATTATTATTATTATTATTATTATTATTATTATTATTATTATTATTATTATTATTATTATTATTATTATTATTATTATTATTATTATTATTATTATTATTATTATTATTATTATTATTATTATTATTATTATTATTATTATTATTATTATTATTATTATTATTATTATTATTATTATTATTATTATTATTATTATTATTATTATTATTATTATTATTATTATTATTATTATTATATTATTATTATTATTATTATTATTATTATTATTATTATTATTATTATTATTATTATTATTATTATTATTATTATTATTATTATTATTATTATTATTATTATTATTATTATTATCATTATCATTATTTCTTAATTAATTAATCAAAGCATTATTATTAGTATTTCCTAAAATTTTTATTTTATACTTTCTTGTCACTAAACACACATGGTATGGTTGCTCCCGTAGGGTGTCTATTTGGACAAAAAAATAACTCTAAAGAGTGTTACAAATTTTTATAGGATATTTCCGTATTGCACGATGTTAACTGATTCAGCAGGGAGCATGCTGCAAAAGAAGTGTTGAAAATTAAAGGTACGATACATTGAATTGATGAATTATTACCCTCAGTATGACTAGACAGTTTATTGTTATCTTATTCTTTGCAATTAGTGAATTTGAATTAGTATAAAACCTCTGTGAAATTATTTGTTGGCTGGGATTTGTTGGATAATGGATCAGTGTGTATGAAAAGGAAGTTATTTCAAGAAATGTTTTTTTCTCATTTTTATAACAAATTTTGGTAGTAATGTAAGAGGCATAAGAGTATATTAGATTAATAAGAGAAAGTACTGTTCTGTGAATGGTCTAGTCATTTAGTTTTATTAGTTGCAGTATTTTTTTGTTTCTGAAATAACTGCTTCACAACACAGCCTGTCTGTCGTCAAAATATTATCACAATGATGTCCTGAAATATTTAAGTGTTGATGAAATATTTTCTTAATACGGTATTTGTTTGTTAATTTTATCCTCTTGTCTCTCTCCACTAAGATATAATAAGCATGCAGTTATGCTTGTGAATTGAAATTATTAGATAGTAGTAATTAATGCTTGTTTAAATAGGCAAATTATACCGTAATGTATATGGCGAAAAAAAAATGTGTTGTTAATTTTTTTTCTCTTCTTTTTTTTTCTTTTTTAATTTGGTCGGATGTGAAACAGGTAGTTTTTGAAATATGCGCTTGCTTTATGAAGGAAGTTGACGAATGGATAAAAAGCAATTGTTGAGGTGTGTTTATTTGCTTGAAGTGATGTGAAACGGTTTTGATATAATAAAATGAGTGTTATTGAAGAGTTGGAGGAGAAATGTCTAAAATTCTTGGATGAAATTTCATTAATGTTTGACAGCTATTAGAGGATTGAATGCACGGATAGATATGTACGATCGGATTGCTAAGTGTGCTGATGAAATCACTCCCACTTCTCTTCACTTCCCGCCTTTAATGTAAGAAAAGATAAAGCAGTTGTTGCCTTCGCTAAATAAACTTTAAACTGTGTAGCTGATTAATTGGTCATGTTAATTGCTTGTTTGAAAATGTGCTTTGTGTCATTTGTTGACCTAAGGGTGATGCCACTCCGCACAAGATAACTACTATCAATAATCATTGACTATCAATTTATACGCACTCTCTCCATTTAACTAATTCCTAACGTTATCATTTTGATACTGATAAGGTATAAAGGAGTGGGATCATTTGTCATTAATGGAACAAACGTTATTGCCGATGAATAAGCAAATAACAATCATGATTTTCTCACATGGTACTGTTTAGTTAACTCTTACCCATTCTTTTACCCACCATTCATCTTCCATTTTCTTTTTCATTTTCTCACCAAATTAAGCTAACAAAAGCCTTTATTATATTTTCTCAAAATTCCTGTGTTTAGATTTCTTTTAAGAATGTAGTAAATTTATTTTGGCAGGTCATGATGTTTGTTTTGTAACAACACTTTGTTCGACATGATTGATACAAATGCTGTAACACTGAAATTTCGACAATAATCAAATGTCTAACGTTGAAGTGAAAAATCCAGTAGGAAGCTACAACGATTGCTTTCAAATAGTTTGAGTGAGAGAATTCACTGCTGATTGTTGAGGGCGTAAAATGGTTTTGAATGTTTGGTTATCGAAAAGTGATGACTTGGGAAAGTAATGATATGATAAGCTTGCAATCGATGAATCCGGCAGCAGCATTTGCGATGAACTAACTCTCCATGGTTAGCAATCAAATTGGAAGGAAAAGACGGTTAAAATGATGCATTAAAATAAATTCAAATAATTTAGTCAAAAAAAACAAAAGAAGGTTGGAAAACAATAAGTAGTTTTTATTTAAATTAAGGACGAACAAGAAAAAAAAAAGATCGGTCGATCCCACGATGGAAGAAAGAAATGTGGCAAAATATGGGTGGATAAGCGGATTCTAATTAAATCATCTAGCAAGTTCATTAATCGTTTTTGAGATTCACAAGAGTAATCAATTGATTCTAATGATGATGGATGAACAAAGCCAAATAATTATTGTCCTGCGTAGACCGCTTGTCAAATAATCCATCAATTGTTTAATTCGTTTCTTTATTATTCCCCCCAAAACTTGCGACCTCTGAGCGGTCGGTATCGATATAGTCAGGATGTATTCAAATTATCATTGATGAAGGATAATCCTATTCGATTAGGTTAATTTCTCAATTCCTTTAGTTTCGGAAATGATCATCATACGAATGGTACAGAGCGATTCACATAGAACTGATGTAAACATTACGATACGCTTTATTGATGCATAAAAGCATGTGGATCTTTTTGAGGAACAATTAAATTTGAAATATGAAAATGTGTTTTTTTTTGTTCTTCCTATTATAATATCTAATTGGTGCTTAAGCGGGAAATATTAGAATTTGTTGAATTTTGACTCTTTCTTTTTTTGCCTTAATAGTTAAAATGTAAGCGAGCAAATATTATTGCTTAATTACAATTATGAAATACTATTGCTGATAAGCAATAGCATTTCAAGAGATTGAAAATGAATAATAATTCTCCAAAAAAAAAATGCCAACGTAACTAATTACTTATACTCAATTTAATTCTCAAATACCATATGCCATTGTTGCTGTTGCTGTTGTTACTGTTTTCGTTATTTGTTTGTTTGATTTAATTTAGTTTGATATAAATTAATCAAAATTAAGCTTTTTTTTCAAATGACTTTAAAACGCTGATATTAGCTAGTGTTGTTTTTGAGATCAAATGATGAAGTTGTGTTTTCCAATTGAGAATATCAAAAAGAAGTTTCTAATAATATTGATGACATTGCAATGTTATATGCTAACATTATGCTTATGCAATAAATGTATATGGATACAGGAATTATTACGTTTAGCCTAATTAAATGGTCAGAATTATTGCAGGCTCCTTAATTGACTATCTTTATTAATACACATTCACTCATACAATTGTTGATTTATGCCTGTTTCAGAGGTTAAATTATCTGTCAATTAAATGATAAAAATTTCTTAAGTTAGGAAATAATACTTAAATTAAGAGGAGAAAGATGATGTTAAAAAGTGGACTGACTATGTAGAAAGAAGCTAAAACAGCTGCACCAAAAAAAAAGGACCCTTTTTATAGACTGTTAATTGCTACTGCTCGAGCAAAAAGCCCTAATCGAAGGAAGTGCAATCATAAATGTTTACTATGCATTTTTGAGTGTCGAATAAATGCAAGCAAACAGGTTCCATCATTTAGACATTCTCGATGCAGCTGTTTCAATGAAATCAATTTATTACTGGATATTATCATTTAATATCATCCCGCTCTAAAAACTTTTTTCCTCCTTCTCACAACTCTCCCCTCCCATTCAATCACCTCCCGCAATTTATTCTTTATCTTTTTTCCATTCATCAAATCTCATCCCTAAACTTTTTATTTGCTCGCAATAGAGCGCTATCACAAAATAATTAGTTATTTTTCAAAATGCCCATAATTGAATTAAATTAACAGATATGATTGATAAATTTTAGCATAAATTGATAAATTTTGATAAATGTTAACATAAATTAATTTTTGTTGTTGTTTTTGTCGTTTAAAATATTTCATCATATCATAAATTTAATTACCAAGATTAGTATTAGTAACTTGAAATTAAATAATTGAACAGAAATTTAAGTCGTTGTGCAAATGATGCTGACGAACTGTGATCATACTGATTGCACATCGACACATATATTTCAGTTATGCCCTGGTATAGATGGTTATTTGGGAAACACATCAGAAAAATAAGGCAAAACCAATTAAGCGTATATATTAAAAATTAGGAAATTCTGTAGGTTTTGAGATACGGAAAGGGAGGAAAAGTGAAGGAGAGGAAGGAAGCGAGGAAGCATGAGCCGGATAATCGTCGGGATCCACATCAATTTCCGGATGGAAGGAGGGAAAAAGGAAAACCAAATCTATCCATCAGCATCCTTCGCACCAATTGGCCAATAATCTATTCGGAAGGCACATGGTACTATTGCTTTTTCGAAGCCTAATATTGAATTCATTCTACTGTTAGTTTTTCTTTCTTGTGGAGTCAATTTTCTTCCCTGTTAGACAAAAACCTTCTTATTTTCAGGAAAAAAATATGCAAATTAATGAGATTTGCGGTAATAGGAAAAGCTGGAAATTAACTATTAAATGATGAACCCACTTTTAGTCCCATCCAATTATTATGATAATTATTTTTTGATCATTGGTGCCACCTTCCATTCCCAATTTATTTTATTTTACCCCATTTCTCTCGTCCGCTATTTTTCTCTCTACCAACTTCTTCATTCTCTCTTTTCTTCTGCTGTGGTCTAAAATAACTCACACCATTACAGTCATCCAGTATTGTTAGTCTCTATATCTTTTTGAATTTTACGATTGCAGCATTTCGCAAAATATCGCTTAAATACAAAACAATTACTGAAACAATTGTAGCGCAATTCTTGTGTTGCAAAAATTCGTAACAAATTAAATCAAAAAAAACACTCGTTATCAACTAGTTGCAAATTTAAAATTCGAAAATTGCATTTGTCATCGAATTCAATTTCATTGGTGGAGATTTTCAACCCAAACATAATTCACTTTTTGTTATGAAGTCTCATTCTATCCCTCACCAATCAACACCAAAAAAATACCGGAAATATCAGCTGCATAATTTAAATAAATGCTACGACTTTTTGCAAACGTTAAAATTTGGAGCAATTTCTGAAAGAACGACGCTTTCTGCCAATTAATTATCGCTGTAACGAATTAAAGTTAATAACTCATTGAATTTTCGTTCCATTATGAAACATTCATTACATTGGTACCACGTAATCCAATTCGCTCATTTTATACAGGGAAGATATTTGAATTTCAGGACATTTGAAAGGAATGCAGTTCTGTTTGGCATCTTGCAGCTTCAAGTAAAAGCAAAGTATATTTTGGGGGAACTAAAGATTTATGGCAAACTTTATGTTTAAAAGATTGCTAGTTCTAATTTATCATTAAACTAAATTAATAGATTTTAAATTTCCATTTTAGACTTTTGATTCAATCCTTACAATATTATGTAACGCTTAAAGTGCTAAAATTATCAATTTTTTGTTTTATCGATGATGACAGTTGCATAATTATTTGGTCCTAAAAAATCTTGAACCTCTTTCTCTCTTTCCCTCCCTCTCTCTCTCTCTCTTTCTTTCTCTGCTCTTTATCTTCTTCCTCTTCTTGCATATTATATCATACCGTATCATTTTCCATCACACCATTCAATTTATTTAAAACATAGATCTTTTTCTCCAACATTTCTCTAGCATTGAAATAAAGTAGTTGTAATTTTTATGTCGTATCTATCTGTTCCTACTACAATCATCAATTGTCAGTTAAATTTGAATTTTTTTTTCTCTTTGCGTTTTCTTTACGTTTTTTTTTTTATTTTCAGCAACTATTTATTAATAAATCTTCGGCGAATTAGTTTTCTTAATGAAAGTAAACAAACCAACAATTAGCGGTTTCCGACCAATTTGTCAGCTAACAAGCGCAACATCTGCTAATTTTTCACGTCAAAATGTTGATAGCGAAACAATAAATCTTGAACAAGCTTTAGTTACATGGACAAACAAATTGCTTGCCTTAGCAAATAACTTTATGCTTTGTTTTCATCTTCATGCTTATCTCTCTCTGTGAGTATCACAAAATGCCATTTGAATATACGGTGAGGCAATTAATTAATGAAAAGTTATAATAATCCGCTTCTCTTTCTCTTGTGTTTCCACGTTGAGACGAGCTTTTGCCTAATAACTAATACAGTATCTGTGCTATAGGTTTAAAATTAATTTAAATGAAATATTAGGAATTAAACCAGAAGATTAGATCTATTAGTATTTTGTAAATTCTCTTAAATTAATGAAAACTTTCATAGCTACATGAATTACAAAGACGGTAATATATTTTATTATTTGCTTAGTGGAACTATTTTTGTTTTCATTCATCCTTTTTTCGTTCAGTTAATTCCGCTTCCTTTCTCTCTCTCTCTCTCTCTCTCTTTCTTTCTTTATCTCCATCTCTCTCTGTGTTTTTAAGTCCTTAAAAGTTTTTCGATAAGTCTTTTTTTTCATTTCTTTTCCTGATTCGTGTATGAAAATTGAAGAAAAATTGAATAAACAATAATAATTTTAATTAGTTTAGAAAAATTTGTTAGCTAAAATAGGAGGGAAAAAAGGAGTTAACACAAGCTTGACAGTGTGTCCACTGCTAAAAATTAGGTAATTAGGAAATTTTTGAAGGCGATTAAATTGGCAATAAGACAAGGCTAATGGCAATTTCGTGAGGGCACCAGCTGCTTAATTAATTTATTTCTTGTAATAAAACTGCGTGAAGTAATTCCCTGCATCTTTACCAGTTGGTGCCAATGATTTATATCAACATGCACAATTTCAAGCTTTTCCGCTAATCACGCTTACTTTTTGATAGCTAATAGCAATAGCTGGGATACGGTAGCCATTATGCAAAGCTACAAATGCAATTTGACCAATGTATGTCCAGCTACATTCATTCATTTACCTTTTGGTATCTGATAAAAGAATGGATGGAGTAAGGCAGAAAAGGAAGTTGGGAACAGTTGCGATGAAAATGATGATTTGTGGAATGTGAATGATGGGGAGAGCGAGAATCTACCAGTTAGTTAGTACTTTACATTCAGAAGGAATAATTAATGAGTTATCGCAGTCTTATTTCCTTCCTAAAATGGCAATACTGTGCGAGGGCTGATATCAGTCACAATCAATTTTAGCTGATCAGTTCAATATTCTAGCAAAAAAAAAATTGCCATACATTAGCTTCTTATTCGTTATCAGTATTCTTCTCCTAATATTGCACCACTAATAAATAATGCGAATTTTAGGAGAACAAGCTATCAGACATTGTTGCTGAAAGGTAGAGGTAGAGGTAGAGGTAGAGGGAGAGGAAGAGAGAGAGAGAGAGAGAGAGAAAGAGGGAGGAAGGAGGGGGAGATGAGAAGCGAGACGAAAGGAAGTTATGAAATTCTTACAGCAATATTGCTCAGAAGCAGAGCATCCACCCGTGTATGGTGTGAACATTTAGAATGAAGCAATTAAGCGTTTCACTGAGCTATTCGAAAGTTGTTAAAAATGAAGGAGAAAGCATTTAGGAGCAAGTGGCAATTATAATGACCCATCAATTTCACTTATTAGATCTGTTTCCCAGAGGAGGAGCAGAATCCCATTGGATGATAATGGTTGAAGGATGGATGGGTTGGTGTTGTATAGATGGATAGCAACACTCTTCAGTCATTCTCCAATCAACACCCTCCTTCCATGATACTTCTTCATCTCATGCACTGATACTTTTTCGCCGTCATATGTAATTCCATAACTTTCATACAGCACTTATCATTATCATAAATTTCACGATTATCATCAATCCTTTATGAGTGACGCTAAATTAACTGACTCCAACAATTACCGTTTGGCATTTTCGTCGCAACTGTTTTCAAAATTATCATTAGTTTAAAAGTAGTAATGAATGCTTCCAACAGAATAACATGATCATAATTGCATAGTCATTACCCCCCCCCCCCCCCCCCCCTCATCATTATTATCATCATCTCTGCTGTTGCAGCACCAGATGATGATGATGGTGATGGTGATGCTGTTAACAGCGGGAGCAACACTGGAAAACTGTTGAAAGTAAAGCAATTTAGACGGTATGGGAGGTACCACTTATCGTTTTTGATGTCCGATAAGTAAACGGTAGAGGGAGGAACAAGTTTGCTACTTACTGCTACTGCAGTTCGTTTGCCATCTCATTGCAAGTAACTGCGGTTGGTGTGAGTTTGATGGCATTTCTAAATTCGGATTTATTCGGATGGGATGGTGGGCTTTGATTCATTTCTCTTTTCTATTGTCTTGTACCGGTTTCGATCACTTATTGCCATCAACTTTTGTGTAAAATACTAAAATGGTACCACTTGCACCCGAAAATTGCGACCGTCTTCATATTATTGTTTTGCATACATTCAATTCAATAACGTAACTTTTGACATACGAGTAATTGATTTTCTTTTTTTCCTTTTTTTTTTGATTTGATCTTTTATTTATGCGCATACTCACTCATATATATATATCACATGAAGCCACAACATATCGTCTCCATGCCATGCACATATTTCCTAGCAGTGTGGAATATTTTTGATTACCCTCACAGTACACCGTTTGTAATAATTCATTGGTAATTTCAATAATTTTTGCTTTTTTTTCAGCGACTTAACAACTGCAGCCGATGTGTACTATTGGACTGTCGAAATCGAACAGCAAAACACCTAAAAAAACGTCCTTCAGTGTTGAAAATATACTATCGTGTAGTTCATTTTCTCACAGGTCGATCTTTTTTTTCTCCCCAAAAATTATTAAATTTACATGTTACGTAGGTATTGTACGTATATTGACACTACACAAATTGTACCAATCGTTTTTCATTGCTAATTTCTAAATTTTATTAATTAAAATTTAGTGATTCATTACCAAAACTTCCTAAGCCATCGCCAGTGAATCCGCTTGTTGCGACTCCCGTAGTTACGATTCCACCTATTTCGCAAATTTCACAGTCTGAGACATCGAGCTCCGGATATTCGTTAACGACCGATCCATCTGGAATGTTTTTGCTGCCCACTTATATTCATTCTATACCTAGTGGTACTTCCACAGATGGTTGTCCTGGATCAACCACTGATTCGTTCCTCGCACATTATCCCTGGCAAGCAACTTCATCCGAAGAATCCTCCTCTCCTCGTAAGTAAGAATAACTTTTCAATCATTACTTTATACATCTTCCGATCCACCTTATATCAATCAGTTTTTTGCTTCTTTTCAATCTTCAAAACTAAATTATCATGAAAATCGTGCTCATTGACTCATTCATTAATTCATATGTTCATTTGTTATTTCAGCTGAACATAAAAGTCTAGCGGCAATGGGTATCACCAAATGCTTATTACGGAAGCACAAAAATAACCGTAAACCGAGGACACCATTTAGCACTCAACAGCTGCTGTCGCTGGAACGGAAATTTCAACAGAAGCAGTACCTATCAATTGCTGAAAGAGCAGAATTCAGCGCATCCTTACAACTTACCGAAACACAAGTTAAAATATGGTTTCAGGTAACCATCTTCTATCACCTCATATGTGCATCATTTCATGCGCTCGCTAACTTAAATAATTCATTCTTGCAATACATTTTTTCCTTTTATTATTTATTAATTTTGGTATCACCCCCTCAACACCTTGATATTATTATTTTAGCATACATAGTGATATTATTACTAGTATCACTAAGTCAAAAGAATTTTTTAAATTCTGTGCATTCTCCATTACTACAATTCTATTATACGAAGTGTTATAGTAGTGTTTGTAGCACTGATAGACAAACTATCGTAAAAAAAAATAAAGCAAATATTACAGCTGCTGTTTTGGGAAAAAACCTTAATTTTTTAAAATTCCAAAGTATAGATTCATAAAGGAAGAAGTGATTATGCAATCATTAGCGATCATAAAGAACTCACTGCTGCTGTCTGAATGAAATTCTTGTTCACTTTTTACCCTATCGTTTTGAATTCTCTCACTGATGCTTAGCACGTTATCACATAATAATAGGTAAACCAGTAAAACTCCACCTTTCCTTCACCATGGATAACATGCATTCAAAATATCCATCCACAATAATGATCTATATCTCTTTATTTTTGCTGAGTCATTTAATTTACCTCGAGTAACCTATAATTTCATTATCGTCAGTAATAAATCTTGGTACGTTATGCATCTTACTTTGTGTATTTCATCTAAGATATCAATCAATGCACGCACTGATCATATCAGTGAAGTGTCGGCAAGTGAACAGTCAATAATGAATAGTCAAATCAAAATATTCGCAGCATCCCTCATAGATAATAATTACCTGATGTTTCGAAGCTGAAACTACGAGCGGATAGTTTATAAATGGTATTACTAGGGGATAGGGGTAGGGAGTGGTGGGGAAGGGAGGGCTTAAATTGCTGATAACTCGTTGATAATTATGGATGATGATGAATTATCCGAAATTATTAGCTGAAAAGTGTATTTAAATAATGATGAATGGATGGTAGTAGTCGTTAGCTAATGATGGCATCCTTAGGAGGTTTCAGCAGTGAAAATTGAGATTGAAAAGGACTGGAAAGTAATCGGAAGGCAGAAGACGACGGACTTCCTAGAAGGTCAGGCGGAAAGAAAAACTTTTGAATATATGATATTTTACATCCATCAAATGGTGTTGATGATGGTGATGATGATGATGATGAGATGAGAAACAAATTTTTTGAGTAAATGGATATTATCTGCGATTAAGTAATCGTTTGCGGAACGTTTGATGTTTTGTCGGGTGATTTGGATGGATTCGGTGGTACAAGACGAGGTAATACATCTCATTATGTTAATTTCTCATTAAATATTAATTCGATCCCAAATCATGGCTCATTATAAACACTTTTTCTGCAGTGGAATAAGCAATTCTCAGCTATAAAACATACTGATTCCTCCTCCTTCTCCCCCTCCTCGTACACTTTTCAATCTTCCAAATCTCCCTGTGATGATAAATGTAACAATTGATCCATCCGAAAATGACATGAAGATTTTGGCGAAAAACCTTTTCTCATATATTCTACATTAACTCTTCTATCTTAGTGCTCTAGTTCATTTAAAAAAAGTTGCGCCGTTTTTTTTTTTTAAAAAAAAAGAAAAACATTGCAAAGACATTTCATAGCCATTTCCCAATAGTTATTTTAGGATTTTCTTAATATGACTGAAATTAAATTTTTTTTCAAATTTTAATTTAGTAATTAATAGTGTTCCAGGATCATACGCTAATTATCATAGTTTTATAATTCTTAGCTAATAACAGCAATAAATCGGTGATCCTTGCCCGAGGTAAGATTAAAATTAATGTTACTGCTAGCATTTCCATCTCAGCTATCTACTGACCTAATAACCTTCTCACTCCTCTATTCTTCAAGATGAAGAAGGGTATGCGAAAGGTTCATAACATTTGTTCATTTCATTCTTCTTCTCATTCCATATATTCTCTACATCCCTACAATTTCAACTCATTGTTCATGTAAATTTTAGCTCAAATTTAACGAAAACTTCTCTGTCTCTCTCTCCTTTCCTCTTTCTCTTTCGCTTTCCCTATTCGCCATCTTTTAACATGGAAATATGCCATCAAGTACAGTATGACATTCGTGACACAACCTATAGACATACACATACACACACACACACACACACATGCACGCACAAACGCACACACATGCACGCACACATACACACAAATATGTAGTATATGCGCTAGCTAAGCAGCATAGATAGAAGCAGAAATTAAGTGTCAACGGATATACATTGTGCGCAGACGATGATAGACAACATACGCATAAGCAAATAGCAGCAGATCGGTAGGCTGACATAGGCAGGTGCACGAACATGCGCGCATGTGGACACACAACGACATATACACACACACACATTCACAGACATACAAAATTTTCAATGTGTTCATTTCGATGGTACGGTAATTTATCATTCCTTAATTGAAGTTTGCAGAAAAGCAATCAGGTGGGGAAATTATGAGCTAATTAACAGTATTATACTTAACTGAGAAGAGACGTGTCACGTAATTGCGTGTAACGTGCATGTTAATAAATATAAATGCGAATTAATGTCTGAAATTTTAGTTAATTTCCAATTTATTTAGCAGAATTGAGAATTAGCGAGGTGTAAAATGCACGTGAGATGAAATTATGCTATTGTTGTTGTTGTTGTTGTTATACTCTAAACCTCAAAGGTCAACTAATTTTATTGCTTCGATAGTGAATGTGATTTTGACGTGATCACTTCTTCATTATTATGGTCATCTCAAATTCAGTTGCAATTACCATTATTTGAATTTTATGCAATATGCTGTGAGAGCATATTATCGAACAGTAAATTGAGCTAACACAAAGGGAACATTGCATTTGCTTCTAACCTGTGCTGCTGAAAATCTCCTCCTCTTCCGCACTTTTTCCAACTACACAGAGTAAATGATGAAGTTCATTTGTAACAATTAGAGGTAAGAGGTCAGAAGAGCGGAAGGATGAAAGCTAATGAGCGCAGAGAACAAAAGTTTCAGGTTTCATGAGGCACCAGTGGAAATGCAACTAATGCATTGTGATGAATCAAGTGTCTCCTTGTTGTGGAAATAGGTCTGTGTGTGTGTGTGTGTGTGTGTGTGTGTGCGTGCGTGCGTGCGTGTGTGCGTGCAGATGTGCGTGCATGATTTGGGGAAATCGAAAAAAAATGAAACAAATGGTAGTGGACGGTGTAAATAAGGGAGAAACCGTTTACTGATACTGAAAGCAATCCAATGGTGACACAACACTGATTTATGATGGATGGCTTTCTCAATTAATGCTTTTTATTATGCCTAGGCTTCTGATCACCCACTGCCCTCTTTGCACCTATTCATAGCCACTCTTCTAATTTCACTCATTATGTCACAAATATTTTTAGAGCTTAAATTTTTACCTTCCAAATGTCCGATAAACAGAGCACAGAATGATACTGTCCAGTTGTATGGACAAGTTTGACATGTGTCACCTGTCCTGCTCTGATCTATTAAGATGTCTCATGCAAACATACATTTCAATGCATTCTTCTTCTCCCTCTCCTTTTTGACTCATTATTTCCAGCTACTATTATGAAATTAAAATAAACTATTTTAAATTGCTCCTTAAATTGTGTTTTTCTTCATAGTCCATCTAGCAGTACAATTTTCCATTGTAATTAGGCTGAATTATGAAAAAGTCTGAGATGAGGCAATGTTTTACACTACGTTTTGCTGAACTAATCTTTGTAGATGGAAAAATTCTATGCAAAATTCAATTAATTTGAAAGTCATTAGAAATTTCAAAATTATCAAGAAAGAATATTGAAATGGAAATATGCGGCTTGCATATAAACTTCTAATTGTTTGCCCTTTCTTTGAAATTTCTGCCGTGCCGAGGGCGACCTTTGCCCGCAAAATTGTGTGAGACGTCCTGCTGAGTGACACGCAAGAGAATTGGCTCCTAAAATACCACTCATACATTTTCTACAGCTGCTAAACCGCAACTGCACACCTTTGCATTGTCGGTAATTTCACAAAATTACAAAATACAAAGTTTAATTTATCATTAAATTTCCACTACGAAATGCGCATGCATGCGACAGCCGAAATTTCAACAACAATAATAATCTCCAAAATCATGGAAGTCGTAATCGGAGTTATCCAAATTAAAAATATTAAGAGGTGCAAAAAAAAGCGAAAATGCTTAGTTCCATGTTTTTTTTGACAAATTTTATGTTACGGCACTGTTTTCCGATAGTACGTGGCTTTTTCGCAGCGGAAAACTTTTCAAATGTAATTGCAATTGAAAGAAGCATTGTGAGTGAGGAGGGTTAGATTGACAATACTTACGATAGTGTTGAGCATATATTTCCGAGTTACTCGAGTTGTTGCCATTAACACAACGCAAATTGCAATATATTATTTATTAATAAATTAACTTATAAATTTAATAATTTAAGCTTGTGAATTCTTTTCTTTTATTTAAATTTTTGCTGAAATAATTTTAAAAAATGTACAAAAATTTTTAGATAAATTTACAATATTTGCTGTTTCCGAAAGTTTCTTGAAAAACTTGAACTACTGACTGTTCCTTCTTATTTTTCAGAATCGACGAGCGAAATCGAAGCGACTTCAGGAAGCAGAAGTTGAAAAAGTGAAATTTGCTCAAGCAAGCGCATTTGCAGCAGCAGCTGTTGCAAATGCAGCCGTAAGTGGTACTTCAAAAACTTATGTTCCATTCGCTTACAATCCACACTGGTGAAGATGGACTGTTTTTTCATCTTTTTTTTGTTTGTTATAGTTGTTATTCTATGTTACGAATTAATTGTTTGTTACGCACACTGTCGAATTCTTTAATTCAAACGAAATAATGCAAGCACAGTAATGGCGATGTAAGAGATTAATAATGAAATGGGAAGAAATGTGAAAGGGTTGAAAGTGTGCGGAGGGGTTAAGATGGGTGAATATCATGATAATGATGACGATGATAATGATGAAGCTTTTTCGCCCTTCTTTAATTATTCATCAAGTTTTAACAATTTCTAAATTTATAGCTATCGATTATTTTTTGGATTATCCTATCACAACGTACTGTATTTTTGTATAGTAATACTAAAGCTGCATATCACATACCGTTGTATAATTGATCTCTCACTGATTACCGGTATATAATGGCTGTTATAACAGCAAAAAAGTAAATTATAGTACAACATTGGGATAGTTTTTAGAATCAGCAAATTTTCCTATCTCAATTATTTTGTGTAATTTGCACGAGTTTTGCAGATTTAATATTTCATCGTAAACGATCGTTAGCACTTCCATCGCTTTTGCAATGTGTATGGGAAATTTAAAAGCGATACAATTTAGCATACTTCAATCCAAAACTATATAGCTAATAAAACTTTTTGCTGATTTCTATCACTGAGACTACTAAATTATCGTTTAATGTTTAATGGCAAATAATGCTTGCTTGAGCTACAAAATTCTATTGGATAGCTCAACAAATACTGGCACATCTATTTTTTAATGATGTAATTAAAGTAATTACGAAATTTTTTACTAAAAATTAATTTCTCAGAAGCAAAATAGCTTCGTCACCCAAAGACTCAACAATTGAGTGGGAACCAACACTCACTTACCATTCCATCGTTCGTTTATGCATTTAAGTGAAAAGGAAAATAAACATGCAAATAGAAAAAAAACAGATTCCTGAAGAGTAATTGGAAATTTCTTTTTAAACAGAACATCTGAAACACTACGGCGACCTTCATTGGGAGGTATGACAAACAAGTCAGCCAACACTTTCATTGATTTATAATAATAGTTTAATGGAAAATTTTGCTAAGAAAAAGAAGCCAAGTTACATCTACAACACTTTCAGCAGCACTTCTCACACGCAGCGATTGCAACACTTCATCCTTTACTCCTCCTTCCATACAACAATTAATATTTTTCAAAAAACGTTTATATTGGAAACATTTCATTTATATTTATATCATTATATTTAAATTATATTATTATACTACTGATATTATATTATATCATATTATATTATATTATATTATATTATATTATATTATATTATATTATATTATATTATATTATATTATATTATATTATATTATATTATATTATATTATATTATATTATATTATATTATATTATATTATATTATATTATATTATATTATATTATATTATATTATATTATATTATATTATATTATATTATATTATATTATATTATATTATATTATATTATATTATATTATATTATATTATATTATATTATATTATATTATATTATATTATATTATATTATATTATATTATATTATATTATATTATATTATATTATATTATATTATATTATATTATATTATATTATATTATATTATATTATATTATATTATATTATATTATATTATATTATATTATATTATATTATATTATATTATATTATATTATATTATATTATATTATATTATATTATATTATATTATATTATATTATATTATATTATATCATATTATATTATATTATATTATATTATATTATATTATATTATATTATATTATATTATATTATATTATATTATATTATATTATATTATATTATATTATATTATATTATTATATTATATTATATTATATTATATTATATTATATTATATTATATTATATTATATTATATTATATTATATTATATTATATTATATTATATTATATTATATTATATTATATTATATTATATTATATTATATTATATTATATTATATTATATTATATTATATTATATTATATTATATTATATTATATTATATTATATTATATTATATTATATTATATTATATTATATTATATTATATTATATTATATTATATTATATTATATTATATTATATTATATTATATTATATTATATTATATTATATTATATTATATTATATTATATTATTATATTATATTATATTATATTATATTATATTATATTATATTATATTATATTATATTATATTATATTATATTATATTATATTATATTATATTATATTATATTATATTATATTATATTATATTATATTATATTATATTATATTATATTATATTATATTATATTATATTATATTATATTATATTATATTATATTATATTATATTATATTATATTATATTATATTATATTATATTATATTATATTATATTATATTATATTATATTATATTATATTATATTATATTATATTATATTATATTATATTATATTATATTATATTATATTATATTATATTATATTATATTATATTATATTATATTATATTATATTATATTATATTATATTATATTATATTATATTATATTATATTATATTATATTATATTATATTATATTATATTATATTATATTATATTATATTATATTATATTATATTATATTATATTATATTATATTATATTATATTATATTATATTATATTATATTATATTATATTATATTATATTATATTATATTATATTATATTATATTATATTATATTATATTATATTATATTATATTATATTATATTATATTATATTATATTATATTATATTATATTATATTATATTATATTATATTATATTATATTATATTATATTATATTATATTATATTATATTATATTATATTATATTATTATTATATTATATTATATTATATTATATTATATTATATTATATTATATTATATTATATTATATTATATTATATTATTTGTTTATTAATTATTCCTATTATTATTATATTTGTAAATTATACTGTTATGTCTACATTGTAATTGTTATTTATATTCATAATTAGTAATGCTTAGAAAAGTAGGAAAATTCGATGAAATGTTACATGTATCATTTCGTTCAAAACGAGTATTGTCACTTTCTCAGAGAAAATATTGTCAATTTTATCGGAAATGAATTAATTAATAACTTAAATGTATGAAATGAATGATGTGTTTTAGTGGTAATAGAGATGCATTATACTTCACAATCATGATCATAAAGAAGTATCACTAGACTTCGAGGACGGTTATGCTATTGCTTGACTATTTAATTGTTTAACTTTTATGCATTGTGCATCTGAAATTATTGAGCTTCACTATGCATTTGAAATAACGGTTAGATGAATATCAATTTTACCAAATTGATAGTATTAAATGCATTCTACGATAAATTGATAAGCCGTATTATGAATACACAACGTTTCAGTTTGGTACAATAACGAAATTTTTATTAAAATTTCAGGAATTAGTTTTTCTGCAGAAGAAAAAAGAAGCTGTACGTATTGTTCTAAAAGTGAATTTTCAAATTTTTAAAAATAAGCAAAGCTTTTCTCATGCCTTTTCTACTATATTTAAAGTATGAAGAACATAAAATGTTCATCAGCTGAAAAAATCAGAGTAAAAATGCGGTAAAAACCATATATGTATCTCTCCCCCCCCCCCCCCCTCCTCCCCTCTTGTTCCCGCATCCGCACCTGTACCTCCACATCTTATTCTCAAATGAGAATTTAAATGTTGCACGAACCTTTAAAATTTCTTAAAGTGGAATATTTGTGGAAGTATATCGGTCCATTTCGAACTATAGAGAAAAGTGTAAAATACAGTCAGTTGCGGCTGTCCATTGTGATGGCGACTATTCGGCGCCCTCAACCTTTTCCCGTCTTTCTTGCTCACAACATGAATATTAACTGTTGAGAAAGGAAGAATCAGTTTGTAACTGTTTAAATAAAGCCATTAATTACCGCAACCTATCCCTTATGGTATAAGAGGAAAGTAGAGAGTTAGAGGGAGACAGCAAATAAAAAAAAGAAAAACTGGGAAGCTGCTTGACCGATGAAATGTTTTCAGTTTGCTTACCGCAAACTCTTTGATTTCATCGTCACAAAGTGGTATGGCCAAGCAAGCATTTACCCTTCTCACTGCTTACTCTTCAATAGATTTTCCAAGTAAATAGCAGATGAAATCTACCTTGATAAACAGCAGAATTCTAATACATACGAACACACCCTTCCACGTATTGTATATCAATTTGAGCCCACGTATACCGTAACACAGCAAAAATTACGTGATCACCATCACGTGTTCATTGCAATCCCTATTCTATTAACACACAAAAGAACGATAAGATGTTTAAAAACAATGGTAACAATGGAAATTTCTAAGTGGACAATTTGATAAGGAGAGAGAAAGACAGTAAAAGACGATGGACAGTGAAAGGGATAAAGGGAAAAGGCAGAAAAAGAGAAACAGGAAAAGAGAGCAGCGGAAGTGAAGAAGTTGAAATTGACACCTCTGTCATAAATAATCCGAAATTTTAATGAAAATTCCTTTTTTTTCGAATGAAATATCTTATTGTTGATGTCATAAAAGTAGAAGGACTGATGGATTTCTCCATTAAACGAATTAACTCATTTTTTAGTATCATTTAAAAAAAAAAAAAAGACGGAAAGGAGAGAAAAAAAAACAAAACAAACAACGTTCACGGCTATTCAGTCAAACGCCGAGAAAAATTAGAATTTGATATAAATCAAGTACACTTTTCATCACTTTTTACGCACATTTTTGTCGGCACCATTACCTTATGTGAAAAAATTGTTACCCTTATCGGTATAACATTGAGGGAGGAAATGAATGGGTCGAGAGGTTGCGCATTAATTTGGGTATTGATGATGGGGTTAAATGATTACCGATAATTAACTAATTCCCAAATGCTCTCCTCACAAAACGGCCCTATCCTGCATATGTATTATCAGCCACTTTTTATCACCAACATCCATCCTTTCAGTGGGTTTTGACATTATATTATTGCCCAATTATTGTAACAACCCACACCATACATATATGTTAATTAAGATCTCACTTTAATTGCCATTTTCCGCTATCTCATCTTATCCTTCCCTCCTCTCTCACTCTCTCCTTTCGCGTTTTTTTTTTTGAACTAATCATTTTTGCCGACTGTTTCGCGAAAGTAATAATTTAATCGTTGTATAAATTTATTGCGAATATTTGCATTAAAAAAAATTGACAGCTTGTTTGGTTTTGGGTTATGTTTGTAGAACTGTTAGAAACAATTGTTTACCGTTGATTTATTCCTATGAAATGCATCTCGAAAGTGCGCGCTCAATGTCATAAGGGTACCTAAATATAGAAACCTCTTAATTAAAATTTGTAATAAATCTTATTTTAAGAATCCGTGAAATTCTTTTCATCACAAGGCCTTCTTATATCTTGCCGAATCACTTTGTAATTTAAAGTTAATTTCTTTGATTATTTTTCATACAAGAAATGAATTACGATGAAATTAATAAGAGCAAAGTACGCAATATCCATAATCATGAATTATTTTACTCAAAAACAAAACCAGAATTTCTTTCATTCAAAAAATGATCTTTGGTTACCTTCTCGTACCCCATAGGAGTTATGCACCAGCCTCACAAAAACTGTCAGAATCGATAGCAATTAAATTCGGTATTGTGATTTTATTTCCGAACAAATGAATATTGAATAAACCTTCAGTAAACCGGTAATATGTAATCTATCACTGACATAAAAAACAAAGCAATTTTTCAGGATTTGTACAAGAAAGATTAAGCGTAGCGGTTAAGAGTTCCATACTGCGTGATTGCTTCAATAGCATGTCTGAAGCACGAATTATTACACCACTTTCTAGATTCGACACAAACTAGCATCAATCTCATAAAGTGATCTCCGACAATCGGTTAAGTCTATAACAGCTGAAGAAACTAATATTTCAAAAAAAACCACTTGTGCTTGCGCAATTAGGGAACTTAGCATCACATCAAATCGCAGTTCGCCTTTCGCAAATGGCCCTTTGCGCCTCTATCTCGTGCTCGTACAAAACGTGTAATATATTTATTAGCCGTACTAAAGTATGGAGCAGCACATTCACGCCTAATAACACTGCGCATACACAAATCCGCACCAGAGGCAAACGATCGTACCTAAAATAATATAGCATCTCATAATGAAATTATAATGATATATGCAATGTGCTTAATCTTATTAAGTAACAAATTAAAGAAAGTAAATACACTTTTGAGCAAGCTACAAATATTATAGAACAGTTACTTTTAACTGGAGAAATGCAGGAATGAGTAATCGATCAATGGCATGTACATTTGAAATGTTTTTTACTATAACTCGACAACAGAGATCTTGCAAGGAGGCAACTGAAACACCCTCTGAGTTACTGATGAAATATGAAATGGAATATACGATTAAATTAAAAATACATTAATATTTCTATTTTTTCAAAATGATTAATAAAACCTTGACAACTCTTCCACAACCAGTGCATCCCGTTTCTCGAAATAGCCAAACGTGCTAACTCCGTAATGCTTTCATGTACATTAAAATATGCTAACGTTGAGATCTGAAAATCTTTTTTAGCTTTCATTTTTTTGCTTTTAAGATGATTGTTGCGCTGTGTAGCACCTTTGCTTATCTAACTCAGTAAGGAAAGATGAAAACGTGACCTCGAAATACTGCATATTCCACTTTCGAGCAAGATACTCTGCGTCACGGCGTGGAACAGCTCGATTGAACTCTAAGTGAAGCCTATTGCCAATTAAAATTCTCGGAACACCAGGTGCATGCTGTAAATAGACATCATACACAGAAAACGTAAAATAACGAAATTTCGAAAAAGATTTTTCCTATTGAACTGTAAAAAGAAGCTGGAACACATGAGCTTGTCAGCATCTGAAAACCGCTAGACTTCTGCAAACTTTCTTTTCACATTAGAAATCTAGAACTAACTGATTTCAATAGAAACAAATGCCTGGCAAGATATATTCTGATGTTCATGAGCTTTATTTATCAAAAGAATTGAATTTAAACGATATAAATCAGAATTTTCCATAGAAACCTCATCAATTTCCGCGAGCCACCGGCGTATACCATTAAAAGACCACCTATTGGTAATGTCATAAACCAATAAAATGCCTTGGACTCCCCGTGAATATGATTTGATAATAGTTGAGAAGCGGCCTTGTCCTGATGCATTCCTGAAAGCCCGAAAGCTGTTAGTTACTCTGCTTCAAACTGACCAAACCACTGATTTCACGACTTCAACCACAAGAACAGATAAACTAAATAAGAATAGATAAACCAACCATAACTGCAATCGCACAAATTTCCCTTCCAACAGTATTGTTGTCATTTTCGGAACAGCAAATGCTAAAAATAATATTGTAGTTAAGCACTCCTTCATTCCGTATTTGGTATAACATTTCGTATTTGTGTAGGAACTAGCTAAAGTAAGACAAGGTCTGGCAATTTCTTAGAACACTATATACTTTTAAAAATAAATTCGTAACTATTTACATGATTTTGTAAATGTGGCGTCAAAAGATCAGAATTGAAAGTTTCTAAATGAAAAATTTTGTCGATACAATAAAAATGAAACACTACTTAAAAGGTCAAATAGCGTACAAAAATAATTTTATTTGCATTTTTACAAATAACTACGCAAAAAGAGAAAACGTTGTCCGATGTTAGAGGCAGTGGATAAAAATACTGAGGAATTCGGAAGTCTCGAGAATGTCGATGGCACTGCGTCAACCAGTGAAAAGTATAAAAGCTAATGTTTACACTAAATGTATTAACTAAAATAATGTAAATTTAAAAAGAACGAGTGTAGAATTACGTATGAAGAGAGCATCTGGAGTGTATGAGACTGATGGCCCCAAAATGTCCGCTATTTCATCTTTGCCAACATCCGAATCACCAACAAGCAGGAATTTAAGCATATATTCATGTTCTTCACGACACAATTTACTAGCCGCAACACGCATTGTACCTAATCTGAAAGACGTTATTTACCTTACCTCGTTTACACCGCATACTTTACCGGAACGTAAATGAGCCCTTCCTCTTCTTTTCAGTTCATACCGACTCCTCACATGCGAGTACAACCTGACCGAGCCGTTGTGAAAAGCTCTCGTCCTGCATCGCGAATTGATCCGAAGATTTGTGGTTTACAGGATTTCCATTTGGAGAGGATCAACGCGGTGAGTTGTAGGCTTGTGGTTGTGCATGTGATGGCTAGGGTTCATTATTTTTGGGTAGCCAGCGCAAGTGACCGAGCCATTCCTGTTATCAAAGTTAAAAGAAATTCCGGGCATTGCTTTTGAAGAGAACAACTTAACATTCACTTTCAATATATTTCATTCATTACAGCTGTTTCGAAGCTTGAAATATTTTCCTTCTTCGTGCAAAATTATAGGTGGAGTAGTTCAACTGATTAATGATAAAAATGTAGCCCATACATTATATTAGTAATGTCTGAAATCATTGCTTATTTTAGTTTTGAAATAAATGGATGCATTTATCTGCTTATACTTTTGTAAGGTATTTTTTTAGACTTAGCCTAAGTGTGAGTACGATCACTCTCGTGATTATATTGAAAATACTATTTAGCGCGTAATCTATCTTTTCCAACAGTTGCATCTGTGAATCGATGTGAGAGTGTAAGTGAACCTCACCTCAAACTTTCCCATCAATCACCTCTGAGCTAATTCCCCCTCAGACACTTATATTCTCCCTCCAGCTGTCGATTCATCCTCTTCCACTATTGTTATTATTAAGAATTGTTGTCTATTATCCATCCAGAAACTGTTTCTGTTCTTTTCCTTTCTCGTTGTTCAGCTTGGCAAGTTGGAATTCGTCTTTGCTGAAATTGATTGGTGTGATTGGTGTAACAACTCGATCCTATCGTTTTGATACGGCGCAGCTCTTTTTTTAGCCCGTTTCAAGCTTCTAGCAGAGCTCTTCCACCCTGTCGAAATGTTGCCATCCCCTAGATGCAGACTAATTTTATAAATAACAATTAACAACTGTTAATTTTATGGAGGAGTAAGCGGAATGACAGTGGTGAGGGAATTACGCAAGTGTGTATCAGAGTTTACCAAATTAGTAATCAGCTGTATTGTAGAGACATATATCGATGGATGAATTACTACTTCTTAGGAATGAATTTGATTCATACCACTATTCCGCTTTTGCAATGAATGGCCTATGAAGTGATGAGTTGTGCTTGACTAGTATAATGAATTATTTGGTTGAGTGGTGTATCGCTTTTTTCCATAATTTAATTTCACTCCCTTTCATCACCTTGAAATAACTCATATGTCCCTTTTTGTGGCTTTTGCACAGATTTTTAAAACTTATTTTTTTGCTTGTTTTTTAAAAATTTCGCTCAGCTTTTAAAATTTAGAATTAAGAAATACCAATATTGTTGCAGGAAAACACCAAACCGTGCCCCCTAATACATTTTCATTTTGTAAGCACACTTGATGACGTCGACGGAGGAGTATGCTCAAGGTTGTTGATTATATTTGCGTATTGACCGTCTCATTAATACTTTCAATCAGTTAATTCTGTCGTGAGGTGGGAGTGCTTTTTTAAAGTGACCTAAACATGGGTAGTTGTTGAATGCCTTAAATGGAAAGCTGTGTGGTGAAAGATACATCTTGCGAATATTATGGGATACATGATCTTTATAATTTGCGAGAGTTTTAGTTCTGCAAATTTTAGATGCAGTATTTGCTTCTTTGCCGCGTACAGTTCGAGGCATGCCCCTGTCGTTGCATGCAAGTCCGGATGGCGAAAGGTTGATTTACTGCAACGGCAATTCTGTTTATATCCGTAGTATCCAGGTAACTTGATGAAGATATCATCCTTTTCTTGAGTTTTACTGATATACTTACAAACTTCCCACGCATATGGAGTGTTGTTGTTTTCTTCGAGTTTATCGCAGTAGTTTTTTTTTTTATTGCAGAATCCAAAAGAATGTGAAATTTATACCGAACATGCGAATCCTACAACCACGGCAAAGTACTCCCCGTCCGGTTTTTACATCGCATCTGGTGACCAATCCGGAAAAATACGTATCTGGGATGCGACACAGCCTACACATATACTAAAAGCTGAATACTCAATACTGTCAGGTCCTGTTCGTGACATTGCATGGTCTGACGATAGCAAAAGAATAGCCGTAGTTGGTGAAGGACGCGAAAGGTTTGCTTTGTCAACGATAAAGCTCAGTTACAAATTTTTGAATCAGTGGCTGAGTGCTATCAAGAAAAATGGAGTCTGGACGTGGAAGTTTTTTACAAAATTAAAAAATTTTTGTACAATAAAGTTAGTTTTTCAGGTTTGGCCATGTTTTCCTTTTCGATACAGGAACCTCCAATGGGAATCTTTCTGGTCAAAGCCGTACAATGTCAAGTATTGATTTTCGTCCAACTAGACCTTATAGACTTGTGAGCGGTTCCGAAGACAATACTGTTGCACTCTTTGAAGGACCTCCGTTTAAATTTATGACTGTAAGTCTGATGTTTATCAAGTTTTAGTGCACTTTATCTTAGAGCATAACGCTTCTATATTGCATAAAAGTTCAAATTTTTTAGTTTGATCACATATGTATATAAATAATATCTTTTGATATTGCAGCTCTTTCACGAACATACCCGTTTTGTTTACTGCGTCCAATATAACGTTGTTGGTACAATGTTCGCTAGTTCAGGAGCAGATGGAAAAGTTTGATTAATTTTGTTTTAATTTGACTTTCGCTGACTTGAACTTGGGAGTTCTTTAGTCGTTTAATTAGATAATTATTTAATTTGGCTTTAGGTGATATTGTACGAAGGAGTGAGTGGTCAAAAAGAAGGAGAACTTGTGGATGACCAGTGTAAAGGTGCGGCACATTCTGGAAGCGTTTTTGCATTGTGTTGGTCTCCGGATGGGCAGCGTATTGCAACCGCATCGGGTGACAAGACCATTAAAATTTGGGATGTTGCTTCCAGGAAATTGGAAAGGTCGGTTATTAATCAACTATTTTATTCGCACATGCATTTTACCTTTCTCTATCCTACAACTATTTTTATCGATGCTTATGTTTTTCTGAGTTATCGGTTCTTTTGTCTTCAGAACTTTTGTGATGGGGAAAAATGTCGATGATCAACAGCTTTGCGTCATTTGGACGAATGTTTTTCTTGCTGGAGTAAGTCTCTCGGGTTTCATAAACATTTTGGACTTAGAGAGCGGTCTGGTATCAAAAGTTTTGAGAGGGCACAACAAACCAATAACAGCTCTTGCGGTGTGCCCGGAGAAATTTTTGGCTTTTACGGCGGATTTTGAAGGAAATATCAGTAAGTTTTTTTTTTTTAAAGATTAAGGAAGAATACATTGCACGGTTCGACTCGTTCGAATATTGTGTCCTTGCATCCGCATGTCAGTTTTTCCAGATTTGTGGAAGCTGTTTATATAATGTATGTGTATCTTTCTCCGTTGGTTATCGTATTACTTTTTAGCTAAAAGTTATTAGTTCAATTTCTTTCCATTATCCAGTGTTCAAAATAGTGCAAACTTATATAGACTGCGACATTTTTTATATGGAGAGCACTGAAGCAATTAACTGCATGTCGTTTTTTTTCAAATGACTCGTTCCAAATTTATATACTAGATCAAAGCTCTGTTACAGCACGGTGGTGCCTCAATTCAGGAGATTCAGAGAGGTTGTTGCCCGCTATACACAATTCACAGGTTAGATATTTGGCGGCTTTCATTTTTTTCTTGCAATGCAGAGTTTTATCAGCTTGGTGTGAATTTCTCGATATTTCGACGGTAGTGCAATTCCTTGTGTTTCGACTGCGTAATTCCTTGTCATTCTTCTTACAAACAAGGTGGTCGAAGCATAATTGTTTGCTGTACTCCATTTCAGGTATCAGATATGAGCGTCTCACCAAGTGGTACTTTGGTATCTGTCGGTTGGGATGATTCAATTGCTTTTACTTCTTTTCCTGGCTCATTAGGTGCGTTTATTTTCAGCAGATCTAAAATTTTAATTCACTTAAGGATTGATTTGACCGCGTCGTTTTCCTTATTGTAGAAGCATATGTAAAGTTCCAGTTATAATTGCAGCTATTTTTAGATGGTGTTCAGACAAACAAGGTAAAGTTGTCATCACAACCGCGAAAAGTTGCATTAGATTCTGATGGTAAGATTGCAGTTGTTGCTTGCCAGAAATCAGTTACTGTTTTCTCAGATGGCAAACTAATGATCTCGGAAAACATCGACTATGAGGCATCCTGTGTGGCTGTTGCTCCAGATTCCCGGCTTGCCTCTGTTGGTAGTCAGGTACCTGTTTTTAGTAAATAGATATGAATTCATTCAGATTTTTTTTCGTTGTTCTTTTATAATTGATACTTTTCAGGAGGGTAAGGTTCATATTTATGAACTTAATGGCAATCAAATGAAAGAAATAAAATCGATCTCACAAACTGGATCCATCACTTCACTTTCGTGGAGCCCGAATGGAAATTTTCTTGTTTCAACAGATGCGAATAGGAAGGTACTTTGTCAAGAATTAAACTCATCTCGCTGTAGTACTGGAGTACTGTCGCTGCATAGCAAAACTGTTTTAGAATGTACTTGTAGTACTGCTGTCGTTTTTAGTGTTAATCGTTTGAAATGGAAAGTGTTTACGACGAACGATTGGAACTTGGCAACTATAGTTCTGTTGTTTTTAGTTAAGAAGCCAAATTTAAGTCATGAGTTTTTGCAGGTAATACCTTATTCCGTGAATGATCACTACAAATGTGTCACAGAGAAAGACTGGACCTTTCATTCAGCACGAGTGAATTGTTCTGCCTGGTCACCAGACAGTCGTTTTGTTGCAACTGGTGGCATTGATACGAATGTTATCGTTTGGGATTTGAAACATAGTGGTGAACATCCAATAATCATTAAAGGTCAGTTACTGCTCGTCTTGAATCATATCATACTTTCAGATCCAATTCATAGTTTCATGAAGGCACACTTCAAATTGGATGTGACTTATTAAGTTTAATTTACTGCTTAGCTCTGTTTTTTGGGGGGGTGTCTGTGTTGGGATCACATGTTTTTTGGTTCATTTTCAGGGGCTCATACAATGAGCGCAATTAATGGAATTGTTTGGCTCTGTGCGAACCGGATTATCACTGTTGGGCAGGATTCAGTTTTAAAAATTTGGAAAGTCAGTGTATGATTGCCTTTCTATTGGCTTTAATCATAATATCAGCGGGATTATTTAACGAAGAATGTTTCTTTAATGACATTTGTAACCCGAATACTCAAATTAACTCATTTAAGTGCCTAAAATGAGTATGAATTTATGCACGGGTGCATATAGTTAACTTTATATTCATTGCATTACTGATTCATTTTAAGCACTGATTAAGTGCGACAATAAAGAAACTATTATGGGCGACAAGTTGGCTTTCGTTTTTTGGTGCTTGAGTGCGAGAAGCAAAAAATTTCCTAAAATATACTAGCATTTGTCTAATATATCTAACTTGAGAAGCGCTTTTCAGAATTTCATAATTCAGTTTTTAATGTTAAACATTACTGTGTTTGACTATGTGCAAGAAAGGTAGAAAATAATAGGTTTGGGATGAGTCGAACTGCAAGGAGATGAGCAGTACAACATCTGCTTTTAATGGAATTGAACACTGTTGGTACAGTAAATGTATTTCAGTTCTTATTCATCATCTCCGTGTCTTCCGTAATCTGATAAATTTGCTACTATTCTATTTTCACATATATAGTGGTGCGCGATCAGCGAAAGATCGATTTTTAATAAACGTGTGATTTTTCCGATGGCGATTTTTTATGTAGATTGAGTAAAACAAATAATTAATTTTACCGATGGGTAGTATCCATAAATTTATGGTATTACTCTGTAGATTACATTTCACTGGTGAACATTTTGAGAAGAGATAGGTTATAGCGTTGTTTGTGATCTGTAAGAAATGGGAACGATGGGAAAAGGTGACGAAGGAGGCGTAGAATTTTTTACCGAACGAAAATACGTCTGCATCGTCTTGTGGTTTCTTTGTTTTCTTTGATATAGAAAGATGGGAGTGCAAGGAGAGAGGAACAACAACAGCAAATGTTTAAATACCAAAATTATTAAATTTGATGATTTTGTGAATGCATCGCAGTTGAGAACAAAGAGATTAGAAATCGTTCGGCAAATAGTAATACAGTACAGTGCGGTCGTGTGGTTCTGTCCTCTTATCAACCGATTATTCTCATCACAACTTATCAACTTAGCTTTCAAATTCCGTTTCAGGTTGCTGGAAATAGCATTATTAACCGGAAGAATGATGATTGCTTTGTGAGGAAATTTAATTTCTGTATGTATAATTCCGGTGAAATATGTAATACGACTTACAAGTCTGATTGTCGTAAGTGTTATGACCGTTATACGCAACAGCAGTATTTCATCTCCCGTGAACTACTCAAAGCTCGATTGAAATTATCTAATGTTCAGTGTAGTTACTTCCAAGGATTTGTTACTGTTTTCTCAGGTGCTGAATATCTAAACAGTACTTATATTTCATAGGAAATAAAGTAACAGCAATTAGACAATATTATACAAAAGATAAGTTACACGTGTAAGTGTTGGATTTCATTGCCGTTATCGCTCTCACTAATCGTTTTGCTTTTATCAGTGATTTCTCTTTTCCGATTTATTCGAGCAGTAAGAGTAGAAGGATAGGAGGAAGTCTCTCTGATTTGACTGAAAATTCTGGAGCGTGGTAGACACTCAAGTATTGACAAAAAAAATCGCACTGACATGAGAAAAATCACACTTTTTATGAGAGATTGATTGATCGCATAACATTCCACTGATAATCTTCTGATAATCAGCATGGAGTTGAATGCCTTGATGATAGCAGTGATTTATTTGGAGTGCACAATGCATTTGTAGTTGGAAATTGAAGTAGAGAATCACGTTTATTTTTGGTGGAAGAGTGTACTTACGTAAATGGAGAATGAGGTGGTCGTCGGGATGGACAATAGTGGATTAAGGAAGGGAGTTTGATTTGTTTATCCAGCAGCAGCAGCGAAGGAAGAAGGGGGCGGACCAAATCTGATAGGACTTTTTACCCCGGAAACCCCATTTAGGAGGGATAGAAGATAAAAGGGTCATGTGATGTAAAGCAGAAATCACTTTGCTGTTTCGACGAATATGAGTTTTCGATTTGCTTGGTTTGTGCTGTTCATTTCTACATGCTCTGCTCAAAGTGATGGTGGTCTCGAAGGATCTGGCGAAGGATCTGGAGAAGGGGATTTGTTAACGCCAGAAAATCGTTGGCAGTCATTATCCGTGCAGCAAGATGGTGATGATAACGATGTTCTGGGATTCGCCGGGACATGTATGGATAATATTTTTGAATGTCCTAAAATTAAACTTGTTACAGTAGGATTGTTGTATCATCTACCCAATGCCATCATTTTCTTTCATTAACTTATTGGTTGTTAATAAATGATGCAAATGATACAGATCCAATAGAGGAAAGATGTGGTGTGGATTTACTGTTTCTTTTGGATACCTCTGGAAGCTTGGAGCAAATCTATACGCAACATATTAACTGGACCAATCAGCTGGTCGAAGCATTACTAACTGATAAGGATCAAGTAGTACATATTGCCGTAATTCAGTATGCGGAAGTACCGACTGTCGAATTTTCCCTTGGTACTTATCAAGATCCGCGTGATATTACTAACCATATTATGACAATCAATTTTCATCCTGGTGAAACTAGGACAGGTCAAGCATTGCTCGCAGCAAAAACTGAATTGTTTAGCGAGGAAAAGGGAGCCAGGTTAGTTGACAAGCTGATCGCAACATTGTTTCACCAAAGGCTCCATGGAACAGTAATTTTCACTGAAATTTTTTAACGCCAATCATGGAAGAATCCACTGAGTCTATATTCGATTTACTATCATCGATATTTCTCGGTGCAAGCAAGCTAGAAGCTTGAACGATGTTGTCCAATTAACCTACATGCAGGATTATTGCAATTTCGGGAAGAAATATTTGAGAGAAAAAATTTTACCGCATTTTTGTATAGTTTGGAAGACTTAATTTATTAAGATAAAAAATATTTCAGCACACGATTTGAACATTTCAAGGATAGGTGACATGATTTCAGAGTCAATGCTAGCAAAATTATTGTTCTATTTACGGATGGATTATCCGTTGATGATCCCATAAAACATGCTGAGCAATTACGTGAAGTCGAAAAGGTCAAAATTTATGTTGTGTATGTTGGGTCGGACGGTTTTGAACGTGAAATGGATCGTATTGCTGGTGGAAGATCGAATGTTTTCGGGTTTGCTCGTTATATTTTATCCAATTACTTTATAAATTTAGTAATGACAACAACTTAAATTCACTAATTTACATTCAATATGTATTAGCACTGTCAAACTCGAATGATAAACCTGAATAATGCTGTTATACGTTTGTTTAGTTAACCCGCTATGACGTAATGCTCAATAATCGAAGAATGAAATTTAAGGGAATCATCAAATTTGCGGATTTAAAATTTTCTGCCAGAAAGAATGATTGACATGTTACGTCTGAGAAAACGAGAGAAACTACAGTGATGAAAATACACTACTGACCGTTGTGACTTATTCGAAATAAGACAAAATAAAGTAGTTTGCATGGGTGGTTTGGCTTGGTGATGTATAGTTGCATCTTCAAAAACAGTCAACATTAGTGAAACTGCCTATTTCTGATCTCCAAATTCATTATCCACTACATTCCTTTCTTCTAGGAGAATTAAATAAAACGATATTTTAATAATATCGCATTCATTGCCCGAAAAGCTGTACCAACCATAATTTTGACGAATTAATATAACTGAATCTGTTCTTTCTTTTGTGGCTTAAATTTTAAAGAATGCCATATTTTACCTAGCTGTAGGATACCTTAATTCCACCTGTCGTAGCGTTAGCTTTTCTTTTGTTATGGTGTTGCAAGTCGTTCAAGCAGTTCGGCTTAGGAGTACTTCATTCATGGAGGTGAAAACTACAATTATTTAAAGAAAAAAGGAGAAGCCATAACTGCTTAGTTGTTTCTTCCAGTATTTTTCAGTTAACTTTGCTGAAAATTAAGTAGCTTATTATTTCAGACCGCATGAATTCACTCAACTGAAAAAAATACTAACTATTGAAGTAGAAAATGCACAAACGTGCGAAACTCAGAAGGGATTGGAAATACCAACAGCTACCATAAAAACAATGACAAATGCAACAAGAATTGAATCGTCTCGTTCTTCAAGTAAGATTGCAACATCAACAAAATTGAATAAGGCGAGCAGAATACGCACGTCAACTGCGACGTATGCTACATCACCTAAATCATTAACGAAAGACAAACGGTTGAAAAATCGCGAGAAAATCATAACCAAACAAAGAATTAAATCTCAAGAAGAGGTACGATTACGCTTATTATATCATTTATAAATCAGATTCAGTTCGGGATGTTTATTAATGCTTTCACATGATTTAAATAAATTTTCATGTTAGTGAAACTTGAAATGCTATAATTGAAGAACTCGAATTTGAAAGTGTACTGAAGATAGACTATAGAAAAACTTCCTTGTAAATGTCGTTAAAATGCAGGTAAAAATTATGCGTTATAGGATGCACAGGATAAAATTAACAACGAAAATAGTAATGAAGCGGCAATCGGTGCACTGAATGTTCACGAAGTGCCTGTGGAAGGTATAGCTATTCCCCAACAATCGACCTTCAGGAAGAATGTTAGCGATTTTAGCATTGTAGTCGACAAATTCCTTTTAGTAAGAACACAATAAGACCTAGACATCTAGTAATGATAGAATAACCTTCCTAGTAGTCGTCCCGTAAGTCAACTATGATGATATTAGAAATTACGGCAAAATGTTTGCAGTATATTTCTTTCCCAACAATGTGATAAGTTATAAGATTTAAAGTTGCAACGCCCAAAAAATGATGAAGATGGTGAAAATAGCATAGTCATCCCTAAATTTACCAAGAATCCACGAATGGAACGTCAACGAACTGAAGCAACAACATTGCCTACAAATTATTCGTCTGCCGAAAGTCGAGGGACTTCACGATCGCCCGGCCTTCTTAGCAATAAGACGACGTCAGCACCGCGGTCAGTCGTATTTTGCGAATTGCTTGAATGTTTTTCATGCACATTTAACATTGATCAATCCCTAAGAAATGTATTGATTTATTTTTTTTTTACCAATTTTTGATTTTATTTCCATCACAGCTTTACTGTCCGATTTGGGAGGAATATTTCACAAACTGGCTATTTGCCATTACCTTAACCGACATATGTTAGACCGCTTCATTACCTATAAGAAATTCATTACTATTTCAGACATGCGGCAGTGCAACGTATTTCAAATGTAAAAAAGTCAGGAAAAGCAGAACCAGTCGGAAGCACTGGAACAAATCAAGGTAAAGAAAATCAAAGACCAATGTGAGAAACTATAATTCATTTGTCTTTTTTTCAGAACAGTGCCAACGAGAAATTTTATTCATCGTTGACAGTTCTGGGTCGATGCAAAGGATATATGATCAACAAAAAGAATATCTTTTGTCATTGCTCAATGAATTACAAGTAGTTATTTTCCGTATATTTCATTTTTTTTCGATCATTATGCTTAAAAGATCTCATTTGTCTGACTATGAGGAATGATCGCATTAATTAAAAGCCTTTAAAGTATGCTTAAGTTCTTCTAATATACAGATTAAAGAACTCAACGTTAAAAATCGCGATGTAATTTATAATCCATCTTGCTCCGCTATCGTTTTCAGTTGCTTTCGCTTTCCTCAAATTATTGAATATTTTGATCAGAAAAATTCTTGCATGTAAGATCGGTGAAGGCAATCAACGGGTCGCTTTGATTCAATTCGCTGGTAGTTCACATCAGAGAGTTGAGTGGACATTCGACACATATAAAAATATTAAAGATGTTGCGGAAGCATTAACTCAAGTTCGACATTTCACCGGTATATTATTCAGATTAGAGAAATCAATAATCAGCCAAATTTAAATAAGACGAACTTTTCACAAACTTATCACTAAGGAAAGACATACAAATCATATGATCTAGAACTTTCTGCTCATGAAAAATATAACAGCCTGGTGCATTAGAATAGGATGTAGTCACTATAAAATAACATTGCCACTGTTCGGAGGACACATATAGCCTAATGTCTCACGGCATTAGTACTCAGTTTAGGAATTATTGAAGAGACAATTGTTGTTAAGGGACGACATATATCGGACGTGCATTGGAAAATTCAATCGGTGTTTTGGAAACTCGTAGACAAGGAATACCAACAATTGTGATACTTGTAAGCGATGGGTAGGCCACTTTTTCAATGCTTCTTTTTAATAGGTATTCGCACTTATGATTTTACAGCTGATAACACGAGAAGTAGTAATACAGTTTCAAACACATTCACAAAACATGCGTCACAAAGTGTCCTAAAAAATGAGAGGGAACTTCCCCACTGAACATGCACATTGCAGTTTTTCGCAAGATAATGCCAGTAAACCAGCAGAAGAAATCCGTCGAATGCCGAACGTTGATTTATATGCCGTCAGTCTGTCACAGCTTAATAACTTGTGAGTTATTTTATTTGACCTTACACCAATCAGTTTTACCCAACCCACCTTAAAATTTTATAACATGTGCACACATACACTACTCTTCATTCTTAATTAAAGAAGTGACCAAGCTCCTCAGTTCACCTTTTTTTTTTTTTTAAATTGTTTTTCAGCGAATACCTTACTAAACTAACGGATGATCCATCAAAGGTGTATGTTGGCCCACAAAGTGAGAACCTGAAACAGGATTTATTACGCTTGATCCGCTGCAGAACATAATTGGAAACTTTAATTTATTCACTTTATTAACTGCAAATTCGATGCTGTTTTAAGATTAGGTTTAAAATACCAAAGAATTTGTTATATGAACATTTTGAAAGACAAGTGAATTAAAGACAGGAAACTATAAAAGAAACAAGACAATCACAAAAGATTAAAAGCTCGATTTAAAGATTCATTTCGAAAGAAGCTTTTTAATTTGTTGGCACTCTGTGAAGAAAAAGGAATTACAGTTGCAAATAGCATAAGCTCGAACATGAAATGCATTACAAATGTCCAGAGGTAGTTCTATCAATATCACACAGAATCTCCATTACAAACTTTCGCTCACTCTTTCTACTATATTGCACATTCGACACCATGTAATGCTGTGATTAATTTCAATAAAACATGGAGTAATATACGTTCAAAAAGCAGGTAAAATCGCTGCCTTATAGGAAATTTAACATAATGTCGAGAGGAAGAAATGAAGCAATTCAATCAAGAATAAAACTTATGCGAGCAAATTTACCCTCGAGCAGTTATAAGTTCAATTTTTTCTTGACAATTTTTTGTGCTTTGCATGAGGTGAATGAAGCCTCGATATCCCTATTTGCAGAATGTCTGGGCAGCGACTTTGAACTAGCAGCTATCATCCTATTTGTCGATGCAGTGTGTGCGATGTTGGCTTAAAAAGCAATACTGATAACAGTGATAACTATAATGACAACGTTATTTTAGAAAAAAACACTGTTAGCTAACATACCCATAGAATTACAGCCCTTATAATTCATAGTGCTTGAGACGGATTGTATCTGAAAATCACAGGACGATTACAGTTTAAAACGTAGGACATCAATAAACTTCAAGGAAAAAAACTCAAGTAGAATAGACCCAGTTACCCAACTTGTTTAACAATTACTATTGAAGATAATTAATAGAATTACAAAAAGCAAAACATTTAAAATAATGGATGACATAGAATGTGCCGTAGTACGTATGTTTACTGTTGACTTTTTCGAATTCATAAAATACATGCCTGATATAGAAGAGCTCATCCTTATTATTTGTCAGTAATGGAAATTTAATGAAGCATGGTACTTCAAATTTTAATAGAAGCTTCAATTACTCTCACACATAAGGTAGTTTTCGGAATGTAATTAAGAGTAAGTGGCAAAAAAATAGGTGTGATGACACCGGCAAATGCCCCATGCTCTCCTTTATCAGTTTAATATTAAAATATATTAAACAAACTAAAAATAATTTCCCCAACGCCTTTTGTAAAGACAGCAAAAGTGCTGACAGCGTGTGATCAACTTACGAAGTTGAACTGTCTCTCGTATACCCTTTGTTAAAAGAGCACGATAATGCTAAGGGTCTATGAAAATATATTTTCTAACGAACCGCAGCGCTAAACTGCAAAATCACACGCCTTAGCAAGAGCACTGTCAGGAAATGACACTGTTAGCGACGAATTTGAATTTATATAAGTAGTCGGTGGAAGCGCTATATCAGATAAAGGAGTTTCTTTGGTTGAACTGGTTTGAGGATTTCCCTCGGAATCCGAATCAATTTCCATATCACAGACCTGTAAGCATAACCGCAAAATATCTTTTCTGATTGAAAAGAAATTTCTTGATACACTCACTCGCATCAAGCTCTTGTAGAGGCATTAATGAAAATTATTATACTTCATGATCTTCAGTGGGCTGCTGCAAATGAACATCTTCAAGCAGTTCCTTTTTTGTTAGTCCAAGAAACGAATCAACATAGTGACCGATCTCATCCAATAAGCTACATAATGTTTCACCGGCATCCAATCCCTAAAACCATGAGCTATATATACCATCAAAGTTATCTTTCGCATTCATATGAATTTTAACAAAAATTTAAAACATTGAGGAGAAAAAAAGTAAAGGAGAGACAAACCTCAGTGATCATAATACCATATTGTGCACTGAAAAGAGCAAAAAGCTTTTTCCTGAGTATTTCCAGTGCTTTATTTTTTGTGAGATCTGGTGCAGATGTCTTCAGTAAATCGTCAACGATGTTTTGAGCATCCAAAGCCACTTTTTGATAACGATCCTATAAAATTACCGGTATTTCTCAATACAAAAACTAGACAGAAACAAAACCTGAATTAAACACAATTCCCCACTAAGTTTTCCCTGTTTACACGGTGAAGAAGTAGTAGGGAGTAAACAATATCAATACAAGAAGGGAGTATTGTTGGAAGGCCTAAGATCGTTCGCGAAAGCTAGAATTATAGAGGCGTGAGTACCGAATGAACAGAAAAGTTCCGAGTTAAAGGAAAAGGAAGTCATGTAGTGAACAAAAACTAATGACAGATTGCAGCTCATTTTAAGTGATCCTCCACTTACTATACTAAAATATCGTATTTCGAAACTTTACATACAGTAGCAGCGATTGTGGCGACGATCTGCCGCCTTAGTTTATCAAATGAGCCTTCAAATTTAAAAGTATCTACGAGCTTGCGTACTTCGCTCTGCTCTACTTTGGTCACAAGCATTCACAGTCTTTTCCCACACATCCTGAAAAATAAAATAGTTTTAGACAAATGATAACTTAAAGTACCACAGAGTTCCAAATACATAAAAGATGAACAGCTAGTTGAGAAGTACTCCTTATACTCCTTCCGCAATCATAAACGTCTTAACATTCCTCAAAACACTCAGTCGGGCAACCGGTTAGTCGTAAAAAAACAGGAAACAGATTGGATCACTAAAAGTCTCGCAAACATTTTTATTCAGCGAGTTCTTACACGATACGTAAACCCTGCCACAACAGCTTTAGAATACTGGTGCGATCGAGTAGTGGAACTGAAAATCAGTGCAATGCCAAAATTTTTCTAAATAAGTAAAATAAGTGCAAGTGGCAATGACAGGTCATAAAAAGTGCTTAATACCTACAAATAAGCAAAGATCCTGAACTGCTTTCCAAACTCCAGATTGGATACGATGAGATTCTTCCGCTCTCCCTCTCTCTCAGCTTCACCACACGGTATTTAGCTATTCAGACCACGTAATGTGTGGAGTTACCATAGTGAACGAACACATATGCTACCCTGAGCAACGCGATCTGTCCAACATTTGTACCGTGTGAGCTCATTGTCTTTTAAAATGACTGAGGTGTGGTGTGGAGTCTGTGCAGTAGTTTGTAATAAATCTATTATTTCAAAAAGGGGCAAAAAATCCTGTCACAACTAGATGAATTCGAGATTTCTTTGATCCGGCATGTGAACAGAGAGGGGCTGGAATCCATCCTCTTTTTCCGGTTTCCAATAGTGTCAGATTTGATCATCGCAGTAACATCAACAAATTATGTTTAATGTAATTTTCATATTTTTCTGACCATATTGCATTAAATATAAAAAATAAATTGAAAAACAAAAACTATTTGAATTTGCGAAAGGGAAAAATTTCGAAGGAAGTATAAGGTGGAAAACTGAATTAATAGTGGAATTATTATCATAATACTTGTGAAAACATGCGAAAAGCAAGATGTCAGAAAAAAAATAGAGTAGAAAATTAAGTTAATAATGCAATTACTGCAAAGCAAGCTTTCAACAAAAGTAATGAATAGAAAATCAAATTAATAATCTAATTATTTGCATGATCTACGAATTACTAGCTACGATACTGATTGCAAGCTTAGTCCTTTCAAGAGTGCCAAGCTGAATGATAACCATCCACTCTTTTCTTATTATTCTAAATTTAGCAAGGAAAATTTTTGTGACTAAAATATCCAATAGCTATGGAAATGAATTTTATTAGTTAATTATTTAATGCTTGATTTTACTTGTAACTTAGCACAACTGTTGAACACTTACCATTGAAATGTTTTGCTTGTGTTAATTATCAAAAATCTTTTTTTTTTAAAGTACTCAGAAAATGGCGAAATGCAGAGTATAATTTATCAATTATTAATTATTATTATTATTAATTATTTGAGCGATACTGTAATTAACTTTGGATTTGAAAACGATTATAATGTACTTTGAATGCTATCAGTTCGTTGTTTCGCTTTGATCTGTTCAGGTACTTTTACGATTAGCTTATCAAATTGTGGGATCAAATATTAGTTATTGCGTTGCATATGTGATTACAACCTTTACATTCATTTAGCATCCAAAAAGATATCTAATAGCTTTGACAGACTTAAGAAAAAAGTCTAGCTGAGTACGAGAGAGAGTGAGAAAGAAGGAAGGGAGAAAAGAGAGGAGAGAGCGACAGATTACTGCAAATGATCGAACAAATCCTGCTTTTTTTTCCAGGAGTGACATAACGGCCTATTTTGGTTGTTGATAGACTTCCGTGCTATATACCATTTAATACTTGATAGCTCCGTCGAAAAGCGACATTTCAATTCCACTCCTTCATTCGTAATTTTTAAATTCATTCATTTTTTGTCAACGTTGTACATTTATCAGTTGTGTGGTTGAACATGCAATCCAATTTGCGTCACTTTTTTTCATGCTTTTCAAAGTTTGCACGTCTCAACGGACTGTCTCATTTATGGGATTTACAAACATCATGTGATACTTATTGCCGAAATATGTTTGTGAAAACATTTGATGAAGTCATGACGCATAATATAATTTTTTTCTTGAATATAAGTTAGTAGTGCATTTATTGTTTGCACACTCTAAAGCAAATTAAAAAATTAATTTATGCAAATTTCACAAACAGTAATTTTGATTTTTTTTAAAAAAAATTGAAGCTACTACTTTTATTTTTGTTTATTCAAACATATCATTACATAAAATAGGGGCATTTCAATATCCTCCAAATAATAATAAGCTTTTTCATGGTTGTTTTATTTGAAGTGTCACTTGTAGTCAAAATTTTCTGCAAGTCTCTTCAATAATTCATCACCTCCTTCACTTTCGCAGAATCACTTCGTTGATAACCTTTAATAGCTTAAGTAAAGAAGCATTTATCCTCCAACTGAAGATGGATATGACCGTCACACGCGATTTTATTGCCCTCCGTGGCACATTCACCTGAATCTGATATACTCCGCTTGACCACAGTAGGACCTCGGACATTCCATATTCCTTGTCAATGTTAGCTATTTTATTTAGGTCAGTTGTTACATTTTCAAAAGCAATAACTAAGCAGTTCATGCAGCGTTTCAGCTAAATATTATTTGAAGAACTGAAAAGTCTTACTTCTCTGATTTCAAGTTTTGCGATTGATTGCGGTGAAAACTCCTAGCTTCAAATGTTGGCCTTTTCTTGATGGGTATTAAAAACAAGTAGACTTTTGAAATTTAAGAGCCTTCCTTCTAATCAAACGCAAGAATCAAGCCCGCCATCCAATGCAATGGATATTTCTTTTCATTCTCACTTCTTTCAATGATTTGCTTTCAAACTTTATGTTTCTGCAAATTAGCTCACTATAATCTGGATCATGTTAAAATTTACCAGATTTTATTCTTTCAAACTGTAACAGGTCAATTGAATTCACTAAATTCGAACTCACATTTGGTGCTAATTTCGTCTAATCACTGTTTGTTTTCATTCGGTAATAAAATGACAAAAATGAGGATTGAAAATTTTTTCTGGGTGATTTTAAACGAATCACAAACAACTTCATTTACCTTAAATATATGTTGTTGTTCCGTAGCATTAAAAAGCGGTAACAAGAGTTCAAAGAACTTGCTAGTAATTCGGTTAATTCAATTCTGAATGCTTTTTTTTTCTAAATTTCAAAAAAGTTCATACACAACTTTTGTTTCTTCCTTCTTTTTCACTCAAAACTTTCGAATTTTTCTCCTTTAAAACTCACATCCTAACAGAAATTGCTTATTTTAAAAGTTCGATGATCTCTAAACACACACACACACACACACACCTTGTTCGCTGTACATCAATTATCAGAATAGCCGAGATAATTTACCTTGTTAAAGTATTCGTTAGGAAATTGCATTTCAGATAAAGCATAATAGATTTGCATTGGCTTTTCGGTATGTGTGCAAAGATTTCTAGCTTGAAAAAAAAATTGTTTAAAAGAAAAATTGATCGCGAACAAAGTTATCGTTTTATCACAAAAATTTTTATGAATATTTCCAGCTTCTTCTTTTCCTCCTTTCTGCTCATGTAGGATGATGACAAATCACAAGGTATCATTTAAGTATCCTTTTCTTTTTTTTTTTTTTTCTACTCCAAGCCATACTTGCACACACCTTGTTCGCTGCACATCAATTATGAGCATAGCTGAGATAATTTACTTTGCTAATGTATTCGTCAGGAAATTGCATTTCAGATAAAGGATAATAGATTTGCATTGGCTCTTCGCTATACGTGCAAATATTTCCAGCTGGAAAAGGAAAAATGTTTAAAAGAAAAATTGATTAATCTAGCGAAATACCGGCATGATGCAAGCAAAGTTATCGTTTTATCATAAAAATTTTTATGAATATTTTCAGCTTCTTCTTTTCCTCCTCCTTTCTTCCTTTCTGTTCATACCAGCAGGCTGTAGGATGATGACAAATGAGAAAGGATCATTTTCTTTTTTTTTTTCTAGTCCAAGCCATACTACTTTTATGTTTGCAAATACCGCACCACCAATCAAGTGATGAAGTGTTCGATTTTTGCTAATTACTGTAATCGTATTGCCACTGGATATCCTTCCATTCAGACACTCTTAGCTGTAGTGAAGATATGAAATTTTCTACATCTGTCAAATATAACTACAAATATTCAATTTCAATCATGTCAATATTATTATTATTATTTGACAAAAGTAAAACTGCACTAGTAATTGCAAGAAAAAAAAAATGGCAACTGCCGGCTTACATAGCTCCGAGTAATTTATTGATATAATTATTGTTCATTTTTGTTTTTTAATTTTTTTCTTTGAGCAATACTTATTTGTTGAAACTAATTTTCTTTGTGTATCATCACTTCAGAAAGTTTGAATTAAAGAATAAAAAAGAAGGAGTGACATCTGTCCTTAAAATTTCATTCAGCTTCAAAGGTTCATGATGAAGATCATAAACAAACCTCATCATGAAATTGTGAAATTGAATGAAATTTTATGTTTGTGTTTATCTTTTTGATCACGTCTGTCAAGCGTTTGAATTTTAAAATTTAATTTAAAAAACAGTAACAAACAGAGGGACATTTATAATTTTAATGTAGATTTATACGACATAAGATGTCAGTATGAGTCTGATATGCTGTAATTTTGACCAGCAACTGCAAAAAAAAAAATCCATTTCTTTGGAAAAATTCAACGCTTTTTTTCCCGTAGTTTTTGATTATTATTACTAACTTCTATGAAAGTTAACAATTAAAAGTAATTTATTATGCTTATGTTTTCTTAATTACTAACTTCTACTAATGTGTTTTTTCCTTTCAATCAATTCTTTTAAATATTCAAACTTACTTTAATTTTATTTGGCTGCATTTCTTTGGTAGGAAAAAATGCGACTAACTCAATTAGCATATTAACAAAAATGATTTATCCATTCGACTTGATAAAAAAAAACAACAACAACAGCATTTATTTTGGTCGAACAACTGGATGAGTTATCATGAAGTGCGTGAAACATCGTTTGCTATGTTGACCTTTCAATGATTAATATTTGCAATAGAATTTTGCAGTAGCAAAAATTAGTATTACTATGGCAGCAACATTAGCTGAATTAATTAACAAATATCGGCACAACCGGAAGATGCTGCTATTCATTGTGTATATTGCTTTATTCTTGGATAATATGCTTCTAACTACCGTTGGTATGTTATCACTTCAAACGACAAATTTGTCACACAAATAAATAAAACTTTCGGTTAATAAAACTTTCACTTTCAAAGTTTGAATTTAAAAGAAATTTTTATTGCCTGCCACTTTTTTCCGTATTTTGTTCAGGGAAAAATGAAACCTTGATTTTAATTTTATGATTTTTTTTCTTGTTTTCATTACAGTACCAATAATACCGGAGTACCTTCTACGACTATCACATCCAAATTCCACAGATTTACTTTTGTACGATAAAGTGCCGACAGCAGAACATTCACGTATCAGACGTTCCACATCAGTAGAAACTGAAGAGGAAATAGAGGAAAACGGAAATGAGCAACGACCGTTTATTTGGGATGACGCGTGGGAAATTCCAATGGATACGCGTGTGGAAAGGGAATGGCAGAGAAGTTCGCTGAATCCGTTTCTTAAGAGTGAATATCTGAGGAAGAAACCATCTTCGAAGGGTAGGCGATTGAAAGGATTTTCGAAAGGTTCGAAAATGCATCATATTATTCCAATTTTTGCACAAATAGAAATTTGAAATTTGATGGCAAATTTAAATTTTGTAATAACTACATCAAATAAGGTAAAACTTCTCGAAGAACTACTGCAAGCATGAAAACGAAGGCAACAGAAGCGCCCATTTCAAATGAAAATACCAAAATGGATCAAAGTGTTACGCCGAACGCTGTGGAGGAAATGAAACGACACAATACTTTAGCTGAAGAAAATGTTTACGTGGGATTGATGTTTGGATCTAAAGCGCTTGTGCAGTTGCTAACAAATCCATGGATTGGCCCCCTCACCAATAAGTTAGTTCAATTTACTCGTTATCAGTAACGTGAAAATTTACTCGTTTTCATTTGTTAGCGAAATAATTCTTATTGCATGAATCATGAAGTTAACAAAACATCAACTATAAATTGCTTGTTCAAATTTTCAGAAGGAAAAAAACTCCTATATTTTCTCAAATTTTCTTGAATTTTTTTTTTGCATTAAATGCTTGTACAAATTATAGAATTGGTTATACAGTACCGATGTTTGCTGGTTTTTGTGTGATGTTTGTGTCAACTATATTGTTTACCTTTGGTACATCGTTTGCTGTACTTTGGTTTGCTCGAGCTTTGCAAGGTATTGGATCTGCGTGTACCAGTACCTCAGGTTTGTCCACTCGACATTTTTTTTTGAATTTTTGCGAAATTTTTTTGCTGCATTACTTCTGGTGAAAGAAGCATGACTGTTTGAAGTCTGGTGAGTTTGTAGATACATCGTTTGGACAATGATTCAATTAAAAAGAAAAGTGTTCTTCATTCTGAATATTTAATTTGACCTAACAGGTATGGGAATGCTTGCCCAGGCTTATCCTAACGATGAAGAGCGCGGCAGTGCTATGGGTATAGCATTAGGTGGCCTGGCACTTGGCCTACTTGTTGGACCACCGTTTGGAGGAGTTTTATATCAGTGGTCAGGCAAAGAGTTGCCATTCTTACTCCTTGCACTATTAGCCTTATTTGACGGCTGTAAGCATTATTTTTTTTCTCAAGAAGTTCACATAAACAATTTTTCATTGCATGTTGATCAGCTGATAATGGTCAAAAACCGTTGAAAACAATTTTTAAAATTTCCAAATTTTTAAAAATAGTACTAATAGAATAATCCTAAAGCTTGTTCGCTTAACTAGCTAAACTTCTAACAACAACAAAATGAAACTCTTTTCTAGATAACTAACAAACAAGCTAAAATGACATTGTTGTAGCTTTGCAATTTTTGGTGCTTCAACCACAAATAGATCGTTGTGAACCGGAAGGGACTGGCATGAAGGAACTTGCCACTGATCCATACATTATTGTTGCTGCTGGTTACTGTTTTCCAATGTTCATCAGTTGATGTTGAATTTTTCATTCATTTCTAAAAATTAAACGAATAAATGCTTGTTAATTATTTTCGAACACTACTTATAATGTATGTTAAATGTACCAAAGTTGTTGTGTGTTTTTTTTTAAATCTTTCCCAATGCTTTTGCGGTAATTTTCAGGATCAATAACAATTGGAAATCTTGGAATCGCAATGCTTGAACCATCGCTACCGTTATGGATGATGGAATCATGGCAGGCTAGTTCCTTTGAACGTGGCATTGCTTTTCTTCCGGCTAGCATGTCGTACCTCATTGGTACAAATATATTTGGCCCACTGGCACATAAAATTGGACGGTTTGTTTTTATTTTACAATAATTTGCAATATTCCCAATTTTTCTGTTGACACATCCATTTTCGTAAAATAACAAAAAAAAACCTCATGATTTTTTTTTTAATGTATCATAAAAGATGATTTATTTTTAGTTGGTTGAGCAGTTTTCTTGGTCTGATAATAATCGGTGTTTGTTTAATCGCTGTAAGTTGTTTGATTGTATTATTCAGGAGATTTCATTCTAAGAGAGAAAAAAAACGAAGCAACAATTGATGGTGAATGTTTTTGAAATGATAATTCAGTAAGAATGAGAAAAATCAAGAAACAAAATTCAGCTACTATTCGAAGCTGCCTCACATGGCATGCACTTGACAGAACTTCGAGGAAATTCCTAAATTGCTGCAATTTTAAAAAAGACAAATTTCAAAATTAATAGATTTCAAAACATTGCCGCACTTATTACCACTATTGCATGTGAAAAAAGTAAATATTATTTTCACACTGTGATTGCTCACTGATTGGTTTGCAGTAATTTTTAGATTCCGACAGCTAATGGAGTTGGTGGATTAATGGTGCCAAATTTTCTCATGGGCTTCTCGATTGGTAAGGCAAAGGTGTCACTTAATTAAAGATAAGTCTAGCAAAACGTACATTGCGCATCAATTCGTAGGTTACTGAAAGTGAGGAAATGCATTTAAGGTATGATTGATGCGTCGATGTTTCCCTTGATGGGTCATCTGGTGGACATACGCCATGTTGGTGTTTACGGATCAATATATGCAATTGCAGATGCAGCATTTTGCTTTGCTTTTGCTTTGGGTCCCTTCTTTTCCGGTCCTCTCGTTCGTTCCGTCGGATTTCCTTCGTGAGCTCTTCCCATTAACACTTACACTTGTCAATCTATACAGTGTAGCACACTCAATTGCTTCCTGAAAATTGAAATGATAATAGAAGAGGTAGAAAGGCGGATACTAATTTGCAACATTTACTTGTGAAATGGTAAAAAATTTGAAGAAAATTTCATTATGTACACACAATATGTCTTTCATTAAGCACTTTATTAAATTTTATTAATTTCATTCAAGTATCATCCCCAATTTCATTTTATAAATTTGATTAATCAAGGGAACATCACATTGGAATATCACTCTGATCTGAAGCTATGATAATTTTCAGAATGCTTCGTGTAATTGCAGTGATAAACTTCTTATACGCTCCTCTATTGTTACTTTTGCGTAATCCACCGGCAATAAACAAAATCAACGAGGTTTTTCTTTTAGAATCGTATCCTGAAAGCAATCCATTTTTCTTAATTTATCACTGGTCAGCATTAGATTGTTTATCATTTTCCTGTAGGTTATAGGTTTGCTGGAACTTTCAAGACAGGAGAGGATAGGAGGACATGCACAAGAAAAATTAGACAACTTGGCTTTGTCGATGTAAATTCCTCCAACATTGAAAGAAATGAAATAATCTCGTTGCATAATGAAATTTCAGACTGTAACAGAATCAACAGGAAAAAAGCAATTCACGAATGATATTTATGAACAAATTGACGGTGCAACAAACTTGGCACATCCTGAAATACGACTCTTCGAAGGCTATCATTACTGATACCATTGTTGAATTTTATAACTATCTCTTGTAATGAATGATAAGTGGCTATATTCCAAATAAAATCAATTCACACTTTTAATTTTTATTTCCCATATCAAACATTTTTGAGAATACTCATACTTGAAATATTTCTGAAGAGATGGACTCTACACGAAGCTTCTAAATGTTCCGAGTAAATATTAAAAGCTAATTTTAATTAAAATGAATGAGAGTGACCGGATCGAAGATGCGCCAGTCAGGAACGATGTGGTAGGCAGAAAAGATGGACATAAATGTTTTAGCGTCTCCGTGTGTAAATTATTGCTAAAATTATTTGCAAGAAGAATGGCTCTGAAACAAGCCATAGTGGGAATGAAGATGTAATTTCAAATATTCGATTATTTCAAGTCACCCAACCTCATTCCTTCCCTTTTTTCCTCCACTCATAATAGGCTTTCGTTATTGGCGAAACGAAGAGGTGGTGCACCGTACTAATGTGAGGTAATCATTTCTGTCAATTTGCGCCTGGTTCCACCACTTTTGCATTGCTCTTTGTTGTTCTCCGCAGGCGACCATGTAAGTTACTGAGAATTTCAGTTTGTCGTTTGTTTCAAACCCATCATTGACATTTAACAGTTAAGTGATACATGATAAAGTGGCTAACATCCCAATCCTTTTTGGTGACGATCAGCTCAGCTACGTTAGCATTTACTTACACCACCAAAGTGAGAACGTTATATTGAATGTTCGGGTAGTCCGACATGCCCATAAACTAAGCTTAGTCTTCTCTAGTCCTATTTATTTTTTGCAACAACTTCTGAATTTATCACATTCTGTGAAGTAGTTAGCCAAAAGTATACTAGACAAACTGTTTAAAATAATACTTCTACCCAATCCTACGTTTCCACACTTTTGCTTGATTTCAATAAAATTACAAAGAGCATTATTTTTCATTTTTCAGAACATTTTTCAAAACTACTAATGAGATTGCAGGCATCTCAAAGTGATTGTCTATAACAAAATACGACGTTTTGCCGGGCACACAATCGAAATTAGCATTTCGGTAATGGATACTATTAAAACATTGAAAGAGAAGATAATGGAAAAAACGGACATTCCAATTGGAATACAGGATATAACATTTGGAGGTATCGTTAAACTCATGAGTTTTCAGGCATTCATGTTAAATTCATTTACAAATTTAATCAAACGCCATATATGTTTATAGTACAGCGACTGGATGATGCATTAACAATCAAGCACTACCGCATTGAAGATGGGTACACAGTATACTCCACGCCCACATACGTTGAAGTACCACAGCAGCCATCACTTTAACAACACGATTTTCGTTTTTCATGCCTTCCAAACTTTTTCCTAATTTTTGTTTTTCATGCCTTCCAAACTTTTTCCTAATTTTTGTTTTTCATGCCTTCCAAACTTTTTCCTAATTTTTGTTTTTCATGCTTCACTATTCCGTGACAAAAGTACATAATAAACACATTTTCTCTTTTAGTAGTTAATGCAAAATATAAATTCATTGTTATGGTACAGAATCATTAAGATAAAATCAACATAACTCAAAATTTTCAATAATCAACATAATTCAAATTTTCAATATATATTATATATGACAATACCAAATAAGACGGTTTTTTAAACTAATATCCAATCACTCGATCACAGGATGACCCGCTCCTGAGTGCCTCATTTGATACAAGATATTCATCAATGCGAACACCATGTAAAATTTCAATACTAGTGCAACTCTTAGTGAAGATATAGCTGTAACTCCATGGCAAAAATTAGAACTTGAGACCAGTTTGAATCAGGAAAGAGGTGACCGTTGCGCGCGTGTCCAACACATCAAAGGCTACCTTGGAGATGGCAATGGCATAGAGACAGTGTTGAACATATTATATGTATTTAAAAAAGATATGAATACAACCATCGACTTCTATCAGTGCGTAAAATATACGGAGAGAGGTCGGGATGATCCTAATGGCATTCAACATTAATAATAGAAGAAATTAATGATCAGTTGATGCCTAAAATTTCACAGGCAAATACGGTACTGCTAAGTCGCACGAAACAAGTAATCATTGGTAAAGATGAGGTAATCTGCATTAGAGAAATGATAAGAAAAATGCTCACACAATGACTGTTTTACATAAATTGTTATAATCTGTTTACATTTTTGCGTTCATGTAGGCAATATTCAGATTGAAATTAAACAAGCAAAAGCAAACCTAATAAATGAAATTTAATAATATCAATTCTGCTGAATAGTAGATGAATCAATGCCCACAAGTGGACTCCAAATACGAATTGTACAATCATCAGAGCAAGAAACCAATTGCGGTAATCTAGGATTCCACACTACAGCATTCACACGTGCAGTATGGCCAGATAATTTTGCTATCAATTCCTCAGAACTCTGCTTCCATATGTATATACATTCATCTGCAACATAAGTTTTTTAGTTCAAAAAATGCTAAAAATGTAAAATATAAATGAGTGACCTTCAAATTTTTTTATCATAATTCTTTAAAAGACAAAATATTTGAAGAATGCTTCTCCTTTACTTGTCGGAGAAAAGTTATTCATATTAAACTCTCGTTGAATTCAGACGAACTAATTGCAGATGGGTATAAGATATAATTTTAAAATTTACTGTCACGTGATTCAACTATTAGTGGAATGACTATGTACAAACTAATTCCACCACTTTAAGGGGAAAAGAAAGTCTTCGCGAAGCACGTACAATTACTGAACTATCCATTCATCAAAATGTCAGCTTTCGTTATTGCAAAAGAAACTTATCAAAGAAAGGAATGAATACCTGTGGAACCGGTAGCGATATAGGTCTGCTCGGGTCCACCGAAAGTCGAATGAATAATAAAATCTTGATGTGGCGCACCAATGAAAGACCTGATTAAAGTTCGTGTTCTTAAGTCCCATAATCTCAAACCGTGCAATTTGGTATCAATTAAAATACGTCGCTCTGACTTATCCACAACAAATGTTGAAATCTGACTCAGTTCTTCAATAAGCGTTACTTCAGAATCATCGCTAAATCGATAACTGCGAATTCTGAAAATTGGAAAGTGCTTAGAGTAAATTTTCTAAGACCTCAAAAAGCATTAAGAGTAGAACTAAAACTACAGGGCAATTTAACGATAATCGAGCTGCTTAAGACACCTGTTGTGAGTATCTGCTGCTAAAACTGATCCGTTCCTGAGACAGTGAACAGCACGAATTCTGTAACCCTCGAATTTGCCTTCAGATTTCGCATTGTTATTCGTTAAAGCCTGAAAAAGAAATTTCGATAACTTTTGATCACTTCCTCTAATCGTCAGCTTTGGATCATATTTGCAAGATGTAAAATAACGGTAGAAAAATAAATGGCAATCCTTCTTCAATCGGAACGCTTATTTTTTTATTCAAACTAAAAGTTAGAATCAAAACATCGAGGAACGATACCCAGCAAACGCAATGAACAAACCATAAAAACATACATACAGACAAAAATGCCCCATTTGATCAGCGCAAACAAGTCTATAGCCGAACGATGAGTTTGGAACAAATGACATAACACTGCTATCGTTCGCTCTGTTTTCAATAACACAGAATGTGTTGCCGCTATGTACATCGTAAACGTGAACATCCGCTAAGTGTCCCTCTGCAGCGCTTACTGCTAGAAGGGCACCATCGTCACTCCAAGTCAACAAAGAGGAACTGCTTCTTCCTAAATTTGTTATAACAAAAATTTAATCTTGTAAAAAAAATCATACAAACCTTTCTTCTCACAGTTTTATAAACCGCATATTATCCAACACAAGACTTTATAGCTCTTCGAAGATAACACAGATATTGTTATTATTCCTCAATTTTTGAACAGGACATGATTGAAAACATACACATACCAGTAAGTTCTTTGTATGGCTCAACAGTAACTTCATTGATCACTTTCCATATGTGAGCTGCTCCCGACCTGCTACCTGTTGCTAAATATTTTCCACAACGTGAGAATGCCGCACACCAAACCTCATCTGTATGTTTCGTTAACACCTAAAAACTAATTGGCCTTCATCTAACAAAAAGAAATCATGAAAATGAGACACTTTATTTATAACAATATGATGCTGAAGTTAGATTGAAAACTACACAATTACTGATGTTAATTCAGGTAGATGCCAGAGAAGGCAAAATTTGTGATCTACAGCGGGTAGGTTTATATACTAAATTCTTGGGAAACAAACCCAACGTAATAGAAGAGGCTCTACCTGTGAAGTAAACATGGGGAAATGATCCCAGTCACACTGATGGTCTTCCAAAATATAATCCGGGGAGACATCAAAATCCTCCCTAACATGGAGATAACATTCGCGACATTGCATCTTCCACGCTACAACATTCAACAAAAGTTCGAACACGGATGTCACAAATATGCTTGACAAGGCAAACTACAAAGTCGATTGTCATAGGTAAGTATAATAAATAAAGTGAGAAAAATCAGTAATGTTTTGACTTTAATATGCATACTCAATTCCAAATAGACAATAAATTCAGCAGATAGAAATATGAAAGAAATAAAAAGTGGACATATAACTTACATTGTACGAGCAGTTTTTCCAACCTGTTACAAGGGAGCATAACTGTTGTGGGTAACAATTGCTGTATTTCAGCTACTAGTACATTTCTTTCACGTTCAGTACGATGTGCTCCCGTTTTCGCACATATGTCCACACTCTAAATCATTACTGGCTAATAAATGAAAAAGGTATGCTCTCAATCCCTTTTTTCTACCAATCGTTGAAAGACAATATATGCAGCAATTTGGTGGGAGGACAAAACATTAAGCATTTAAATAAATCAAGAAATGAGATCTACCTTTGGATCAACATAGAGCAGTGGGAGCAAAATTTTTGAACAATGATGTAATAAAAAATGTATTTAGTAGTGAAAAGAAACAGAAGAAATATTTTAAATAGAAATAGCTTACAGTAATAAAATATAACACTGTTACAAAACACTAAGCATTTAAATAATTCAAAAAATTAGATCTACCTTTGGATCAACATACAGCAGTGTTGCCAGAAAATTTCTGCGATCAAAAAATGCAGGATCTGATGGAAAATCTACTGTCAACAAGCTGAGTGCTTCTAGAACCTTAAAATTGCTCCTTTTAGATACTAAACAAACTTTCGAGTTTTCAGATACTAAAGCATTAAAGATATGATAATTCAGCGGAATATAAGGTAATTCTCCAATGTTTAGCTTGCTAGAAAATGACAAAATAAGAATTTTCTCTTCATATCAAATGAATATACAATATTACCCTTTCTTTGCTTAGTAAATCAACGAATTTTTCTTCGTACAATTTCTCACGTATGCGCAATAAATTCAGATTTGCAACAAATGGTGACATTTTATCCACAATACCGAGTGCATGATCCCATTCACCTGCCATTATATATTCACGTAAACGTATTGCTAGAGTATCTTCAAGACGGCAACCACTTTCCGCAAAGAGCGTCGCAACAGTTTCTCTGAAAAGACGAATTTGTCAGTAAAATCCAGTAATAAAATAGAGACCGTGAAAATCTAATCACATGACTGAAATGAAATTCATGTCTGAAAACATACTGTAATCCAAGGTTTTTTAGATACTGGCCGATGATGCGAATTGTATTGACTTCTGTGGCAGCAAGTGGAGGAGGTGAAATGGGGGCCGAAACGAGATTTGTATCAGCAACATTTGGAGATCGACATAAATGACTTTTCGATGTTTGCAAGGTTTCCTTAAAGCGCCAACATTACAAAAAAAATGGATAAACAATTAGCAAAATGAGTAAAAGTAAAAGTCACAAACTTTTACCGTTTTTAATGAATTACATTGATGGATAAGTGTTTCAAACCAATCTTTACTGCATTGTGGACAAAACAAAACATACCTTTATGCGCTGACCAACTGATTTTGGAGTTGAATGATGCTGTGTCTGAACTCCCGCTGATTGCATGCTCCTAAAAAACCGATCCAATTTATTTTCAGTTCAGTTGCTACCACTTTACCTACCTCACCCTTGACTGGAAATTGAAGTATGTCTGCGTCAGCGGTAAAACCCGAGTCCCTAACACTAAATATAACGTCCTAATTTTAACAACTGATAAGGTTAATGAAGCTTCAGCAAAAATATTTTGCCTGGGTTTCTTCGCAGGTGGACCTTGGTCTGCGGCGTCAGCCAGCGAGTGTTCCACACCACGCTCCACAGTGCCCGTAGATGAGGACGAAGGCCTCAATTCCTCACTCTGAAATAAATTCCTTATTACCTGGTTCAACAACCAAAAAAAATATCACTTATTACATATAAATCGAAATGCATTGTCTGGACTGCTGGAAATGTATGTATTTGCAAATTAAAAGACCTGAAGTGATTAAAAGAATCTTCCACGACTAGCTGAATAGAGCGCTGTACATAGCCAACAAGTGTTTCCATGCACAACTGCTAAACTTCTTATTCATTCTGATGTTAAATAGATACTTTGCAAACAGGAGTCAGCTACTACGTGCGTATATGAATAATAATTACCATTGTCGGAAGTACTATGTTACCGTGAAACTAAATGAAGGTTCAAAAGACGGACTGAATTAGCTGCATTCAACGGACTACAAGACGCAAGGACGAGCAAATGATAAACTACCTAAAGCAGAAGAATCTATTCAGTTATATGTGTATGATATTACTTAAAATACCCCTCATTAATTCCGTTTCCGGTCCGAGTGCTACATTCATTTATCATCTTTCTATTCCACATACAAGCCACTAAACTAATATGCTGTCTTTACCGACAGGTTTATTTTCGGTTCGATAAAGCTGTAATAAAGGAAGTGTAAATATCACGTATCGCAGGACATCATGCTACGATATCTACTGTCATACATCCTCGTTGATGACGTGGAATACGATTCAACAGCGACCATTGAAAAGCACTTACAGTGTGTAAGCATTCATTTTCACACTATCGAACGACTAGATCACCTATTCAGTAACATTAGGAGTGGAGAAATGGATTTCAAATAAGTGTTTTTTTATGAAGCCTTTTTGGAGCCAGAAAGGGCGCGAAGGACAGTTGAGCAAATCTCGTGCAACTGGTCAACTGCTATGACCGCTCTCTTCTCCTAAAACTTTAACAGAGAAAAAGACAAGTTCCAATCATCCGATGCGAAACCTAATTGTGTGGCAATTGCTCGGAGATGGCGAGGCTTCTTTTGCAAACACCTATTAAATGAGTTTGCAGTAAGACTGTGCACCGCACAAAACTGAAGCAAATCTAAAACAGGAAGGACTGTTTCAGTTTGATTTAACGTCTATCAGTTGTCCTTTTTCCCCGACACAAATCAAAATGTTTTCACGCTTGTGTAACTTACAATAATCAAACTTATATCACTAACAGGCTTCTTTAAAATCATAGCTTTAGCAAAAATTGCCTGTCACACAGAGATTTTTAATCAATACTATTAAAATCAACCTAATCAGACAAAAACACGGCAGATAGCAACACGTCGATTGAACGTTAATCCATGGGGAATTTGTGTTGTCAATAAGTGGCACAAAACTCCTGATAAATAGGACCGAGGCATTGTAGTTCAGGGTGATTAGTAATTGATCCACTTTCACTACAAACCATATATTTTAGCGATGACGCCCCTGTTCACTTTGCCGCATACGTACTTAGTTCATCCAATCGTACGCTCCCACTCTTCCCTCTACGCCTAATACACGCTCCCAGATAATCCACCCTACAAAGTCACACTCCACGCATCCCAAGCACCCAAGAAATCGTAAACACTGCTTAGAGCGTAGTGACGCGTTCCAGAGAACGCGTCAAATACTCACTCCCCCCTATCCTCTCTACCTATCTCACACTGTCCCACTTGTGTGTGTGTGTATGTATATATATGTGTGTGTATGTGTGTGTGTTCGTGCGTGCGTGCGTGTACCGATCGGTCTGTTTGTGTATGTGGCATATGTGTGAAGTCGTCAATGAGATTGTGTTTGTCTATGTACGTGTTTCTATGGATTGAATGCATAGATCTATAGATTTGTGTGTGTGTGTATGTGTGTGTGTATGTGTGTGTGTATGTGTGTGTGTATGTGTGTGTGTGTATGTGTGTGTGTGTATGTGTGTGTGTGTATGTGTGTGTGTATGTGTGTGTGTGTATGTGTGTGTGTGTGTATGTGTGTGTGTGTATGTGTGTGTGTGTGTATGTGTGTGTGTGTATGTGTGTGTGTGTATGTGTGTGTGTATGTGTGTGTGTGTATGTGTGTGTGTGTGTGTATGTGTGTGTGTGTATGTGTGTGTGTGTGTATGTGTGTGTGTGTATGTGTGTGTGTGTATGTGTGTGTGTGTATGTGTGTGTGTATGTGTGTGTGTGTATGTGTGTGTGTGTATGTGTGTGTGTGTATGTGTGTGTGTGTATGTGTGTGTGTGTGTGTGTGTGTGTAGCATGGTTAAAGGAAGGAAAATAGAAGAGAAAGAAAGAGCAGTTAGAAACATTACGTGTTCCTGTCGTAAGACGGAAGAGAGACGTTGACGGTGTCGGCGGTGAAATTTTGATCTGCTGCTGATACGACCGTCGTGAGTTCGTCTGCTGTGGCCACGGTACTTCGGTTCGTGTGCATCACTGTTGTACAGTTCAGTGTCAGCCGCGAAATACGGTGCTGTTTTGTCAAGCGCTGCATCTGCAAGTGCTGATGACAAATATATTGGTTGATTATACGACGATAGTACGGTGAAGGTAACGGGACTGAAATTACTGCGGATCTCAGTATTTGCAGACTCATGCGTGGCGTGATGTATTGACTGCTGCTCCGTTGTCTCATCAGTGGCGATGCGGTGCTCTAATTGCTCGTTTTCTGACATTTGGCCTGAAATGCAGTTGTTTTTAGTAGAAATCTGTTTGAAACGACGAGAATGCACCACGACCTGACTGTCACGAACAGTTCATTCGTGAAACTATTTGCTATGTTCGGACGTTGTATGGTTTTCGTTGAGATAAAATGAAAAGGTTTGCATAGAGGTCATCGTCCTATGGGAACGAATATCAATCATCTCAATTTTTGCTTCGTTACTAAATGGCCAGCAATATCAAGCACAGTGATCAAAATGATAGGGACACTAGAAATTATATTAATGGATGACCAATGTGTTCATCGGCTGATTCACGAAAGACGAACAGTTTTTGATATCCGCATATGCTGTACGAATTTTAGCACCAGTTGGAAGCATGTGTTTTAGAATAATGCCTTCATTTTCTAGTTTAATGGAAGAGATGAGGATATAAAAGCAGTAGAAATGAAAAATTGTTCTATAAATATTCAAGAGGGATAGAAGTGAAAGTGAGGAGTGTATGAGAATGACATATTAACAAGAGTATGACGCAACATATTACAAGAGTATGACGCATAAATAGTACATGTACGGATCCTCCCAAACTATAAATATGCAAATTCCAAAAGTGGTATTCGAAACGAGTAAGGAAGAGACTTCCCTAACTACTTCGATTGCACGTAATCAATAACTGAGGAAGAGTAAGAAAGCACGATGAGCGCAATAGAACATGAAGAACTGGAACTGATCGAATGGAAAATGGACGAAAACATGGACGAATGTAGCATAGACGTGAAAGAATGGAAGAGTGAAACAAGAAGGATATGCAAGAAATCCTCAGCTTCCAACCACCGAAGCACTTGGAGCTAACTATCAAAGTTAGCTAACTATCCTGAATAGGAAACAGGAAGAGGGAGAGTGGGTCGAAGAGGAGGAATTTCATCAAACTGGCTCACTCATCCCGGATGGTTAACTGAGGGCACTGCCACTCCAATGCGTTGTAATACTTGTCGCTACACAAGCACAAATGTATATATATGTAGACACACATATACTTGCAACTATACTCTCTTCCATAATCTTTGGTGTTGCTTTTTGCTAGGAAGGAATGAACTGTAAGGATATGATGCTTTATTACCTGCGTGGAATTACATGAAGAGAAAGGAGTGGGATGTTCCTGTATGCATGCGTGAGTGAATAAAATTTACTTACTCATTCTGCTTACTTCTCTCGATCATATCTGCGCATATCTCCTGAGCTCTCATCACCCAATCCAAAATCCATGAAATTCTTTGAAAAATACACAGATGAAAAGATTGCAGTGGATCTTGCTTGGACAATACACAAACATGTAATAATGCATTCTGTGAATCACAGCAAAACTCCTCCACCCTACTAGAATTTCTATCATTTCCTCTCTCTAATCGATAGCTTTCACAGAATTGGAAAGCTTGGGTTGATCATTTAATGCACTCCACACGTAATCACTAAATAACGAGTATCCCAGTAAGGATATAACTATGAATTTCTGGAAAAATTCCAAGGTAAATTACAAGGTCGACAAGGAAGAAAATGGAAAAGGTCACGAGTTTGACTTGTTGAAGGTGCTAGAAATATCATGACCCACTAACCGACATAAATGTGAAGCTAGGCCTGATGCCACAATCATATTGCATGTCATTTTTCGACTTTCCATTAGAACTTTTTTCGACAAAATGAGCTTCAAACTCCTCAACTTTCAATGTCTGTAGGAAAATTTTCACCGAACTCACAGTTGTTTCCATTAATATCATAATCTCTCTATCAAGGAAATTACAGCAACCTGGAATAGCCTATCTCATATGATTAATATCCCAGAGTTATGTATGTAAGGAGCGACAACTAGTGACAAATAAGTGAAGATGATGTATGATCAGTACGTATCATATCAATGATAAGATCCGTTCGTTGCTGCCTCCTACCGTGCCAATGACCTCGCTGCCTAATTATTGAACGTAACACTATATTGTATAATATGGATAGTACTGCTATCACTGTATACTTCAAAAAATGTGATACAGCGCTCGTAGAACTTCTTCTAAATATGTGCTACTTAGGTTAAAAAAAAAAGCTGTTGACGATATACCATTCGCATTAAAAGCTACAGTAAATGACCACTAATTACAAGCTATAGCAATTGCCATTAACAATATTACAATAACTGGTAAAATTTCGCACAGTACTCCTTGCAAAATACCATATACCAAAAGTCTTAGCAAATAATCTATCAGTAATTGCTTGAAACACTTTCCATCACTTATCTGTTTGTGTCGAAAGATAGCATTATAAGATTGTTCGCATATTATTGGTTAAATAAATCTGCAAAGGACGCGATAACGTGGACACTTAAAATGAGGAAAAGTGCCTCACAAGTGTACCATCCTATTCATTGCACCTCTCTGAAAACTCATTTAAGGTTTTCTTCGGTCAGTGAGCGAAGCTTTATGATTTCCATCATCGTTTTTTCCACTCTCTTTCATTCATCCAATGATGCAAGTAACTTTTTCCTTTTCTTTTCGATATGTATTTTTTGTAAATGTAGCGCTTCGTTAGTAGGAAGTGTTGTTTTTCTCACGACACGTGCTGGCTGAAGTGTCACGGAACGTTACAGCTGGAGTAGTTGCTCGCACGAAACGTTACCATAGGAATGTGGAACTTTCTGCGGAATTCATAACTTTTCAAAAAGCAAGCAGAGAAATTGATATTGCAACATGAGCCGAAACCCATCGAATAGACTCACGCTTGGATTCGATGAGCAGTGAGTGAGTTGGCGTTTTCCTAGATCACTGTCTCTGCGTGTGGTTTTACGTGTACTCAACTTTTCTATTCACTTGCTAGTTGTTTACTCAGCAACAGTTCCCATCAATCTCTTTCCCTCTTTCGAGAATTAATGTTAGCTATGCAACATAGCAATCTAAAAAGCGTTTGAAAGCATCTACCACTGCTCATACAGCGTTTAACTTCTAGTAATCACGACTGTTTGGGACACTGTCAGCGCCATTAGTCGCCAAATTAGAGTTATAGCAAATAAAAACGAGCGGTGTTTCATGTTAGAATTGGTTCTGCTAAGGATAAAACATCAGCACCATGTAAGAATACAGGGATGGTATCGGTCGTTACCAGAAGAGCAATTTGGTTTGCACGTGTCCTGTCGAAAGATGCAACCATCCCGCAACCATCAACTAGTCGTGGTTGGATTTTCTTTGGCTCCAGGAGGGCAATTTCGTTGTCGAATACTTATCGAAGCAGTGGTTATTATGCTTTGTACGTTCCGTATGCCATATTTTCCAATTATAGTTTTTATTTTCCTTTCCGCTTTTAACAATAACTAACTAATAACTTATTTGTGTGTTGCGGTTTCACTTGTTTAAATGAGGAAAGTGATCCTTGACAGTTTATATTGTATGTCACAGATTTCCTGTTGTGCCAAATGCTACGCCCGAGAATAATAGATTTGTAGCTAATGTGTGCAATGCGGAAGACTGGCCAGCTCTATCTGTCCCACGTAAGTTTTTCGGTTGCACCAGTATTTCGAATATTGTGCGCTATTTTGGTTCAGTTGTTTTGCAGTGCTGTTCTTTCTCATATTATCAAGCGCTTTTCGCCTTCCATATTTGTGTTCATTACTAAAACCATGCAAATGTTGCTACATTTCTTTAGAACAATTTAAGTTTTAGCGAAGGAAATGTATGAAGGAACAGTTCGAATGCTGCTGGAGTATGGAGCCACAGTGCATGAGCATATGAAAGTATTAGAAGGAAGTAAGCTAGAAATTTTCATTGTTATTAAAACTTAGAGGCAGTTCCGGAATGCTTCTCATCTTTTTATTCCTTTTCCTGAAGAAAAATTTCATAGAAATTGGATAAATGAGATATAAATATGTGTCATGTTTCAGTGCATCCGGAAGATCTAACTTTTGAAAATGTCATTGAGCCATTTATTGCCGAGGAAGAACAGGTATTGTACGCTTTCCATACGTTGTGGACTAGAATGGTTACAGACTGGCCAATTTCTAGCGAATTACACGCTGATTTCATGAAAGTAAGTTATACGATTTACCCCCGTCTTTGATTAGAATTCTGCTGTTTTAAATTACTACTGTTAAGGGTCCAGTGATGATTTATCATTTTGATACTTTTTGTATTTTTACGGTTAGTTCTTTTAAAAGTAATGGATACATATTTCTTATGTTCATGTACTTTGAGAAAACATTTTTGTGTTTGGGATAATTTTTGGAGCAGTTACTTACAGATTCACGAATTAGCCATCACGGAAGTTTCTGCGAAGTGGAAACACGATATTTTTTTTAAGGCCATCAAGGTTACACATTGTCGTTTTTAACATTTTGCTTTACAATAAAGCGCAATGTTCATAAGATTTTGACAAGGAACGTTTTATTCGTTTTTTATAAATTCGACGTTAAAAAAATTTTACGAAGCATAGTAAGCCATGGAATTGTTTGAACGTTATCTCATTTTTTTATTATCAGTGAGACTTTGCATTATGCAAGGAATAATTGAATCTTTCTGGACGTTAATAACTTTCTTAATATAAGGATTTTTAGGTACTCTGTGAAAGAAATGAAATCGCAGAAAGATGGAAGCGAAGACTTGCCGATTTCTATTATCTGCAAATGAAATCAAGAGCCATGGGCGAAGCTTCGAAAAAACATGAACAGTTCTTAGGACACGACAGTTTTGTAGAGCATTCTGTACTTAGATATAGGTATGCTTGGACTATTTCTTAGCTTGCAACTAATTTGAACTTGGGCGTGTCACATCTCGTTCATTTTATGATGAGGGGTCAACATTTTTCGTGAGCTTGAACAGTTCTCGCAGTTGCTATGCTTGAATCATTATAATCATTTGTCTGACGTTTTAGAATTTCTTTTTTAGAATGATATTGCGGAATTCAGATGATATGGAGAATATTCAAATTATAGATCGAACAGCGTTCAAGGATGCGCCTCCCGAGGTGCTCAGGAAACTTGCAGGAAACAGGCAATGCAATCACATTTTTTTTTGTCTATACATACTGGTGTTATATTTGCATGAGTACAAAAAAATATTAGTAAATATTTATAAGCATGTAATGAAATTATAAGATAGATGTTACAGAACTGAATATGAAGACAGACCATGGCTTGTTAGTCTTACAGCAAGATCTATAAAGCCAATATTGACCTACTGTTCTGATAAGGCTATTCGTGCAAGCGTCTGGGATAAATGGATTTCTCGTGCTTCAAAGCCACATAATCTAGCGCGTGTTACAAGTAATTCAAGAACAATTGAGACGATCAAGAGACATCAGTAAGTTTCGAGAAGAATTGCTTTGTACATTTTTTTTCTTTTGTTTTTGCAAGAAAGGTTGATTTGAATAAAACTGATACAGTTAACATGTTAAATATCTTTTTATATTTGACACGTTTGTTTCTTAGACTCAGGGCTAGGTTTGAAGAGCATGGCAAAAGTTGATGTTGCATCACTCGAGACATTTTCTCATTTGAGTTTTATATAAAGTAGTTTTTAAATTCATTTTCTGTTTGGCGGTATATGTACTATTTTTTAGGGGAAAGAAAGCTGCATTGCTTGGATTTTCTACATATGCTGAGTATAGATTGGCTTACAAAATGGCGGAGTCCCCAAAGATTGTGCGAAAATTTACGAAAGCGTTAGTAAATTTTATTTACAACCGCATTCGAATCATTGCTGACATCATCTTTCACAACCGCACTGTTGTGAAAAATTGATGAGGATTTAGTCACAGCATGCCTAAGCAACTCATTATTTGACGAAACGTTTTTATACTACGATATGGTCTGTTGAAGTGAAAGGTCACAAGAGATTTGAAGTCTTTTTTAAATTCTCTTCACTTCCCAAAAAATATGGCAGTGTGATTGCTTCTTAAACGCTGTTATGGCTTGCATTTAAGAGTATTGAGATTGTTGCTGTTCTCTTTAACATCTTTTTTGGAAAATGTAATTTCTAGCTTAGCAAGGAGAATGCGACCATTATTTGATGATAGGATGCAAACTTGGTCTAGTTTCGCTGCAGAGGAAGAAAAGCTTTATACCCTGGCTCCGTCGGACTTATATTATATTTGTCGTAAGGAGGCTGAAAGTCTACACGAGTAAGTTTATTGTGTCAATTAATAACCATTCGTATCAAGGTTATTCTTCAATATATTTTTATCTGTTTCTTTGAATTTCGGAATTATAAAAGACTTACTGTTTACAGAATTGACCCTCTGGATCTCATGTATCATTTCCCTTTCTGGCCTACATTTGAGAACATGTTGGAAATCTTTTCATACATATTCGGTGTCTTATTCGAAGTAAGGTTCTATTCCTTTTGTATTGTACTTGCTCTTCTGAATTGTTTTGAGCACCGTTTATCTATTACACTTGACATGCTAATTGCTTATTATAAGATTTTGTTAAGGATATAACTGGTGGCAGTCTTGATCGGTGTCATCCAGATATTCGAATCTTTTCCGTAACAGACTCATCAGGTAAATTGTTTTCGAACGCTAACATTGAGAATCGCAGTGCAGTGTTCATTCATTCTAAACAGGCTGCAATATTAACGTTTCTGATCTACTAAGAATTATTTTTATATTTTCCATAATGCTTTGTAGGAGTGCATTTGGGTCGTCTCTACGTTGATCCTTTTGAACGACCAAATAAGTGCTGTACATGGGATACTTTGCTTGGACGAAGTAAGTTATTTCTTGTGTTTATTTACTAATCGCTCTGACAGTTATAGAGTGTGACAGAATGTATCAAGCCATATTTGACGTTTAAATCAACTGTTAACATGACAATCCTCATCTGTAGCTGGTATTTTGCACAGATGCTAGTTTTCAATGTGCAAATTCCAGATTATTGCGATGAATATAAGTGGGATAAAATAGTTTATCTCTTTGCTAATCTCGGCATATCCAGTTCTTCGGACTCATCAACACTTCTGCATTATGAGGAATTACAGAATCTTCTTTTTCATGTAAGTTAGTCAACCCCTTTTGCTATTGATCAAATAAATGCATTAAATAAGCTTAAAAATAGAAATTTTCCTGAAAGGTTATCAGTATAGATTAGAGTGGTTTATATTTGCTCTGAATAGTAGTATGAATATGTCCTAAATTACAAAGTACATGATTTACACAAATTTTTGTTGTACTTGTCCTGTATGTATGTATGCATTTACAATATCGAATTGGTTTAAATATTATAGGCAGGTCGTGCAATGCAGTTTTTATTTTCTCAGTCACCATACAGAGATCTGATAATACCATGGAAAATTTTCCATGCTCTTGATATGGATGCTGCGGATCTATTGCCAACTATCGTACAGTTTTTCATTTTTAAGCCCGTACTCTTAACTGCTTTATCCTGCAAACATCTGGTAAGTTTCCATGCTGGTTATTGTTTTCTTGATAAAAATCCTGCAATGAAAATTTTACATGATTTAGATCGTAATTTAGTCATTTTTGATGGAATACTCGAAAAAATGTTTATGTAATGGAATTTCAAGAAAACGGGTGAAGCATTGTCGGAAACCAAAGCAAATAATGTTGCATTGGGTTTATCACGCTCCGCATTTTATGAAACTTATCGTGCATTATTTTGGACAGACTTTGACCTGACGCTCTTCGATATGAAAGATCCTGATCAGTTAGTTTTTATAATTTTTTCATCAATAGGAGTATGTTCATGTCACAATCATCATTCTTAAGAAGGCGTTTTTCAAAAATTTACCTATTGTTTTATTAGCGAGTCGGTTCATGGAGAAATAAGTCGCTCTCATTCTGACCTGCTTGTCTAGTTCTGAGAGGTTACAAAGCTGTAATATGAATAATGAATAGATATGTAAATAGTAAGCATGTAAAATATAAATAAATAGAGTAACATGATTGCTAATAAAAATATGTATATAATGAACAGAGTAGACAATATGAATATACAGACAGTTTGTAACATCTAAGTATTATCCAAAATTGTCAATCTCGTTCCTGTGGTAGGGTTACTTGGCAAGAAGTTTATCAGCAAAAATTGACGGAATATTTTGCGTTCAAAAACGCGAAGAGAGATATGCAGCCATGTTCTTTTGCTCCAATTTTTGGCAGAAATATGTCAATGGCCATGTATTACAGTCGGCTTTGGACAGAGGTATGTATTTGCTGAAGAATAAGGGAATTTGTTCGTAGCACTGTAATAAAAATACAGTACAGCTGAGTGTTTTGAGATGTTTTTTCCTGAATTTATGATGCAAACTAGAAGTATTTGATAAGTATCCTCAATGTTTTCTGTTAACGATTCAATGTGTTATAGAGTGCGGTGCGTCCTGGAAGTTATGTAACTCATTTTGGTATGCCATGGTTCCGTGGAGGGAAATTATAAAAATTAGAAATAGATTCGTTGAATGTGCCATACTATTTTGTTTCTGAATTCATTTTAGATGTTGGCTTTGGATATTCATGACACGTTTGAGAAGGAAGATGACGTATGTGCAACTGGAGATCGCTTGAAAAAAGCAATTTTGTTCGAGGGGGCCAGTCAGCCTCAAAGGGAATTATACCGGCGCTTCCAGGTTTTTAATTAAAACATTATCTCTTGGAGTTTAAACAACCTGCCTCATTTGGTAAACTTTTTCATCTTTTGAAATTAATAATTCAGGGACGTGACCCCAGTCCGGATGCTATGTGCGATTTCTACGATCCTCCGCAATACCATATTAGTATTGGGGCTTCTAACGAAAACGTTACTCCATACCTGAATTCTGATGTACAAACTGACACAGAAAAACTTAAAGCAAAGCAAAGACTACCCACAAAATGACACTCTGTTGACTGTTGTAATGCGGTTATAGTTGATTACGTTTGGTACTTTTATTTAAGAATCTTAATGATAAATTTTTGCTGGTAGTTGTAAAGTAGTTGCACATTCTTAAAAACGCGCAATCGGTTGCAACTTGTGGAGATTATAAGGGCACAGAACAGTGGACAGAGCTTAGGATTCTAATAGAGTGGGTTAAACCATTATCCGATGCATGAAGTTAAGCCATATATAGTATACAGTCGGGAGACCAATAGGTTTGAAAAACTTCATTGATAAAAATATGACCCGACGTAGTGTCAGGGCAACTCGTTCATTATTTCAGGAACCCTACACAACTTCCACATTATTCACTTAGCTATCGTTCTGTAGTTAGATACTGGAGCTTTAAGACTGGGAAACAGTAGAGTAATAACATTTTAGTTTTATTCACAGAGATCACATGCAAGAGTCGGACTGAATGTGATGGTTAGTCTCCTTCTTCATTCATCAAGTTGTCTAGAAGCTGTTGTCGTAGCTTATCGTCTCCAAAACTGCGGATTTTTCTGTACAATTCCTCTTCGTCTGAGCTTAACTTCGAATCCCCTGCTTCCAATCTCTTCAACATATCGCTTGCAGCCTGAAACTTCATCTTATTTCTGGATAGCTATTATAAGTGTACAGTTCCCTTCATTCTTTTGCTTGCAAATGTCTAAGATTAAGTTCTAGAGTTTAAAAAAGGTTTAAAAATTAACATACCTGGAGAACACTGTCCGGGAGACCAATCATTTTACCGATGTTCAAGCCAAAAGAACGGCCCGCAACGCCTGATATTATTTTATACAACAGAATAAACTGCCCGTTCTCATCAATTTGAGTGGCAGTACAGATATTTTTCACCTGCTTCGGATATACACGACCTAGTCCAGTCAGTTCATGATAATGCGTAGCATATATGCAGAAGCATTTCACCCGGGAGACAATGTCTCTGTAAACTACTGCTTAATCATAAAACAGGATGACAAGACAATGAAAAAATATTGTAAAGAAAATACAACCCACTCTGCAATTGCCCACGCTAATCCAAAGCCATCATATGTTGATGTACCACGTCCCAGCTCATCAACAATAACCAACGAATGACATGTTGCTAACTATAAAATAGCGTGAGATAGTAAGCATTGCTATCTCTTCAATTCACAAACTTTTTGCATGACTAGTACAAAAAAAGGTTTCTAAAATAAAGGCAGGCATGAACTGCTGGAAACCTGAACTTAATATGAAATTATTTACGCAATTAAAATATTTTCATATTTATGTTAAAGAAACTGCTATCACAAATTAGTAGTTAATGCTTATCACAATCTCTTAACCAAGTAACATACTGCGTTTACTATTCCAAAAATTGACACTAATTGTAACTTACTATTAGTCTATGTTCTAACAATAGGATGTACTTTGTTTATTCTCTCGATGTACGATTCAAAGAATATTTCAATGATTATTATCAAAAGACCTATTATCTTGCATCCATTCCTTCCACTACATGGTCAATTATTTAACTAATTGCTTACTTTCGTCTTTTTTCTTCTTTTTTGAGACAAAAATTTGTCTCAAAAAAGAACTTCTATTAAGGAAAAAGTTGCAAAATAAACCACTTCAATGAATTAACCTCAAGAATTGACGCGCAATCATTCATTTCTGCCATAAACGTAGAAACCCCTTTACACTGATAATCGCAGCTACCTATCCTAAATGCGAAGAAAATAAAAGAGGTATTTATCAAACATCCTCGAAAATTGCATTAAAAGGTTAAAATATCAACTTCAGTTCTCATTTACCAATATATTATGTTTTAGATGTAATTCTTAACGAATATGTGTATATCAAGCAGGCTCTGTTAGTTCATGGCCCATGGATAATAACCGAGTTATTAAAGTAGCAAGATGAATTAACTGTCAATCACGGTGACGTCAAAACAGTACTTTTGTTCTTCCAACTTCTGTAGTTATTTCATTAATTAAAATGCTAGGAAACATAGAAAAAAAAGAAGAAAATGCATTATCCGTGGAACAAAAAAACTAACTCGCAAATCGATATGACTATTTGTAAAAGCGAAAAAGTACCGTGTATGAATGCCGTCTATAAGAGAAAACCTGGCGCTCTCACATGGAACAAATGAGCCCATTTGCGCCAAAAGGACCGAAAGTGCGCAGCAACGTAAATATGTACTTTTGCCTCCCATATTCGCTCCTGTTAGCATCAAAAACATTGCACCGCCTGAAACCAACTGTCTCTAAGGAAAAGTTCCGCTGCAATTTAAAATACAAATTGGGATTTAAAATTGCAACAGAAATATAATTTGCATTATTTCCCCCCAGAAAAAATGGTTCCAACCTCCCTGTTCGTTGCCGATAATTATATCGTTTGATATAAATTGTGGAAAATTTGGATTCGCTTCCATAACTGGATGACGACACTTTCTGAGTTCCAGAACTTGCTTATCTAAAACCACACACATACAAAACATTCAATTTTTGAAACCACGCACATACAACTTACAAAAACTTCAACAAAATTGGAAACCCATTTTAACAATTTGTAATCAAACTTTTCTAATGCAATGTGATTTAAAGTAAAAGACAATGTTCGATTTCCCAGATTTGTAAAATTAATAAAAATTAAAATCAAATCATAAATATGGCTTATTCTCAACTCAACTCAATTAAATTCGCCAAACTGACCTTCATTAAGTATTTGTGGTCTTACATAACGAAAAGAAGATTCGCTAGCGACTAAAGAAAGTGCGACAAAAGTGTCGATTGTGGCAATTGCTTCGGATAACTCACAGAACGTTGAAACATAACCAGCTAAAATATTCTTCATTCAAAAACATGTTGTAGAAATAGCTATTTGCAGTTTGCGAGAACCATAACTTACAACAAGTTTCAACCACCATCTCGACAAAGCTACTCTGAATTGCTTCGTATTGAGAAGAAAGTTTCAGATATTCACGATTTAGTACATCCAGATCGTTGCAAGTAAAGCGTACACCAGAGCCTTTACTTGTTTCAAGAATATGCATGCCCGACCATCTAATTGATTTTTCAGCCTGAAAATAACATTCATCCTAAATATGTTAAGTGTAGAGAAATTGAAAAGAAAAAAAAACTTAGTGATAAGATCCAGTAATACTCAGTAATTTATACAAGTCATGACAGTTAGTAAATCATACCTTTAATGTGACCCGAAAATGGAAACCATGATGTTCGGTGTTTTCAAGTTTAACTGTTTCGGTTATTTCAGAACAAACCTAGAAAAAAATACGAAAGTATTTTAAATATTCATTCGAAACAGAACAAGTAAAGAACAACATCGACCAGATAAATGTACAACAAACTGATAAATTGAAGAAAAAAATTACTTTTTTCAACAAAGCATTACATTTCCTTTCAATCTCATGCATTCTTTCAGCAACATCTAGCAAACCCTCATCAATATTTGGAGAAATCCTATATGATCCATTTTCTTTGAAATAAGATATATCAATTGTACTTTCAATCAATGCCATGAACTTCCCAAACTGTAACTGCGCCAGAGCAAGTGGCTCCTGCAAAAAAATATTGAAATGTCGAGTTTTCCATTGAAAAATACAAGCATATTACCATTATGAGAATAAAAGAATACTTTTACACTTACCAAACATAAATCATTAACAGCCGGTGCCAAGGAACCACACGAAGCATGAAGCTCGTCCAATACTTGATGGAATCGTTTCAGCAGACAGATGATTTGGTAAAGACGATAACATTCCTTTAAATAAATTAAAAGCCACCAATAATGAGAAGTTTTCTCTTCTTTCTTGCTACTACGACTCTAACTATCTCACGTCGATTCCTGAGATATGCAAACTATCTTCCAAATAAAACCCAACAAAATGTCGAAAACCATATAAGCGAAATGTATTCGAACCTGTAAGCCTGCCTTCTTTTGCACTAATTTTCTGGTAATTGCTGTAATATCAGGTATTCGACGTAAAATATCATCATGAAGTATGGCACGGCATGAAGAATCATTGACAAAAGCTTCAACTACATCTAATCGTTCATTAATTTTACGTATATCATGCAAAGGTCGTCGAACCCACTCTCCTACAATTATATTTTGAGAATATTACAAGTTACGTTTCCTACGACTCGAAATTACTACAAGAGAATATTCGCTTAGTTTAAAAAAGGCCGTTTCTGTCCTAATTATACACCAAAGACTTACTTAAAAGGCGTTGTCCTTGAGGAGTGCGACATTTATTTAACAATTCATAAAGCGAACCCGTATCATTCAATAAATCATCTGAAATTTAATCCATTATTGTACTTTGTTCAGCAAAATAATGTCTGGACACAAATAATTCTACATAGGATTAACAGTTACACAAGCGTGATAAATCGACTGGTAAAAGAACAAGAAATACCATCTTCCTGAGATGCGCTGAACAATTCGAGAGCTTTTACCGCAGCAGAATTCAAATACATGTAACCTGCCGACTTGTAATTACGTAACTGAAATTTCGCATTCTTCATTCCACCGTCATTCAAATGCATATGTTGAATCAACCCAACGAGACAACTTGTCTGAGCTCTTGAAAGATGAATGTCTGAAAGAAAGCAAATTAAAGTTTTCATAGAAAATCCGCTTAAAGGTGACAACACAGAATACAATAACAGAGTAATTTACTTTCGAAGGATGTTCTAAAATAGCTTATTTAAGCTGCTCCAAATTTTAAACCATAAATTTGCCTCAATGTGTCTGCAATTTGCCAGATATCAAAAGTTCCCGGAAGAAACACTTATTTTTCGACACTTCTCTCAACAGTAATTCTACTGCTGTGAATTACCAATAGACTACAACAAGTGAAAGATCCAACAACACACGCAAAGAATCACCTTTATATTTCGGATCAAACATCCGAACTATCTGGTCAGAGAGTAGAGTAGGAAGTTGTTCACTAAACTGGAAGAGTTCTTTTCTGATACCAGCTTTTTTAAGTGCTGTATTCAATTGGTTACTGCTTTCACCCGACGAACTGACGGAAGATATTCCCATTTTAGTAGAAATCAGCAAACATTCTCGGGGTACCAATGCAGTCAAACATTTCTAAAAAATGTTTTCGTGACTCAAATGATTTCGGACCATGCCGATATTATATTCTGACCATTTTAAATAAATGACACTAATTTCAATTGATAGGGATATCACTTGCACTTACTTCCAAATTCACAAAATGCTCATTATCAAGAAATTCTGCGATTGTAAACTGCATTTCCCGAACATTGCAGGACACAAGAGAGACCAAGCACTAAATAAAAGATTTTTTCAAACTCTGAAAAAAGAACTGGCAAATCTAGTTCTGGTCACTAGTTTAAAAGAGAATTTTCGGAAATTCCTTTGATATCTAAAGATAGAAACCGAAAGTTCCATAGTTTAGAGTAATGAACAGAAAACGGTACTTCGGTGGAATCCTGTCTTTCTGTTACAGTTAAAGCCGCAACTGTTGTAAGCTCGTATAATTCAGCACTGTCACCAATAATTTCTTCAAAATCATTTAAACATCCCAGTGAACCCTCAAAACAAATAAATCTATGATTGCCTTCAGATTACTGAAGTAATATCTAGAAGAAAGGACTCTAAAGAAGACAGTTTTGCTTGCAATTCCTACAATCGAAGTACAAACGGAGGCGTAGCATTATCAACCACATGTCCTAACATTGAGTCCCACATTTAGTTATATAACATCATTTGAAGCGTTCCGTCTTTCGCTTAGTTCTCGATTATTATGATTACTGCTAACAGACGGGATTGAACAACTAAAATTCAAATATTTCACTCATTCATTTCTTTGAACACAATATAAAGCACTTAAAAAACTTGATAAAACTGTCGCAATCACCTTCGCTTTAAGTTTCCACTGTCCGTCATGTGCAGCATATACTTCCACACGATAATGCTGCACTAAGATGGCATCGTGAATAACGCGCAAATACTGCGTGTTATTTAAGACATGATACATTACTTCAGTTTCACCTAAAAACATTTACCGATAAATGCAAAAACTATTTACAGAGACTTTTATGATATTTCACTAACGACATAATTTAAGATTAAATATATAGCCTTTTCCTCCAGAAAAATACTTGTCATACTAGCAAGGGAGACTCACCAATTCGACATCGTCTAAGACCCACTTCGCTGCAAAAAACATTGTTTGCAACGAAAATTGCATCGTCTTCGTAGCACGTATAAAATTCCTGAAGTTAAATATACATTTTCTTCTCTAGAAAAACACTTGTATTTTTAAGCTATGCAGCATAATCTAGAATAATAAAGGGATATTCTTAGACAGAATACGAGAACACAAGGTCCATCCGCAACATGCTTTACTTGAGTAAAAAAAATTAAGATAAATTATTAAGAAAACATCAAAAATTAAGAAAACAAAAACCCACGCTCCGTTCGAAAATGACAACAGTCCCCGTCGCCTTATTTTGAATTATCTTCACCAAAGCTTTATCCAGTTTATCCATTGCGAACGACTAATTGCTGTGAACGACCAGGATCAGTAGGCCACGCCGATGAACGAAATTATTGCCGATATAAGGACAAAAAACAATAACATAATTTGTGTTAAAAAATATTTTGGTCAACTTTTAGCATACCACATTAGATTCGCAAAACTTCACCTTTATTTATTGTCAAGCTCAATACTGCTTCGCATCCTCTTGTTCTACACTTGCCTTACTTCGTAAGTCAGAAAACACCCATTGCATTAGGGAACAATGAAAGTACGCTAACCACATTGATATTCATAAATTAACCCCATTCTTTATAATGACGTATAGGTTCGTCAAATATAAACCATATCAGCATGTAAGGACCAATCCACAACATATTTCATTCATGTTCAATCAAAATTTTTTTAAAAAAAGTGGAAAGATGAACCAAAAAATGACAAACAACGGCCGTGTGTTAGAGAACAAATTTATATTGTAAGAATTCATTTTCAGCAAGTTTCTTACAGAAGATAACGACGACTCCGGTACTCATCAAGTGGCAGTTATTGGGAATATCTCGTTTTTAAAAAATATAGCAATAGAGCAGATTTTGAGCAAAATGCAAAAACATAATGAGAACAAATCAATTCAGGAATGTGACTTTTCAATCAATACTTTGCCACTTCTCAAGCGGGTGCATTTCACTTCAGCGGACTGTGATTCCTGAAAATTTCATTTATATTTGAATAATTCTACAGTTAGCTTCATAGTTGTTTTGGTTATTGTAACGGAAAGACTTTTTGATGAAGTTTCGAAACGGTCTCAGAATATTGATTAACAACGACAGAATTTTGTGAATTCAATTCTTAGAAAATTTCCTTGTTAATAAATATTGTTGGTGCTTGCACATCACCTACCGCAGCATGTAATCGTTTGATACCAGTTCCAGTTATTTTATCTCTCCATCTCCAACTTTCAGACTCCTGTTTTTTTTGGCGTTTACTAGGTGGCGCATCCTCATTTCTCTCGTACATAAAATCGAGTTTTACCAACGTCAGAATATCATCCGGAAGGTTCTCTTTTAAAATGCCGAAAATAGCGTAGTCAAAATCTGACCCTAAAAAAACTTTTACGAAGAATACATTGAATGTATTTACGTATTTAATGTATTATTGAATGTATTTAATGCATTTAAAATACATTGAATGTATTACAAATGTATTTGAATATTGAATGTATATGAATGTATTTACGAAAAATACATTCATGAACCTTCATGTTTAAGATACGTATGCAATGACCAAAGATATTGGGCGTTTTTTGATTTCACATTTCTTACCGTTTTTCAAAATTTAATTACTACAGAAGAAATAAAATACACACAGCTAAAGTGTGAAATCCATATACAATAAGCTAAGTTCCTGAAAAAATTCAAACTATGTTGAGATCATGAAAATTTTCACATAATTATTCGTAATACAGTTCATTAAAAACTTACTGTAGTGCTCGGATTTTTTCAACACTGTTATCTTGTTCATTATATAATCCACCATCAAAGATTCACTGTATCTGTATGTTTCGATATTTGATATCTCTAAATTTGAATTAAGCATTTTTTTACTTTTCTTTTGGATTTCTAACCATTTTTTAAGTAAATAATATATAACAGTACCGAAAATAATGAACGACCAACAACAATTTAAGAGGCATACGAACCCTTACAGTGACAAGCGTGTTTCAACGATGATTTCACAGCTTTAACGTTCCCAAGCAATTTTATAGATGGAAAACAATCATCCACTAAAATATCCTTCAATGATACATAATCATCCTGTAAAAGGCATAAATTCTAAAGAATTTAAACTTAATGGACAAATTCCAAACCATGATTACAATTTTTCCATTTTTTATATTGGATTTGCCATGCACTTGCTGATTATAATCTCAAACCAAATATAAAATTACTTTATTTTAAAACGGTGCACAATAAAACGACAAGTGATTCATACCATACACTTTTTTATATAAAGCTGTGTGCCAAAATTTTTGCAAGGCACCTTTTTTGCTTTAACAAATGATCATAACATATTACCTTTGCATATCTCTGCAAATAAGGCAACAACAGCAGCGCAGGATTCACCGGCACCAATAAAAGCAATGAACCATCACTAATTACGCTATCAGCAAGCAGAACTGACCTTAAAAAACTTCATGCTGTAAAAAGAAGTGCACATCGACAAACTAACTGTTTCCTTTTTAATATTCTTCCTCAGAAAAGTTTAACATTCTAATTCAGCTGCCTCTTAAAATTATCTAGAACAGAAATACCAGCAAGATTAAAACATTCAATTTTCAATGCCACATCTTAACTTGCCGAGCAATTCCAGGTTTTCCCAAACTATACCTGAAACCGTCATCAAATTTCAACAATTCTTCTACTCTTTCATTTCCAATTGCATATAATGTTGCATTACCCGTCTTTGGATGACGAAGTAAGTGGAGTTGTTTCGCGGAAATGTCACCTTAAAATGTGATCAGAAAAAACATAAAGACGGAAACAAGTTTCAGTGAATGCATTTGACTTCGCCATAATCTCTCAAAAATATAACTTAAGCACTGTTTTGTACGTAAATTTCATGACGATAGCCATACACCACGGAACCACTGAGAACAACCCAATCAACGGATGGACTCAAATAGAAACTCCTCAAATGCCTTGCTCAATAACCTGTGCTGGGGATGCCATCTAGCACCATTAGCATGCATTTTTGCCATTGCTAAAACGCACATCGCAAAGAACAGAAAAGGACGTCAGTGACAATTGCTAGTGCATTAACAACACTTGATGTTTCCCGGGATTTAATACTCTGTAGTGTCCTGGAAATCCGATTTTCAGTAGTCTTGAGATCCACAAAGTGAACCTCTTCTCGAAGTTTAAATATTCCCATCCAATTCTTTTGTAGAAAAACAGTATCTTCTGGACCTTATGTCCAGGAAACAACTGCGATATTCAAACGCAATAAGGAAACAAACCATTTGACAGCACAAATCGCGTAAGGGATTGATCGTTCCGTTGATAACAATCACTTTTCGCTTTTTTTTCTTTGCATTTGTTGTTTAACCACGACCTACTGAGTGATGACTTCGGAAATGAGCTCGTTGCATCCATTCCAGTAACTGTAATTTTCCGTTCACTAATTTAGAAAGGACGTGACGCTGGGATGACCGTTGTATTCCTTTTGACTATGCTTTGCCTATAGCGAAATAAAAAAGAAAGATGAACGGAGTCGGCGAGAACAGTACTCTAATATCCACGTAACACGTCATCCCACAATGTGAGTGTCCTTTGGAGCACTCACTGTGTCAACTCTTCACACCTCAAAAAATACCTCCATTAACTACAACCACCTCTGCCATCATTCCTCCCTCCCTCACTCGCATCTTCTTCCTGCTGCGGCCTGAAGATGCTGTCGTCGGACGTCGTGAAAAAATGAATTTCCGAAATGACCACTACTGCATACCCAGATGAAAACAATGATACCGATCAAATAGAGACTAGATCTTATAGCGTTCATTTAGCTTGTGTATTGCACATTTTTGAAATCGAACGATTAGAATTCAGCAGATGCCACCAAATGGAAATGAACGCTTTGCACGACTTTGATGAGATTTCGCTTTACTCATTTGCTTATGAACTACGTCACGTTAGTGTACTGATAGCAGCGTGACTGGAGATTTTCTGCTCAGCTCAGTGTCGAATAGCACTTCTTGGTCGTCCAGAAAATTTAAGCGGCGTTTTGTTCCAGCAACTCTGTACCTCAACTCTTTTACTACACTTTCAATTTCAGTAATTTCTCCTGCATGCTTTATGCCGTAGCGCATCCGCCGGAATTTGAAATCACCGATCTTTAACTTCTCTCTCATGTTACAAAAACCATTACTATAGGACTACTCACATTAATTATTTGCCTTTTTTTTTGATTTAAAAAAGGCCAAAAAAATTAACGCTTTACTTTAAATGAGGTGAGGATAATATCCAAAAGTCAACGGTAATTACTGGGCACGAGCGAGAGATTGTTTTTAAGCAAAAGTAGTTTCACGATTGGAATAAAAGAAATCAAAATGCAGGTATTTGATCATTTCCGATTCCGGAAAGACTAATCGTCAGTGTGGCGACTAAAAACTGAAAGTTTTGAACCATGTCCCTCCCACAGGTCAGTCTTTGAATGTGCATTTCCTCAAAATATCTTCCCTACTCATTCGCGTGTTCTCCACTATTTCACTATTAATTCACTTCGGACTTTAATTCCCTATTTGTACATTATATATATTGAATTAATATATATATATATATATTGTACACGTACACGTCTTCATCAATGTGCATTATCAAAGTTTAGTTTGCTGTTAAACTGATAAACAGTGATTGCAGTAATGTGTGCCTGCTGGACGCGTTATCTCTGTTTCTTGTCAATGCTTCTTGCTACGTGCTATTTACATTTTTGTTGGTAGACGTTTTACTGTTAAGGCAGTGGTGTACCGCAGCGTTATTACATTACTTGTCAATACTTCATCATACGAAGTTACAAACAACAATTCGGAAATGCTTTTTTTCATTTCACATCTGAATGGGTCATTGGCTAGATTACTTGGTTGGACACTCGAAATCGTAATGTGTTGAATTGTGATTCCTTGATTAGATCGTTAAGAATAAATGTTGTTAGATAGCTACACTCGTATGGCACTGTTCCTCCTTACGGAATAATCTTTGTCAACATTTTAGTATTATGCTTTCCTCAATTAAGCAGCATAGGCTACTGCATTTATCGTTTTTGCGTGCGTACAATCTTTCTTTTATTTCTTTTTTTTGCGAAAAATTAAAAATGCATCAGTGAGTCATAGCACGATGAATGTAATTCCTTTGGTGCGAGTAAGATTAGTTCGTAAGCCTAATATAGCTATCCAGCTATGATGTATCATTAATCAACATTTACAGCAGAGTGGCAAATAAAAATAAGGAATTAATTTTCGGGTTTTTGAAGGGAGGAGAAATAAAATAAATTACCATATCAATTGAGGAAGAGAGAAGCAGATGTCAGGAAGTCTCAGCTCACTTTTCTCTCAGTTTTCGTTCTGCTTGAACATCGAGGAAGCTTGAAGTTGAATAAGCTATCTGCTACTGACATAACAAATGTTATCAGTTCATCATCTCTCATGCCTGTTAGGTAGCAACTGTATGCTGCAAGAGGCGTTCATCCATTAGTGGTAGTCACGCAATTCACACTTTTTTTACTTACATCACTGAATTGTGTCGAATTTTGCAAGTCTTTTCTTCTCTTCCCCTCCATCATACTTTTAACTGATCAAGTGGTATGTGCTCGCTTTTTGCAACAGCTTATTCAATATTCCGATAAGCGAAACTTCTACTTTCTAATTTTTGTGTGAAAATTTCCTTTCTTCATCGATCTTTTCCCGACCCAACGTTTGTTTTGTCAGACTGTAGAACGAGATAGTAAGCTTAACAGTAAGCTTTGAAAAATGTGGTAATGTATGCTGTCTTAAGGTTGTGAATAAATCTTTATTTAACCAAATAAATTGGAATGCTGTGATTGGTAGTGTCAACTTCTAAAATACACATCTATTTTCTTTTGAAAGTCAATCTGTTATTTCCTAACAAGCGGAGGGAGGCTCCTTATTTTTCTGCATTCATTATAATGCAGCAGTCCTTGCAATTTATCTCGGATGAATTTTGATAGGCTTTAGTGATTTTAATGGATTATTTTAAGATGTTGTGGAGTTTTCGATGCGGCAACTGATCAGAAATTCAAATTTTTTAGCATTTATGCTTTTCATTGGTAGGTTATTCTGATGTGTTTTTCTTTGTCCTTTGAATAATATCTTATAATGCCATTGAACGATGCTATTTTAACAAATAAATACTTGTTCTTGCTAGAGGTTAATTAAAGGAGGATTTTTTGATAATGCTATTTGAATTAGTGTTTAAATCTGAAATTTTAGCAAATTTTTTTTCGTCATCTAACATGAGGATATCTGTATTTTGCAAGTCACAGCATTATCGCACTGGTACATTTATTTTGTACTAAAGTAACACAATAGTAAATTGCATTTAATAATGGAAATGAAAGTTTAATTTTTTTTCTTGTTTGCTTGTAAGAGAGTTAAGACCGAAAATTGCAGCTTTCACTGATGCCGACGATTTATCACATTGCTGTGCAAGTGGAAAAAGACATTTTGAGCGGTCATCATCGTGTACTGAAATAAATGTTAACAAAACAACGTCAAGCACGTGTATTCTGACGGCATCGATATGCTGCATGAATACACTGCTAGAGCATAGTTGTAATTACGGTATGGAAATGGCTGAAAAAGAAGACCAATGCTTATCGAATGTTGATCAGGTTGGCGGTGGAATTCGTAAGGTAATTGATTGTCAGTTAATACTAGCTCAATTCATTGTTGTCGAAGAGGCCAGGGATATATCGTGAAATAATTCTTAAAAATTTTTATATATAAGCTAAATGTTATATATTCAATTGTAATTTCTACTGTGATTTATACAGTAATTTAATATATCATTATTACTGCAGGAATGTTGTGAGTGTTGTGCGCTGGCCAAGGAACTGCTACGAAATGATAAAAATTGTGTAGCACCGAGTGCTTTTGGAGCAGAATGTTTACGATCTTTTCATCAGTGTTGCACGAAAGATTCAGAATCAAAGCATATTTCTCACCGTTATGAGAGTTTGTAGTTATTCTCTTGACAATTTTTCAAAAGTGCTTTATCTTTAGAATCGTGCAAGCGTTACACATCATTGGTTGAATGGGTTCTAATTCGTTCGTAAGACATGAAACAGAATTTGAAAAGTGTAATTTCCGAAATAGTGATGTAAAAAACTTGGTAGACCATATAAAACGTAATGGAGCTACAATAGTTCGACAATCAGTATGCTAGTAATGTTTGCTAGCTTACATCTCGCGGTCACGTAGGACGATCATGTTGATAAACATAAAAATCACTGGACAGCTACTACATACGTTCAGATCACTCCGATTTTGTGGATCTTCTGAGTGTTGGAGATCGTTGTATGTCGGCAAAATGTGAACATCTATGTACTGATCGTGGAGGATTCGCAGTGGAATGTTCCTGCCGTGCCGGGTATGAATTAGAACCGGATGGTTACTCTTGTATCGGTTAGCGAACTTTTTCATATACACAAATCTAAAGGTAATTTTATCGCACTTCTCTACTCGCATATGCTTAATTTTTCCAATAGCTGCGAAATTTGGCGCTTTGAACTGTATGATTCGACACAACGCTTTAAAATTCCTCGCATTCTATGGAAAAACGCTAAACTTATAAGAAGGTGTCTTTTTTTCCGGATAATTTCCGGTACCAGTTACAAACATGTGGCGTAATTTCGCTTCGGTACCACATGTGATTGTGTATCGAAGAATGAAAGATACGAGAAAACTAGCGTAATAGTATTATGAATGTGTGCACAGTGTGATGGATGGAATACGTAGATACCTTTAGAGCATTGTATAGATAATGATAGTATTTTAAAATCGTACGATTACTTCTCTTTTGCCTTTCCTTTTATTTGAATGCTTGTTTATGTTCTTTTGATTTGCTTACTACTCTCAACAATATCATCAGTGCAATGAATGCTTTACACCGATAGTCGTAGCGATGCATCATTTTGACGAATTTAATTTTTTCAGAAATTACTTTTCCAAAAATTTTTTAATTACAAAATCAAAATGATGTTAGTGGGAAATTTCACACATATTTTGCATGCCTGCACATTAAATTTTTGTACACTTTCTAACAAATATCAGAATATTAAACATTGCAGCTACCAGCCTATTAGTTAGTTAATTATCGATTATGGAACTTTTAAGAAGTCGCTCTTTACTTAACTGCTCTTTAAATTGATGTATTTTGAAGTTTCATTTCCTGGAAGATTAGAAAGAAACTCACAAGGCAATCGTTCGCAGTCCTTTACAAATTTTTTTTCGATTTATTTCATTTATTTTGCTTGCTCTCCAAAACTATTCCTTTCCAGTGAAATCAATACATTAGAAGATTTTTGTATTTGAAAGCAATATTTAGCATTAACAGCAGCTATCAGCAAACCGATAATAAACACTCAACCTCGCAGTACATGTTTTTACTAAGATCAATGGTTTTTAAAAAAAATATGTGCTGCACTTTGCTTGGTTAATAAATTGAAATTTCTTTGGATTAAGCTTTTTCTTCAATTTCAGCCATTTGCTTTCCAGATCTTTTCTGCTTTTTGATGATCCCTTTAATTTTATAATTGGTAGCTGCATTAATTTCTTTTTGCTACCCAAGAAGCCAGGCTTCTAGACATAAACGAATGCGAGATGCGGGATTCGGTGTGTCCGTTGCCTAATTCATTATGTCTCAATACACCTGGATCGTTCTCCTGCGTCTGCTTACCGGGCTTCTATTGGAGTGATATCGGATCCGTTTGTGTAGGTAATTTCTTGCGCAAAGTGCAAACGTCGGCTATCTATTTTTTTTTTCTTTATTCTTTTTTAATTGATGGAATATTGAAATGTGTTTGTGGACAAAAATCACTAAAATTAGCATTGCTAATGTTTTCTGGCAGATATAGATTAAATTTTTGGCATCAAATCACTTAAACAATCCCTAAATGAGTTATTAGGAGGTTATCAGTATAAATTAATCGCATGCATAGTATTCAAGTTATCATCATTAAACATATATGACTGTCATAAACATTGAAAATAAAGAAAATTAAATTAACTCACTTTAATTAAAAAAAAAAATCCTACCAGTGACTTCAAATTCTAACTGATTTTGATTTTTTTTTTGAATTTTTCAAGGAAAATTTCTTTGAATCTTAGATATTGATGAATGCTTACTGCTAGCGGATGATTGTTTGGAAAGTCAGCGTTGCTTGAATACTCCAGGCTCATTCAAATGCATACGAACGTTATCCTGTGGTACCGGATATGCGTTGAATAGCGATACTGAGCAATGCATTGGTTTAGTTTTGCTCTAACCTACTTCGGTTGTTTGTAGTTTACGTCCATTTTTATTAACATTTTAGAAATTCTCGTACTACCACCTTACGGTAATTTTCATAGTTGATGAAATTAAGTAATTCATTTCGGCAGCAAGTGTAGTCTAATCGCTGTTCTGTTTGTCAGACTGATCTCTCTCATCATCACAGCAATATCCTTCCGTAATCCTTGTCATTGCAATGAACTTCAAATATATTATTTTATAACATTTTTGCAAATGGATCTTTTAGCTGTACTATTAGAAGTATCACTTGATTTAGGAAGAAACAAGTAGATGTGACTTCTGACTATTAACCTAATTTTAATAATAGAAAGAAGCGTGTAATTATTGATAGATGTGGATGAATGCAATCTTGGTTCTCATGATTGTGGACCGTTGTATCAATGTCGCAATACGCAAGGTAGTTATCGTTGTGACCCGAAGAAGTGTGGCGAAGGTCAGTTGATGAATCCACGAACCGGCGAATGCACAAGTATGGACTGTCCCATTGGTTATAAACCAATTCGAGGACGTTGTGAAGGTTCCTTTCTCAATTTTCATTTGGCTGTTTTATATTTTTTCTTTACAAAAAAAAGGCATTTCTCTCTTTCAAAGAGTTAACAAAAACGAAAATTTGATTTTGCATGAGAGATGGCTGTTCGAAGATGGTTGAATTTGCGATAGTGTTCAAAGTTACAGATGTTAACGAATGCGAGATAGCAGGACGATGCACGCAATTTGAGGAATGCATAAACACTCCTGGATCATTTCGCTGTCAGGAACGAGGAAATCTATGTGCTAATGGCTATCGTATGGATCGAGATACTGGATTCTGTGTCGGTAAATATTGTTGAATGTAAGAGAAAGAGCATTATTTCCAACATAGAATAACAAGGAATTATCAACGAGATAAATATTGCAGAAACTTGCTGCAGTATTTTACAAGGCGTGTAGTGTTTGAGAATAAGCTAACTGATTGATGATATCCTAGGATTTTGTTTCATTCCAAAAGCAATGACGTATGCCGTGAAGAAACGTGTGCTTAAATGGAAAATTTTTATGATATACTTGTTGAATGCGTTGTTTACCTCTCACGTGATCTTTGCTGTTGTGATATCGTTCATGCGCCTCAACCGTTCATTGCTTCAGACATAAATGAATGCGTCGATGGGACAAATTTATGCGGTGATAAACAGTGTATCAACCTGCTGGGTGGCTATAAATGTCGTTGCTCAGCTGGTTTTGAATTTAACGATACAGTAAGTTGAGAGGAGCATTATCACGATAATCACCGTATCAAATTATCAACGAAAAGAACAATACATTGCAGACGAAACGTTGCGAAGACGTGGACGAGTGCAAAAAATTTGCGGGACATGTTTGTTCCCTACACGCAACTTGTGAGAATACCTATGGCTCATTCAAATGTCATTGCAAAGATGGTTTCAGGATTGCGAAAGATGCACGAAACTGCGATGGTTTGATTTCATGGATGTGACTAATAATGATTGATAGCATTTAGAAATGTATCGGAACGGAAGTATTTAATGATGTGAGAGAAGCAACTGATATTCCTAGAAGATTTATAGCAAGCTATACCAGCTTACTGTTCACTTTTTTCACGCTGGAAAATTATTTCGAGAAAGATTTTTATCTGCTAAATTTTTGAGTATTTTGCTACTAAGGAGCTTTTTGTATTTTTGTGTACGAATGATTTTTCTGTCCGCTAACGGTGTTATTTTCACGTACGGTGCTTATATAGATGTATTATAGATATTGATGAGTGTAGTCTTGGCACAGCGAATTGTACACAGAAGTGCATCAATATACCTGGTAGTTACCAGTGCATTTGTGAACGTGGCTATCGCCTCGGTACTGATGGTGTTACCTGTGAAGATATCGACGAATGTACCCTTTGGGCCGGATCAGGTACATATGAATATTTTAATTTGTTGATTGTTTTAACTAACTAATTTAACTCATATGTTGAAGGTGATGATCTTTGCATGGGCAGTTGTATCAATACTCCAGGCTCCTATAAATGTCAATGTCCTGCTGGTTATGAAATACAGGAAGATGGTAGAACATGTAAAGGTGAGAGAGCTGTTCTGATAATTCTCCTTTTAATTTTCAAATAAAAGCTGAAATAGTAAAAGATTTTTATACCAGTGTTTTTGAAATGATTGCAAAATGTGAGTGTTAAAATAGAATTAACGAACTGCATTGATGAACTATACCCTGTGGAAATAGCTTGGCTTGCAGATGTTGATGAATGCTTAAAGGGTGAATGCCAAGGAAGAGATCAAATTTGCATAAATACATTGGGAAGTTTTAAATGCCATGTAATACGTTGTCCACCGAATTATGTGCACGACAAAAATTATAAAAAGTATGGCATTTGCCAAAGATTTTCACAATTTCTAGCATGGTTTTTAATCATTATCACTCGTTTAATTTTTCTCATGCTCCTTCAACAGCCTGAAGAACAAGAATTTGATGCTGAAATTACCACTAACTAATGAATGAAAAGACTAATAATCGTTTAACTGCATGTTAGATGTTTTCATTTACCTTTTTGCAATTTAGTCGCTGTAACCGACTGAACCATTTATGCGACTCATTAACTGAAGAAGCATGTAAAAATCATGCAGTACGTATAAGTTGGGAGTTTACATCCATACCAAGACAAGAGCCAATTTCATCGAAACGAACTTCCATCACACTCTTTACCGTTCGTGGCCCAACATCACCTTCAAGCAGTGTTCAGTTCGAGTTGAAGTTGAAAAGCGCAATACCAGGTTCCTTTTTTTTAGATACAGTTATATGAGCTGCATATTAAATTAGATTTAGGCTTATTTGATAGTTACAAAAGAGATGTTAGAGCAGCATTGACTAGTGTTAACCGTTTAATACACTTTACAAGATGTTCTCAAACTTTTCGGAATTTCATCTTCTCCTGAAGTTATTCGTGCTATAAAATATTCAAGTCAGATTTTATTAGAATTAAAAACATATCGAAACATTTCTATAATTTACGAGATTTGTAAATGTGTTTTTTTCAGAAAAATTCCATGTCATACCAGCAGTTCGAAGTAATTTTCTCTTGCAAAAAAGTGTGGAAAAAAATGGAGCGGTAATTGCTCTGAGGGATTCGCTGGATGGTCCGCAAGAGGTCACTTTAGAACTTATTTTAAGGCTTAGCATTTATGGTGTATTTCAAAGTAAATACGTTGCTAATTTGGTAATCAACGTTGCTCCACACCGTAGACAACGAGTAACTCCTTTTTGACTGTATGAAATTTTTCGAAACTAAAATAGTTCCGCCTTAGTCAGTTAGTGACATTTCCTCCTTCTGGCACTAAATTGGATATTAAGTTATGCATTATGTAGATATTCATGAGAATTTATGATCTCATCCACAATTTGTTAATGATTAAAATTTTCAACTTCCCTAACGAATTTATTTTTAATCGATTATTTAACGTCTATTTTCGTTATCATTTCGCACACATGAATGAAACCTGACTACTGTAGATGCCCTCCAGTTTTATCTCTTATTTCTCCCTATTTGTAAGTCTTTGCTTTGCTTAATTTAATGAATTATTCTGTCGCACTAATATATGTTTATATGCCATTGATATGATATTTTTTTCAATCCGAAAATTTTATTAGTAATATTACAAAATTTCAGCAATTTATAGAATAGATCAGTGCGGTTTAATCGTTATGTTGATATCTCTTTGATAATTTTTATCACTCAACCAGCTCTTTTTGCTTGCCTATCACTCTTTGTTACCAAGCAAGAAAGTCATGCAACTGAGAGTGAAAAGATTGAAATGCAAGAAAAAAGAAATTTTTATTGGAAATGAGGTATGGGTGACAGTTCATTCATGAAAGGACTTCTCTTCCTACAATACTTTTGTTTAGTGATAACATCGAAATGAATCTAAAATGTAAAACGCTCCATTCCGTTACTTCCCGAACATGGTCAATTTTTTTTTTGTTTACTTTTGTGAATGTATTTACAAAGGCATTCTTGGAAATTCTTCGAGAGAACTATGACTTCAGTATTTCATAGACTCGAGATGTAATCGAAGTTGGGAATTGATCATAGCTTGCTGACTTCTACATTAGCTCGATGCTTCTAATTTTTTCATTAGTATGCATCTGAAATTACGGATAAGCGTGGTCAAGAATACTGATATGATAGTTTTCCAATGTGGATCTCATGTACTGTAATGATGTTTCTAGAATCAGTCTAGTTATGTTTGTCATTCCAAGTTAATGGCTTTGGCATGCCTGATTGGATTTTTTCTTACAGATGTTATTTAAGGAGTGTTTTTTTTTCCATTGTTTACATATCTCCATAATATGCAAAGTTCCACTGCTAAGTTGTAAATGTTTCGCGTAGACTAACTAACCGCTGTATTGAATGTCGGGTTTGGTAAATTGGATGAGACGTGTTGTGTGCATATTTGTTATCTAACACAAATATTACTAAAGCGTAAGCGACGACAACATGTTAATCAACAAATTATTGAATTGTACAAGAATTAACACAAATTAGTAGTGATAGTATCGTTGACGATGGAAGTAATGGGAAAAATTACGGATTTATGATGTGATCTGGAATGTTTTGCTAATCTAATTTGAGTTGCTTACTTATCATTAATCAGCTCAATTTTTAATTAAAATTTTTTTTTTATGCAATATTTGCAAATTAGCCCGGTGGATCTGTCATATTCACATTGCAGCTGGACATTTACGGCCTATTTTTATATAACTCATCACTGTTCTGTTATTGAGCAACACTTGCCGGTTGTTACCGTTTAACTGAATGAACAATTCATACAAAAAAATTGATGAGGACGGTAAATTGAGATGGATTGCAGTTTGGTGGACGATGGCTACTCCTGCTTAAAACGATGTTATGCAAATGACCCGGTGTGTATCAGTAATCACACCCGAGAAATATTGTATCAGTTCAGAGGTTTACCATCCACCAAATACATAAGCTATCCAATCGAAGTTAGTCGCTCATTTAGCATGTTTTTTAATTTGTAATAAAGTTTCAAGCAACAAGGTGTATATGATTAGCAAAAAATATCGTCATTATAGGTTTCTCGTGTGCAAGCACAAATGGATACGCCGTTTTCAGTGGAGTATAAGATTGACAAGGTGAATCGAGACACATTTATGATACAACAGGATCGAAATATAGGTAAACATTGCGGAATTAAAGTAGTAATGAATAGTCTGACTTCAGAAATAAGAAATAAACCCAATTCAGCAGTTATGCATTTAACTTGACGATTATTTAAAATGTACTGTTGAAATTGCGAATATCGAACAATTATAGATCACTTATTACAGCACCAAAATCTTAGTTTCCAGAAATTATCGATTTGCTCGAAAATAGAAAAAACGAAATGAAAATAAATTTCAAATTACAAAACTACTTTCTACATATGATCGACGCTGAGTTTTCTAGGTATCGTAAAAATGATAGCACCTATGAAAGGGCCAAAAACGGTTGTGGTAAGACTACATCTCAATATCTATTCACGGTCTCATGTACTCCTAACGCATAATATTGCCATCATAACCGTTTATGTTTCACCGTATTACTTCTAGGTACTGACTGCCTCACGTCACGTATCCTTTTAAAGTTGTATTTCCACGATTTTTCTTCTTCATTACGTTTCGTTTAATGCACACAAGTTACAAATGTCAGATTTTAAACACAGAACAGCACTTTTTATCCCACATCTACGGAAAATGAAAGAAGCAACGTACAATACTAATCGACCTGTACTTTTCTCTACCTTCCACTGCAGGAACCTTGCTGTAAAATTAGAAAAACCTCTCTCTCTCTCTCTCTTAGACAAAACCTTTCTACGTTTCACACATGTTTGTTTGTATTTAAATTTTATAGCCATTCTGAATCATCTTCAGCACTGCTGCTTCCATTACTCCGAAAGTCACAATCACTACTTTGTGACACAATCAATTCACTGTGGATTTTATTCTCACATAGCCCATGGAAGTAAATAAATTTGATATTCCCGTACATATCACTGGATTCTACGTGCAAACCTTCTTATTACAGAAAAACAAATAACAACCTGTACTAGATTCAGAATGAAGAATCTCCAAGAGTAGCTCAATAACCAAAAACAATATAATATATACCAATAACACCCTTATTGATAGTAATAAGAATACTCTCCTTTATTACCAGAATTAACTCCCAAAGAATATTTATATTCAGTGACAAAAACAAACCAAAAAAACTCGATATCATAAAGCTTACAGACAAACAAATAATTTCACGAAAAAAAAAACAAAAACTTACAGACAAACAAATAATTTCACGGCCATCAAAAATACGAATCAATTTTCTACCAGCTAAAAAACTAATTAACACATATGCAAAATGGTAAAAGGCAGCTAAACAATATCAGATAAAAAGCAACTCAAACATATCAATTCAACAACGAATATTCAAAAAAAAATGAAATAGAAACAAAAAACCTACAGTTTGACATAGTTAAACGAAACACCAAACGAAATAACCCCACCACTTCGTTCACAAACCAAACGACTATTGACACATGACTGTTAAGATTTCAAAATATGCACATGATACAATATTTATGGCAAGAAAAAGTTACAAGAATTTAGTAGTCATTCAATACACGTCAGTCCCACACAGGTCAGTTGATAAATCAAGAACTCGAGTGCCGCTGTAATAGCCAATTTCAATACCTTTCAAATCTTGTACGGGTGAACTCTGAACAATTGAACGATATGAATTTCATAAAGCACAAATTTCCTCTTATCGCTTACTTGATCTCCACTAACCTACAAAAAAGTCAATGATGCGTAACGCAGAATGCTGACTAGAAGTCTGACCTCCAGCTAATTAGTGCAAAATCAGCATGATGCTCACTCAAGCACCCACTTAACAAGCTCCGCAAGGTTTCTAGTATGAAGCAAATTATCCCATAGCACTTAAATTCGAGGAATGTTTCATAACCTGCAAAACTTAGGTTTCTATAGTAACTAAGCGACTTAGCCATGTATCTTATGTTTCAAACTCCTTCGAAATTTCTTTTTTCCAAATATATTAAGAAGTTATTAACCCACCAAGACAGGATTGTCACAAACAGTTTGACTTTTCCAGCTTCAAATCTTCATCCTTTGAAACGATGGCGAAAGGACGGAGAAAAGGATAAAAACGACAAAAGAGAATTTATCTTCAATAACTATTCGAAACTAAAACTTAATAGTTTTTAGTTATAGATAAGTGAGAAAGTATGTCATAAACTGGAGTCGCGGATTTGCGGGAAAAGTTGTGCTATATTCGATAGCATGACCACATCTTGTAGCTTTTTTTAAAAAAAAATAACATGTGTAATACATTATGGGAAGTTCTCTTTAAGAAACTTCTTAAAACTACAATTAAAAGAAAAGTCAAAGCATATCATACAATTCCACATGACGTTCATCTTTTTATCATTTATAAAGGAGTAGGTCTCGAATTGGAGTGACAGAATCCGACGGCAATGGTTTTATACCAAATAATTTTTTGATTTTAGGATGTCTAAATGCGAAATGTTGGATGGATCCAGTTACAGAAACCGATAACCAGAATAACGGGATACACTGAAATGAGAATATACTTTAATATGTATCGTGCTAAAATTACGTAATTGTAATACTTAATTTTAACAGGCAATTTCAACTCATGTGAACAGATAAGAACTTACCACAGGCATATACGACATGAAATATATACCACAAATCATGAATAATGAATAACATATCTTGATAACCGGCATCAAGATAGTAGAATTGTACGTATAGACACGCTGTTGAGCCTGGAACAAAAAACAAATATCTCAGGAGATATGAAGTCGATAACATTAACGTACAACAATAGTTCAATTTGCTTTATACATAACCACCTTATTAAAAGCAGAGCAATCGGCACTGTTTTGCACTAGCACTACCAAATGGAGGATTTAAAAAAGTATCACCGCTTTTTAATTTGTCAACAGAGTCAGGTGCAGGCAAAGCAAAACTATTGCTCAGAATATGAATACACAAGGCACTCAAACTTGCAGGACAATAGATATTTTTAAATAACTTACAAAAAAATTGAAAATCCCTAAAACACCAACTGATATCGGTAGAATACAATAAGGATCTGGCTGTAACAGATCTGGAAACCATAAAATGCCTCGAAATGGATAACCCGTTTCCGCTGAAGTGATAAAAATCAAAAGTTATGTACTAGGTGAGGTAAGTGCAATAAATTCACAGCATGAATATTCAGTTGAAATAAACTATTCGTAAAAACTATTTGAAAGATAATTGTGAAGAAGAAAAACCTGTGTTTGCAACTTAAGTAATGGGGAACATGAAATTAGGCACAAATAATACTAACAACTTATAACATTTCGTATCGCAAATGAAGAAAATGTCCATATTGACAAAGCACAAAACTTCAAGTATTGAATGCGTGGAAGCTGTAATCGACGCTTCCAGCACACATCCAATATGATTTCATTAGACTGGAAAAAAACTCGCTTTATTAAGCAGCTAGAAAACCTAAAATTAAAATTGCCACAAATTTAGAGTTTCGGAAGATTTTTATGCATCTCAGTTTCCAAGAATAGCAACTTACTAGTTTACTGGTCTTTTGCAGTATATGTTTATCAGTAGTATCGAGCTGCAACAGACGACCATCTGCACTTGAAATGATATTCAAGTCATAATGTTTGCTAAACTTCTGAAATAGGGCATTTAGTGTAAAAGTAATCTGAAATTATAGTCATAAAACAACTTTCCTACTTTCTTGATATAACTACCATGTCTACTCATTACACATTAAAATGATCACATTCTTCTGTTTATTCAGTTATAAAAACAATGCATGACTATAATTCAACGACTTTAAATCCGAAAAATTCACTGACTTTAATGAGTTCGGAATTCAAGGTGTTAACAACACGGTATCTTTCGGCAGATAGTCGCTCTGCATATACATGCAGTGGCAAGCTGATAAAACGGAATAGCGCACCAGAGAGCATAAATGTGCCAACCCATGGTATTTCCAGTGAATGCATGCCTCAAAACGCTTTAGCTTTTGGACATATGACAGTAAATTATACACAGTAGTAACTGTTAAACATTTTGCGCAATTTCTCTACTTTCAAAGATGTCAATTGGTAGTAAGCTGCAAACAGGAGGAACTAAAAAGCAAATTTTGAGGAAGCAATCCCAAACCTTCTTCTATTTTTGAGAGGTGCTAACAGCTGAAGCTGAAAGCATACAGACGAAATTTGGAATAAAACTCTTTTTCTAGTTAGTAACCATTCTTTTCCATCGTCATTTCTATCTTAACTAAAACCAGTGCTGACCGAAAATTACCTTCAATAGTATGTTGTAGAATTTTTGTAAAGTAGCAAGATTCAGCATACAGTAATGGAGTAAGTGGGCTGAAGCCATGTATCCTTCTTGACCATATCTCCGAACACACAACATAATTTATGGAGTGCCGCCGCACCATAAACTTCATCAGTTGTTGGCACAACACTAAAATGACTACTATCACTATAATTTCAAACGTTAGCTATCCAGTTCCACGAATCTGAAAGCAACTATTATCTACAGCTTTCTGCACTTCAGTCTTCTGTAAATTTAATAAACGTTTTTAGTTATGAGTCCGAAATGCAAGTCCTAAGAGCTCGCAGTCCTTATTCTTCAATTTTCCTGTCCATCCGTACCACCCATATACAGTGTTTTTACCGCTTTAAGGTGCTTTACTTTGCGTAACTGTTCTTTTTTTTTTACTTTTAGCTTACTTGTAATTACTTGCTTTAAATTATTTAAGTCTCTGTGACAACTCCGTGGATAGCCTGATGATGAATACTGGAAAGAAATTTGATTGCTGATTAAAGCGAAAGAGCTCGCACACTCCTTGCATCACAATGATGTGACCATTGAAACTAAAACCTGGAAGTAATTATCCTTATTTATGCAAAACTCTAGGCCAAAAAATGATGCACAAAAGTCAGGAAAGGCTTTACAGTACGAGTTAACTTATTTATTGCCACGTGTTGCCTCCACACAAACCAACCCGCGACTTCACCGCCCTTCCCCTCCCCACCCACAATTCCAAACAACGAACTTGTTGCACCCACGCAACTCGAACGTAATGGAGATATTCAGGTATTTTACGGTTGGCTCCGTCTGTCATAATGAAATCTGCTAGGCTCACAAATTATGGGTGGTTTTTGATTTCTGTCCTGTGGCTGTAATACTGTAGAACGGATTTTACTCCCGCTATAATGCCGTCGATCATGCTCTTTCAGTATACTGTAGATCACCCGGTGTTGCATTACAGTAAAATAACTCGTCTAATTATTGAAAGTATTAGAATATCCACATAATTTATTAAGAAGACATCAGCATAACATTTATGTCATGATCATTTCACTAATTAGCACATCAATGTACTTACCTATACTTTTCCAGCCCAATTTTATTTTCAAATGACAGAAGAAATTGCGACTGCTGTTGGGAATATATTCATTGATGAACTGGATCATAAAGCTCAGAGTTTGAGGTATTTGTTCCTTTTTTTTCCCTTTTTTTTTCGTTAGAAACTAGAAGTACTGTGTATCTTAGAGTATGGTTAATTTTGATCAGTAATTTGTTACAGCGGGACTGATTTCACTTTTTCGTGAGAAGTACCTTTTGCATTTTGAACCCAAAGTTATGTTTTAGATTGAAAGCATTATTGCAGTCTACGTTGAGTTCCGGTGGAAACGAGGATGATATTAGTAGCAATGTCACGCGGATAGCGGAAGCTGGTAAATTTTATTTGCAATATTTTTTGTAATAATAGGCATTTATTTTACAATAAATCTAAATCTGTCGATCATTAGTAATAGTGATTGCATAGCGGTCTGTGACACTTGAGTAGATGTGGCGAATAATTTCTGTGCGTGAAGCATGATGCGGCAACTGATGCATTGATTCATATCGCGGTCCAGTATCTTTTTGGTGTATTCCAAGATGAAAAACAGGTAAGGTTTTATTCTGCGACAGCTTGCTAAAAGAAAGTGAAGTCTAATGTGTTATTTATAGTTGTGAATAAAGAGAGTGTATCAATGGTAGTATCAAGGCAATTCGTTACTGATATAGTAGCGGCATTGGATGATTTGAAACCAAGTCTTGTCAAAGAAGTTGCTAGGGCTCTACTGAATATTGTGCAGTCACGTCTAATTTCCTATGAAGAACAAGTAATATTGACCATATGATTTGTAGTGCAATATTTTTTGCTTCGCATATGCCGTTTATAAATTTATATCTCAGTACTGAAATAGATGGTTCGCTAAGTAAACTAAATTTGAAAGTTTATGGTAACATTTCAGGTAACGCAGCTACGTTTTCGGCTAGCTGACTTGTACGAAGGGGATGGTGATAGCGCAGAGGCAGCGAAAATACTCATGGCTATACCTTTGGAAACAGGGCAAAGGTAGAGATTTGGTTGTGTTTATGTTGTTAAATTTTTCAATAAATATTAATAAAAAATTTGAGCGAAAGTCATTTTCAGGGCAGTATACGGAAGTTTGTGAAACGACAAAAAATAGTGAAATATTGAATACTTAAACCGCATTAAAACTACTTAGTACTGTCAGCCTTTTGTGTATTTTACTAGTGAAATAATTTGGGCATTCTTTGTTTCTGAATCTCTTTTTGTGCTGTTGAAAATATAAAATGTGTGATTTTGCAGTTCTCATTTTTTAATTACAAAGAATAGATTTCAGGACGTACTCTACAGAACTTAAAATACGCACGTACTTGAGGATAGCGCAGCTAGCGTTGGACTATAAAAATCCAGAGGAAGCAGAGAGTTTTGTTAATCGTGCTTCGATGTTGGTCAATGACATTTCAAAAGATGACGAGCTAGTTGTGGCATATAAAGTAAGAAAAATATGAAATAATCATTTGTAGCAACATGATATTATTTAAACAGAAACTGCGAAAAAATTGTATCTTGTTAGAAGTAAGCTTAATGGTTATATGTAACATTAAGGAATAAAGCAATTTTTTAGTCTTTGTACGCAAAGGTGTTGGATCATCGGAAGAAATTCATTGAAGCTGCACAACGATACTATGATCTCTCTTTATTCCGAGATATGCTTACTCCTTCCGAGAAAGCACGAGCACTTACGAATGCTATTTCTTGCACTGTTTTGGCTTTGCCAGGTCCCACGCAATATTTTTCTCTAGATTTGAGCATGATAAAGGAAGCTTGAAAGTCCTTCGATTAACTCAAACTGTCTATAATCCTAACATCTTAGCATTATTTTCCATGTTATTCTTAGAGTTTTAAATTAAGGAAGTAACAGATAAATGTTAAGAGAAGCTTATAAAACTAGAAGTTAGAACATGCATTAGATCTTGAAAGTGGAGGCTAGTCATTTTAGATCTTGAAAGTAGAGGCTAGTCATTTTCATTCCTTTGTTATCATCCTTTCGTTTTGCAGGTGTGCAAAGATCTCGTATGTTATCAACACTGTATAAAGATGAACGTTGTTCTACCTTAACTGCTTACCGTATACTGCAAAAAATGTATTTCGAAAGGCTGATTCAAAGTAATGAGGTAAGGCTATTAATGCTTTTTAAAATTTTTAATTTCTCCCACTTTTGTTTTTAACTCTTTGCTTTCAAAACTTACAGAAAGACTTAAAATGTTTCTGAAATTTACGAAAATGAGTATATGAAGTCATTGTTTTATAAATTAGAGCTCAAAATTAGACGTAACATTTATCAATAACTTTTTTCTTGTTGATTTTGAGGTAATTGAATTTGAAAAATCGTTATCCTTGCATCAGCAAGTCACTCATGATGGTTGGAGTCTTCTTCAACGAGCCGTCATTGAGCACAATTTTACCGCAGTCAGCAAAATTTTCACTAATATTACATTTGGACAGCTTGCTAAACTGTTGAACATTGATTGTGAACAGGTTTCTTAAGTTTTAGACTTTATGGTCACAGATTACATATATGTTTTTGCTGTATTGTTGCAAGCATCAGTAAAAAGAGGATGCAAGAATTCTCGTTTTCATCGTGTTTTCAGCGTTTGCAGTCTCATTGAATATGCATGACATTACTCTTTCGCTCTTTTTCGGGTTTTCCTAATACCCAATTTGGTGTCCTGTTAACAAATATGAAAAAAGCTTTACTTTATCTCTTTCATTGAAGTTACCGACGTCATGTCACAGTTTTGACTGATTCTGCGTGTTGCCCGTGCTTCTGTAAATTCTACTTATTTATTGAAGGCAGAAAAAATGGCACGGCAAATTATTGCTGATGGGCGTATTGTGGGTACCATCGACCAGATCGATGAAACTGTACACTTTACTCGTCAGTACATTTTCACTTTATTCTTTTTAATTGAGTGTTGATATTTAGTTTGTTCTTTCCCTAGTGTTTGCTTTTTTTCAACTGTGTAACAAGTCTTTGTCTATGGTTTGCATTGGTTAAATGGTTTCATTATTCCTTATTGAATTCGTGGAGTCAATGCTTTTTTGATCTTGATGTAAAGGGTCATGTTGTAGATACGGTGGATCAAGATGCAGTACCAGGAAAGGAAGTTTTAGCAGAATGGGATCAACATATTGCTGAACTGTGTCAAGATGTGAATATTGTTACTGATATGATCATAGAAAAGCATAAATCATGGGTAGATGCACGAAAGCCTATGGCTTGAAATAATTTTTACACTGAGACATACATTTGTCATTGCATGGATGGCAGTAAGTCTCGTAGTTCTCTCTGACTGTGATATTCATTATATGCATTAATTTCACATGTGATAAATGGAGTCAAAGCCATCTGGCTCATGTGTTTCATATATTAATATGCAGTTCAATTTCGTTTGTGAAAATGAGTTAATAATTTGTTCTGTCGTGATTGTTTGCATTTCTCTAATAATATTAATAATAATTCTTTTTATGTATATTTGGTACTTATTATATAGTCAAGTCAATTTAAAAATGTGATAATGGCTCGTATGTAAGAGTTATTTCTTTTGCGATACCAATGTTTCGTTTCGTTTTTTCCTGTTTGAGTCATATTTTTGCTAAGTCAGTGATCTGTTTTGTTTTTTATTAAGATTATTTTATATATTATTTATTAAGATTATTTTTCATATTATTTATTATTATTTATGTTCAGGTCTAATAAAAAGTTTAATATTAGCTATACTCTACCTATTTGTTGTTACATTATCGCAGCGGAGGTTTATTTTGCTAGTGGAAACAGAGGTGAAGTACTCCAACTGCAATGATAGTTAGGAATCATACTTTTGAATTTTCGTAAAAGTGAGTGTGTGGTTTCTTTTTTTTAGTTTTCATCTCTGCTGCATATCGGATATGCGTAAATAAAAATTTCAAAAATGTCCTATTCCATGGAAAATTTTTTTTTTTGAGCTGCCGATTGCCAAATTTCTGAAAGTGTGGAAAATTTGCATAGGCTACCCCTTCACACTAATGCTATCGATGACACTACTAATGCCTTTCCTTGTTACTTGTATCGATTGCTGAATGCTGTTGTTGCATCCCTGCTCTGACAGCTTCTTAGTTTGAAAAAAAAACCTACGACTTGGCACTAGCTGGTACAAATTATGATCAAAAGCATTACGAATGCTTGCATAAACATAACATATCTATGTGTATGTATATATAACATATACAGATAGATGAATACATATAAATTTTTAAACTTTTCGATGCAAAAAATTCTAAAAGAAAAGTGCGAGATAATGTTATCAGTCGAGGAAGGAGAAGAAAAAGGAAAAAAAGAAAAACTTTGATGTAAGTGCTTCTTCCCGCTTTATCCTTCCCCCTACCCGTTGTACACCTTTCCTGTGAAACACATACCCATGTTATACACATATACATATATATATATATATATATATATATATGTACATCCCCGTCCCCGTGTTATGGCACCTGTTCAGCCGCAGGGTGCTTATTTACATTTGCAAATTCATTCTGGTATTTGATCGTTCACATTTTCTGCTTTGGTTGTTTGTACATAATTAAATGATTGAAGTAGGCGTGTTGAGCATGTTAGTACGATAGCAATCTCGTCGTTCAAAGTGATTCTTTGATTTGAAATTTGAAGTGAAAATGTTACTTAAAAAATTCATGAATTTCATTGTGCTTCTCTTGGTGAGAATAGTAGTTTATATATATATATAAATGATTTGACAAGATAATGATTGATTTATCGTGTTTGGTTAGCTTAAACGAACTGTATCGTGCAATGTGCAGTGTGTAACCAGGTAACATGTCTAAAATTTGAAGAACTTTTCATCTTACATTTCGCGCGGAGTAGTTTCTTCAGTTGCTTATACCTCAATCCGTCAGCAGCTAGTAACAAAGACTGATGATTATGATAATGAAAGTGATAGGTGCAGTAAGACTAGCAATAACAATGTACGACAACGTGTACTCTCTAATTAGTATGAGATGTGACATAGTTTGTAACGAGTAATATTATCACGTAATTTGCGCGAGACAAGAAGAGATGATCGTCAAGTTTGTGAATGAAGTAGAGGTAATATGCAACTTGGGCTTTTACATAATTTGTTGGTAGGAAATACGCGTGTTTGATCATCTTTCTCCTTGCCACATTAAATTAGCACAATAAATAACCAACCAACTGTTGCGTGATTTTGCACTCTTTGATCAAAATGATGCGATGTGGTGGTAAGTGCTATCCTGACTGTGACGTAATTTATGTCATTCCAGTTCTTTCAAAATTACGTTACGGTAAGATTACAAAATGAACTCCTCAAGTCATAGAGTCATGTTGATACATTTCTGGATATATGTTTGTGTTGAATGAATGCATCTCTTTGTTCTACTGTGTTCTACGTTTGCAGTTCGATTCTGTTTACAATTGACACAGTATCAGCAGTGTGCGTCATCGTGTGAGTCGTCAAATAAACGGAAGTAGTAATATCTTCTGGATGGAAATTTAGGTTGCCTCCTCGATATGATTTTTCAATATGTTGCAATCACTTTTCATTGCCATTGAACTTTTCTTCTCACATATAAATTAAAAAGTTCGATAATGGTATAAGAATCTCTGAAAGCAAAAAATAAAAACAAACGGAATGTTTTAGGTTCTATGAGATTCACGCTTTCCACTAACGCCAAAATTACATTTCACACCTCCTAAGTTCCATGTGTAGCGTACGTTGAAAGGATACAAATGTCATGTAAGCCTCCTGTATTGATTGGTCCGTTGATTCATTCCATTGTTTCGGTGCATTCGCTGCACTGAGTTTACGTATCTCTGTATCAGTGACGGAGGTCAGAGAATTCTTCGAACATTTCCCTTCCACATCACATCCCCGCTGATCAAGTTTTGCGGGTTCACAGAAGCTGGGAGACGTCTTGCTTCCCCTCTTCCTCTACCACTCACCGTGACGTGACATTCAACGCAGTCACTCCCGTTCATCTCAACGTCTAACACTGTCAACGTTGATGTTATTAATATCAACACAATCAACATAACTCGTAATTCACACAGTAATTCCATCATAATAGCAAGGAGTAATTTAAGAGTAGCCTGAAATAACACCACAAACGGACATACTGCTAAGCATCATTACTACTACCGTCAAACTTCGCTGGTAGCCCCGTCTGACACATGCGTTGTTCCTCGCTGCTGCGTGACCCCGAATAATCATCATCGTCATCATCATCCACTCACTGTGCATCGCACCGTAATCGTTATTCCGCAACTCGTATTCCCGTCACGTCCACTTATCCGTGTGTAATAATAACAAACAGTAGGATGACGCTTTCAGTTCCCATTATCGTTAATCAAATCATTCTTGAAACTAAAAGCGGTTCTCGTTGATGATATGGGTGAATTATCCTTCCAAACTTCACTCCTCTCGTAACACCGTCAAATCAGAGATAAGCCTTCTTCTTTTTTGCGTTTCTTCTAACTAACATCATTGTCCAATATTTTTCATTGTTTTTTTTTCACAATTTCCATGGATCTTTCTATTTTCTTCGCAATATTTCATTGCATATGTGTGGTTTATTGACTCAACCAAATCTTGAATCATTTAACTTTTGTTAAATTTCAAACTTTTCCGACATCCATCCTCTCACACTGCAAACATGGCACGTACCACTCAAAGTAATGAGCCATAATATTACCACTTAACCATTATGCGAGCATTTCAGTCAGTGTTAACGCCGATATTTATACACATGTAATTTATTTATTTATTATTTCATATTCATTTGTTAATATTAATATTATCATTATTATTAATTATTATCATTATTACTATTGTTATTATTATTACTGTTATTATTATTATTGTTACTGTTATTACTACTATTATTTGTTATTGTTTATTATCAAGATCAATAACGTTGTTGACATTATTATCTCTGTCGTCAGCGCTGTTGTTCTTTTCATTGTTATCGCTGCAATTGTCATTGTTGCTACGGTTATTATGATAATACATGATTACAGCTAGCAGAGAGAGAGAGAGAGAGAGAGAGAGAGAGAGAGAGAGAGAGAAAGAGATGAAATAGTAATTGCTGGAGCCGTTAACTGTTAGCATTCCACAATCCACAGATAAAACATTCCCCTTGCAAATGAAATTATTTGGCAAATGAAATTTGCTTATTTGACCACTGGGACTACTCGCAATTTTTTTACTAGCCTTCGTGTATATCACAGTATAACTATCAATCATCAGAATTTCTAATATATAAATTTTCAAATGATGCTAACCTAACTGATAAAGCTGAGATTAGTCGAGAGTTTTAAACATTACCATGCATGATGAGCGAGTCCTTTTAATCTCTAAACCATGCTTGCTTTAAGAAAAAAATTATATTTCTATGTTTTCAATGAAATTTTGATGGCGGGATGACAAGAACGAGTTAATAACAGGGATAATAATGAAATTGCTTGATACAAGCTTAGTGGTATGTGATATGAAATTTAGTTTTTTGGAAAAAAAATTTTTTTCTCTTTAGTCAAACATTTTAGGAATGGTTGCCCAATTCCAGTATAATTGACCGAAATTGCTTAATAGCATATGACTTCAGAATGTTTCATTTCGTTCATTCCCTTGTTAAATTTATCGTTGGAGGTTGGTGAAAGGATCACCGGAGGATAATGACAATGTCAGTGTCTTCATTTATTCCGCAATAGTGAAAACCAGCATATGTAAGTTTTCATTGTTCTCGTTTTATCCCGAGGCATTTCTTCCAAAGGTCAATTCGTCAAAAAAGGGGTCATTTGTGTCAACGAAATTAGACACTCACTTTTCCGTTCATTCTCCCAAATTTCCCAGTGATCACAGATGGCCCTTTTTGGTTTTTCCGCATGTGTGTGCATATGTCCAAGCAAACAGATGATGATACCACCCAAGGCGAAGTTAGATTACCCGATCGGAGAGATCCGGTTCCACTGTAGCAAATGCGGTTCTCCCCACATTACTTCACTCCCTTATTATGGTAGAATTGTCTTCAATGGCAAAACGGCAAGCACTGCGCGTTTCCTTCACGAAATTCAGAACCGTTTAGCATTTTATCTTATAATTTAAAACTTAGCAAGAGGGTTTTACAATGTTCAGGAAGTTTCGACCATCTCTACCTCACTTTTCAAATTCTTCGACTAACTTCAATTATTATTATATTAGCAGAGTTATGAAGGTACTTGAAACATGCTACTTTTAATTTAAACTTTTCTAATAATAGCCGTCACTTTCCTATCTCATGTCGTCTTCATCGCAACGACCCTAAGAGAGAGAGAGAGAGAGAGCGAGAGCGAGAGAGAGATCTATGAGAAGATGAGAACAACGGACAACACATGGAAATAGTGAGAGACGGAAGAAATAATGCACATGCTGAATATTTCATTATAAAGAAACATCATAAGTGAAGGAGACACTTCTTTTCCCCGCCCGAGTGATGTGGCGTGACCGACGATTCCTCATCCTTTTGATCGTTGATTCCGTGATAATGATTTCCATCGTCTCTTCCTCTTCCCTTACGCAAAACGCTGAATGCTTTGAGACAGCACCATTGAATTAATTACCTGTTGATCTGAAATCATCGTTAATGCAACAATCAAGAATCAATCAGTTACACTGATCTACAACATTTCCACCAACTGTTATGTTCCACTCTCTCTATCGTTAATTTGAAAACACTACAAATCAGATTATTATAATTCATATGATTATCTCGAACTTCCTACAACAGTTTAATCATTTGTACTGAACTGATTAATCGCCATAAACTTTCTGAATGAAAGAAATAACAATCAATGTTTTACAAATCCATCTCTTGGCAATGATAAATTCGTTGAATGAATTCATAATATTTAAAACGCAAAAAAACTGTGATAACGATGAAGCACAAATGTTTCACTTTCATAGTATGCAATCCAATTACTTACTACCTATACTTATAAAAAACAAAAAAACAAAAAAAAAGGAAGGAAGGAAGGAAAAGCGAGTGAATGACAGAATGAATTGATATGATAGCTTAACAGTGAGGTTAATTAATAATTGCAACTATTTTTGAATAAGAATTTTTAACTTTTACTTTTTTTAAATATTTTGTTTATTTTAATTAAAAAAATCCATCACATGCTGATCATATCGATTATATGTTTATATTCATATATATATATATATATATATATATATATATATATATATATATATATATATATATATATATATATATATATATATATATATGTATGTATATATATATAAATATATAAATAATGTATATATATATAAATATATAAATATATAAATAATGTATAAATATATAAATATATAAATATATAAATAATGTATAAATATATAAATATATAAATATACAAATATATAAATATATAAATATATAAATATATAAATATATAAATATATAAATATATAAATATATAAATATATAAATATATAAATATATAAATATATAAATATATAAATATATAAATACATAAATACATAAATACATAAATACATAAATACATAAATACATAAATACATAAATACATAAATACATAAATATATAAATATATAAATATATAAATATATAAATATATAAATATATAAATATATAAATATATAAATATATAAATATATAAATATATAAATATATAAATATATAAATATATAAATATATAAATATATAAATATATAAATATATAAATATATAAATATATAAATATATAAATATATAAATATATAAATATATAAATATATAAATATATAAATATATAAATATATAAATATATAAATATATAAATATATAAATATATAAATATATAAATATATAAATATATAAATATATAAATATATAAATATATAAATATATAAATATATAAATATATAAATATATAAATATATAAATATATAAATATATAAATATATAAATATATAAATATATAAATATATAAATATATAAATATATAAATATATAAATATATAAATATATAAATATATAAATATATAAATATATAAATATATAAATATATAAATATATAAATATATAAATATATAAATATATAAATATATAAATATATAAATATATAAATATATAAATATATAAATATATAAATATATAAATATATAAATATATAAATATATAAATATATAAATATATAAATATATAAATATATAAATATATAAATATATAAATATATAAATATATAAATATATAAATATATAAATATATAAATATATAAATATATAAATATATAAATATATAAATATATAAATATATAAATATATAAATATATAAATATATAAATATATAAATATATAAATATATAAATATATAAATATATAAATATATAAATATATAAATATATAAATATATAAATATATAAATATATAAATATATAAATATATAAATATATAAATATATAAATATATAAATATATAAATATATAAATATATAAATATATAAATATATAAATATATAAATATATAAATATATAAATATATAAATATATAAATATATAAATATATAAATATATAAATATATAAATATATAAATATATAAATATATAAATATATAAATATATAAATATATAAATATATAAATATATAAATATATAAATATATAAATATATAAATATATAAATATATAAATATATAAATATATAAATATATAAATATATAAATATATAAATATATAAATATATAAATATATAAATATATAAATATATAAATATATAAATATATAAATATATAAATATATAAATATATAAATATATAAATATATAAATATATAAATATATAAATATATAAATATATAAATATATAAATATATAAATATATAAATATATAAATATATAAATATATAAATATATAAATATATAAATATATAAATATATAAATATATAAATATATAAATATATAAATATATAAATATATAAATATATAAATATATAAATATATAAATATATAAATATATAAATATATAAATATATAAATATATAAATATATAAATATATAAATATATAAATATATAAATATATAAATATATAAATATATAAATATATAAATATATAAATATATAAATATATAAATATATAAATATATAAATAAATATATAAATATATAAATAAATATATAAATATATAAATAAATATATAAATATATTCATTGTTTGAGAGGATGGACGATAGCGTAGCACAAGATGGCACCTATCAACGAACCAATCACTTTTACAATTCTTTAATTCATGTTATTCTCTTTCTCTCTCACTCTCTCTCTCACTCTCTCACTTGCTTCCTTTTTCCTCATTTCTCCATTTTTTTCCACCTTGTTCAGTTACAATTTTGTTTAAGAGCCCTCCCTTTCTCTCTCTCCCTCTCGCTCTCTTTCTCTGTTTCTCCCTATATTTGCTCATTTGTGGAATGAAAGTTTATCGGTGAAAGGAAAAGAATTTACTTTTCATGCGTACATTTCAAATATTTTTCTCACGTTTATAAACAGTTAAAATTGAACTTACGAAAATAGTTGTAATTAATTATAAACATCAATGATTGTATGAAAGAGAAATTAATTAAGATAATGAGACAAATGAGTTACGATAAATGATTGATAATCTCGTATCAGAAGATATTGAAATGATGTAACATTCAGTTCTGATAAACATACGCGCTAATAGCATTTGGCGGTGATTAAATATTGGTAAATAGTATTTAAACAAAAACGGTAATTATGATTTATAGCAATTTTAATGCTGCTAAGAATATGCTCAATCGTTTGAAAATGAAAAATTTTTATTAAAATTAAAAAAAAAGCTGAGAGAAGTAGGAATGAAATGTTTGAAATGGTATTTCGCATGAATAAAAATTTTTCATTCCACATAAATTGAGGGTAGGAAGAAGGCTAACTGAATGATAGGTTATATTAGTTTTTTTTTTCATATTCCCTTATTTCTTCCTATCTCTTCCTTCTTTCAACTGCACCTTTCTGTCAAGGTTTCATTTTATTTTCGACTGTTCGTTTAATTTCCATATGAGCGGAGATGCTTGCAGTGATGAAATGTTGATTACTTTCCCATTCCATGATTGCTTATCCTATAATAGCCTAAATGATTAATTAGCAAGCAAGTAATCAACTTTCATTTCTACGTTTATCTTATCAAGTGATATATTAATTTGCAATTCATTCCTAATGAAAATTGATAGAATTTTTAAATGTTGAAATTCGCTTCACATAATCACTGAAAATATATTTTATTTTTTTAAAACAAATTATGTTAAATATTGTAAAAATACACACACACACACACACACGCCCGTACACATATATTGTTATCAAATTGTTTATTTAATTTTAATAGAAACATCCCAAATAGCAATAATCGCACATCAAATTTCACCGTATCTTATGCAGTCAACAAATACCATTGTATTCTCGTGTTTCGCAAATATCTTTATTAAACCAATAAATTTTATTTTGCTTTCTTTTTTCATTTTTCACACAAATTGTTTTTCATTTTAATTTAAAATTTAGTTTAGAATGGGGCAGTAAATTGAAAGGCTTTCACAATATGTCATTTCTCTCTCTCTCTCTCTTCTGTCTAAGAATGAGGGTTGAGAGGAGGGAGAGGGATGGAGGGAGTTTGGTAGAGGGAAGAAACGACAAGAATGAGAATTGCTAAGCTTTAGTAAAAATTCTCGGACAATAAAAACATAATAAGAAAGGCATAAATGATGTGAATGTAAAGTGAGGAGAAGATGGGAAAGAAAGGGTGAGATATGGAAAGAAGAGAGTATTTCCTTAACAAATAAAAATAAAGGATGCTGACGTTCCTGTTGCTCCGGTCATATGGCGTAAAGGCTTTGCGTGCTTTTCCTTCTTTCCCCGAGTTTGTATCCCGTGGGCGGATCGTGGTGCCAGGAGGTGTTTGTTTGAGCGGTGTTTATTTCTAAACATGATAAATGTGAAAAATGTTTGTGTAGTAGTAGTAGTAGTAGTAGTAGTACTAGTAGAAATATAATAATAATAATAATAAATTAATAATAATGATTAATAATAATAATAATAATAATAATAATAATAATAATAATAATAATAATAATAATAATAATAATAATAATAATAATAATAATAATAATAATAATAATAATAATAATAATAATAATAATAATAATAATAATAATAATAATAATAATAATAATAATAATAATAATAATAATAATAATAATAATAATAATAATAATAATAATAATAATAATAATAATAATAATAATAATAATAATAATAATAATAATAATAATAATAATAATAATAATAATAATAATAATAATAATAATAATAATAATAATAATAATAATAATAATAATAATAATAATAATAATAATAATAATAATAATAATAATAATAATAATAATAATAATAATAATAATAATAATAATAATAATAATAATAATAATAATAATAATAATAATAATAATAATAATAATAATAATAATAATAATAATAATAATAATAATAATAATAATAATAATAATAATAATAATAATAATAATAATAATAATAATAATAATAATAATAATAATAATAATAATAATAATAATAATAATAATAATAATAATAATAACAGTAGTAGCAATAAGTATTAGTGGTAGTAATACGGTGCTCGTCCCGGGTCTCTCCATGCCTATTCCAGACCACACAACTTTATTTTATGCCTCATTTTCATTTTTTTTTCATCTTACTATCTCAGTGCATCATCGTCATCCTTCACTCCTTTCACTCTGTTTTCCCTCTTCACACTTTTCTCACAAATTTATTCCTTCCTCTTTTCTTTTTGTCCATTCTTATTGTTCTTATTAATAATGAAAATGTTTTTGTTATAAAAAAAATATAGTCGAACGTACACACACACACACACACACACACACACACACACACACACACACACACACACACACACACACACACACACACACACACACACACACACACACACACACACACACACACACACACACACACACACACACCACACACACACACACACCACACACACACACACACCACACACACACACACACACCACACACATCCAATATTCATTACAATATATAGAGAAATATAGATATGAATGATGGATGATATTATTAGGAAAATTTTAGTAAACTTTGAAAAAAATTTGAAATTTATTAGATTAAATTTATTCAATTTTAAAGAGATGAAGACAATAAGAAAAATAGTTGCTCTGTCATTTAGGAATAATTTGTTTTCGAGTATTTAACGTTGATGAGGGATGAGGGGGATGAGGAATGAATAACGATTAAACGATATTCAATTCATTCAGCTCGTTCCACTTTTTTCTTTTCCTTCACATCCCTATCATCGTTAAATAATTATGTTTATATGTTAAAAAAATTTTTTTTTCATTTTAAAATTTCTAGCTGTAAAATGACATGTTTTTAATGGAAAAATATAATTTCTAAATTAATTTTAATAAATGAAATATTATTGAAGAGGAGGCAATCATTTGTAATATATTAATTTGAATAGTTGTAGTCAGTTTTTTCCCTCTGTCATTGCTCCATGATTTCAACCTGTGAATGGCTGATTTGCTAAAAGAGATTTTGAAAATTTGCAAAAATTTTTTCCCTCTACACTTATAACACTTATCACTGGGTTTTTAATAAAAATAAAATTAATTGGAGCTTTTTGTCTTTCCATTAATCATTTTATTTTACGATACTAACATGCTGTTGTCATTTACAAAAAAAAAATTGTGGATTGAACTGAATGAACTGACTGTGGTGTCTCGCTTTCTTTCTTCCTTTTTTTTGCGAATTGTAGTTAATGAATTTTTGAAATGAAACAAACTCGTTTCGTCATCAATTGTTGTAGGTACGATTTTGGTTAGATTTTTCATTTGAGTAACCAACCAGTTCATGCTAGGTTGATGATGGTAGTAGTAGTTTCGTAAAACGTGTCAATTATATCGAAATATACACTAATTTATCGACATGTTTATAGCTTATTGAAACACACACACACACACACACACACACTTATTTGGCTTTCTTAACAGTTTCTTCTACTTAATTTTGCAATTTCGTTTTTCAAAAAGCTCTAAATGTATGCAATTTTCGTTCGTTAACGGTAAATGTTGAATTTTTTTGTTTTTTTTTTTTAGGCACTTGTCTGTTCACTTTTTTGTTTATGAAGAAAGAAAAGAAAAAAAGAGTTATTTTAAGGTTCACGAATGTATTTAGTCATTTTGCTGGTGACATAGGATGGTCAGTGGTATTATTGTCCATTCAATTTCCTTTGATTACAAGTCAATATTTTCTGCAACAATAATTCATCGGATAACGAACAGAACAGAACGTTCGTTTTTCCTACCTAACAAAACGACGAAAACTTCATCCATTTCATATATCACATCTATTTCTATCACATAATGAAGCAGGTAATTCAATTATTTTAAGTCTTTGAAAAGCACTGGTTAAGCATACATCAAATACTCTTTTACCGATAATCTACCGTAGTAAATTTGTTGCTTGCATTTATTTGTTGTTTTATCAATGTTCAAGGAAATTTCACAGAAGATAAAAATCTTACAGAACGTCTTATCTGTTTCCCTGAAAATTATCCATTCATATTTCTAAATTTCATAAAAAAAATTTTTTTTACAGTGTTTTTATTGTAATATGAGCGAGCTGTTGTTGTGGTATGTAATATGAAAGGGCAAAGACATACATATTTAGCAAAATTAGGTTATTTTTATACTTAAAAAGGTGGAAAAATATTGTTTTACTGAACAACATTTTCAATAAATAAATAGTGAAATAGATAGATCGATGTATAAAGAAACAAAGAAATGATGAGAATCGATGATCGTAGATCGATATATCTGACAGAGTTTTGTTTGTACTTTTTCATTCCTTTTCTTTTTTTTTGTTTTTATTTATTAGTATTAGCGTCAATTGCAGTAGTCTTTTAATGTTTTGCCATTTAATTACGAATTAATAAAAGTGATAATTGATGGTTTGTAATTACTTAGCTCAATATTTGTGCGGTATGTTTCACACAGATAGTCAGAATGAAATGATTTTTTTTTCTTTTTTCAAATTCATAAAAATTGAACAAGAGAGGATTTGGTTAAGATGGTTGATCACTGCGCGAATATCAATGTTCATTGCTCACAGTGTAAATGTTTGATGTTAGAATTTGATTGTATTACTTCATCTTACACAATCATTATTACTGCAAATAATAACTGAAACATAATCGAATAGCTTTACAACTGATAGTGCAAAATTCCATTGGGGAAGCTATAAAATGCTTTATGTGACATGAATATGCATATATTTAGTAGTGTGAAAATCACGAAATGATCCATCCGTGCGGAGTAGTGAAATGTCAAAATTCAATATTAATTATACATGTAGGATTGATTGGATGGATCGATAATTGATGATGCCATTGATGGTTTAGCGTAACTGTTTGTTGAAAGATGCAATCCGTCACTTTTTTATTTTCAAATGTCCGAAAGAAGAAAGAAAGTATTACATAAAATGATGATGAATTGTGAGTAGACGAAGAACGATGGATTGTAAATTAACACTGATTGTTTTGATTATTTCATCGCACTCCGCAATTTTTGATAATTTTTCCACATTTCAATGTTTGATGTTTCCTCCTAATAACAGAAGCATTTAAAGTTTTTAATTACTTAACAATTATTTCAGTGTTCTATATTTTGACTTGTTAAATTAATTACTCAAAAGCAAAAAAAAAAAAGAAAAGGAAAAACATTCTTCTTTTTGCTTAATGTTGAAACGCATGCAGAAATATTGAGGAGAGGAAAAAGAAAGAAATTAATTTTTTCATTAAAGAAATTAATTAATTTTCGTTTTTTTTTTTGCAATGTAAATATTTATCAAATCAAATTTTTGCAAATATTTTCTTTTTCAACGAAAATAATACCTAAATAGTTGATAGGTGTGTGTGTGTGTGTTTTTTCAACAAAAAATATATTTTAGGAGGAGTTAGATTCATGCGTTGTTGAAGCATTGTCAAAAGCAGCTCGTATTCTCTCCGATGAATCCGATTATCCGATATCTGATTCGTTATCTTCCACATCTTCATTCAGTGAGTCATTAACACAGGTACCTTCAATAACGACGTCAACATCACTGCAACACTCCGTACAGCTATCAGGAACACCGTTCTTTGTTGTACATAACAACGAAACAGCTCACACAAGTACCGAACTACTACCATCTCAGGTATCGTCGTCAACAGCACCAACTAACAATCATACTGGAAAACGACATATTTGCGGAGATTGTGGCAAGGTAGTCAAAGCTATTACCTAAAATTACGTAAAATTTCAGTTAGAGATAACAAACACTGTAAGTCATCAATACTTGCATGTTATTGTTTTATGTGGCCAACGAGTGGTGCTCTGTGGTATAGTGTGGCATCATTTATATGAATTAAGCAAAGGAAGAATGTTTCCATTATTTTGTCCAATTTGAAAATCAATTACATTTCTCTGAGTTAGAAAATGATTTTTGTGAAATGAAATACTTTGCTTTTTTTCATTCTTAACGAAATTACTATTAATGTCGAAATTAAAATTATAGACATTTCCGTATTTGTCAATATTGGAATCACATAAACGTTGTCATACCGGTGAAAAACCATTTGATTGCCATTTTTGTGACAAGAAATTTGCTCAAAAAGCAACACTACAAGTTCACGAACGAACTCACACTGGTGAACGACCGTTAGTTTCATTCCAACCTTTTTTTTTCCTTTTTGTTTTATTAATTTTCAAAAAGTTCTCATTCATTCAAATTGACAACATGCTTCAAGATGATGTTCTTCATTCCTTTGTTTTTTTTCTGAACTAATTTTTTAGGATTGTAGGTTTAGCTGAGAAGTAGAAAAAGAAAATTTCGAAATTTATCATAATTTTAAACTCGTTTACCTCTTACAGAGAATTAAAATTTGAAGGACTAATTTTATTTTCCCTTTTTTCTCATGCTTACCGAACACATTCCTTTACAGCTACAAATGTAAATATTGCGATAAAACATTTGCTCAGTATGGTACAAAGACCGTTCACGAGAAGAGTGCACATTTGGGTACGTATCGGATTCCTAGCATTATCTCCACTTATGGTTTATTTTCTCATGAAATTTTCACCAAAAAGAAAAATTGAATTATTATTGGAACGAAATGTTTTTCGTCCTTTCTTTTTTTGCAAATGAAATTTCAGGTAGCACTTTAATACAGTCTAGTCTTTAAAGATTTGTCTATTTGTGTAACTTTATTCTCTTCCAAATTTCCTAATATAAATTAACATTCCAGGTATTCGAAATTACAAATGTCCAAAATGTAGTAAGTGTTTATCATCACCCTCAGCACTGTACACACATAAGAAAACTCATGGTGAAAAGACATTGCAATGCAACTACTGTCCAAAAACGTTTGCATTAAAAAATTATTTAAAATTACACGTAAAACAAGTACACGAGCAATCGGATCGTAGACATATTTGTCATTACTGCAGCAAAAGTTTCGCCTATGCAGGCAGTTTACAGGTTAGAATTCGTTGTTTATTAATTTTATTATTATTGTTATTATTATTATTATTATTATTATTATTATTATTATTATTATTATTATTATTATTATTATTATTATTATTATTATTATTATTATTATTATTATTATTATTATTATTATTATTATTATTATTATTATTATTATTATTATTATTATTATTATTATTATTATTATTATTATTATTATTATTATTATTATTATTATTATTATTATTATTATTATTATTATTATTATTATTATTATTATTATTATTATTATTATTATTATTATTATTATTATTATTATTATTATTATTATTATTATTATTATTATTATTATTATTATTATTATTATTATTATTATTATTATTATTATTATTATTATTATTATTATTATTATTATTATTATTATTATTATTATTATTATTATTATTATTATTATTATTATTATTATTATTATTATTATTATTATTATTATTATTATTATTATTATTATTATTATTATTATTATTATTATTATTATTATTATTATTATTATTATTATTATTATTATTATTATTATTATTATTATTATTATTATTATTATTATTATTATTATTATTATTATTATTATTATTATTATTTTGTTATTGCTATTGTTATTGTTATTATTATTATTATTTTGTTATTGCTATTGTTATTGTTATTATTATTATTGTTAATTTTTACTTTTCACTAAAGTTAGAACGAGAATAATTTTTATTTATTTTTTCACAAAATTCGCTAAAAAAATAATCTCATTTTTTAAATTTGTTTTATGGTTCTTTTTACAAAATTTCACTGAAAAAAAATAAGAAAACACACATACACAAACGATACTAAAATAACGATACTGAGCCATTATTTATAGGTATACGTTTTTATTGATATACGATTATTATTTACTATTTGTAGGTACACGTACGAACACATACCGGTGAACGGCCTTATGTATGCAGATTCTGTCCAAAAGCATTTGCTAGCCAAGGCAATCTTCAAAGCCATGAGCGAACCCATACTGGTGAACGACCGTACACTTGCGTGCAGTGCGGACGATCATTCATTCAAAAATCACAGCTAACTGCACACGAATCAACACATCAGTATCAACCGGGCGTTTGTTATTTAATTTCATATTATTTTTTTTATAAGTTTTAATATCAACACTTTATTAATTATTGCATTTTATATTCGAATATGCATTCAATTTGTTTAATTAATTGTATGTACCAAACATATATATTACGGAATATGCTATATCGATTCATATACAGACGATTATAATTTCCTTGTTGACAATTGTAATTATTCATTTTATTTAATTATGAATTTCAATAACTGTAAATTTTAGATATCACCCGAAACAATACAAAATAAGAAACCAACAGAGTATGTTTGCAAATATTGCGGAAAACGATACGCGTACGCTTCATCACTTTACGTTCACACTCGATTGCACACTGGTGAACGACCATTTCGGTGATTTTTTTTCTCAATTTTCTTTTTTTTGTCATTGAAAAATTATTTTTACACTTTTCAAAATTCACAATTTCATAAATAACTAATAATCGTATATCATTTGATCGAAGTATTTTTTTTACCTCATTCTCACACTGATCATTTCTCACATGTGTGCAAATGGGCAAATGTGTGGTGAAAAAACATTTATGGAAAGTTATTCATTTTGTGTTAATTAGAATAAGATCTAATTAAAAAAATGTCCCTAACTTAAAATCCTAATATTAAACCTTTTATTTACTTCTTTAGAAGAAACACATAAAAAATTTTCAAATTTTAAAATTCTTCTTTCCTCCTCAGTATATATTTCTGTGCCTGTTTGTGACAAACCGTAGATTGCCGTACCAGGTGCTGCTCTGTACCAAAGCACCAAATCGCTATAAAAGCATACGAGTATTTTCCGTGCTTCTTTTTGCAAAAAAAAAAAAGAAAAAAAAAACGAAACGTTTCTTTTTTCAAAGTTGAAAAAGCGAGAAACTGATAGTATTGATTAGCTTTCTAAAGAACAAAAAAAAAACTCGGAAAAAGATTGAAATTGAGGATCAACGTTGTTGTTTTTATTGCTGTAGGAGGAAGAGGAGGAGCAGATTGTAATTTATTCAATTTCTTTCACTCATTGCTCTAACTTTTATAGGTGCAGTTTTTGTGATAAAACATTTACAAATCAGGGGAATATGCAAGTTCACGAACGTGTTCATACAGGCGAAAAACCGTAAGTGATGCAACATTTTACGAACGTAACAGTGGAAATGTAATGTTCCTGTCATCCTCTTTCGACTGTTTTGAACTACAACATTCCAATCATTCATTGTGCTATCCATCGAAATTACACGCAAAAAAAAAAGCTAAAATTCAATTTTTTTTTGAAGAAAAAAAGGACTGAAAATTCGAAAGAAAAATTATTTCAATTTTTAAATACATTTCGCATTGAATAAATAAATGCATGAATGCTGCTACTTTCAGTTATAAATGCAACGCATGTGAAAAAAGTTATGCGCAAAAAGTGGGCTTAAAAATTCATTTGGAGCAGTGCCAAAAGCATTTAAACTGTCAACAGCGAACAATGCCAAACGTGGAATTGGATAGTGCTAAAACACTGGATGGCTTATTGCCCAAGTATTTGAGTAAGTTGTTCGATTTCAATTGTGACTATTGTAAAACAGATCTCGCAGCTAAGTATGGGTGCGATAAGTGCTGATTAATTTGCAAAAAAAATAATTAATTAATTGGGTAACAATTGGTGCTTATAATTGTGCATAGGTGAGAGATACGTAAAGAAACAAAAAAACGAATGCATTTTTAGGTATACAAGATGGAATAACAGTAGCAACATTGCAATATCCCACTTCACCTTCTGCGTCATCAGTTTGTGACTTGACTAGTCCTTCATTAAGTCTGAAACTATCAGCCTTACCTGCAACAACCACTTGCAATACAACCGCATTAAATGCAACTGATGGAATTGTGAATCAAATGGGTCGTCGAAATGATCCCATTACTGCTACGGGCAATGAGCAGGTAGTGAAATATGCGAATAAAACTACTGAAAGCAAGCAGTCTGCATTTCATGGAGTTCTTCCGGATCCGTATAAAAACACTCTGCTCGATCCGTACGATTCACAGTTGTATGCTTACAAACAACTTTTAGAAGGTGGTGGTAACTCACCTGGAGCACTATTCTCACAGCAAATGATACTTCAAAGTCAACAACTGCAACTTCTTCTGCAATGTCCGGAACAGTGGTGCAGCGTTTTAACACCACCGATTAACGTTTATCCAACTATAGCTACGCTACCACCTGTAAATTCAACCGCTCAACAATCTACACCTCATTTAATTAATGTTACAAATGATTTTGCACCTTCTGCTGTTAAGCATGAACCTGTCATGCATGTGTATGATTAATTAGAGAAATTAAAATTTTTTAAGCACGTTTTTTTCCCTTTTATCACTACTACATGCAACTTACAACTCTGTAGATTAGTCCGTACTACTTCATCTATCATGTTAAAATTGTTATCCAGAATAAACGTGTAACTCATATGATCCGTGGCTGTATCTAAATTCCGTGTTTCGGGATTGTGAACTTATGGTGTGATCGGATAGGATATGATATGGAATAATGTGGTATGGTATGCATGTAAGCAAGCTAGAATTGCCTAGGATATTTCATTATTTTCACGTATATGAATGAAGCCATTGTAGGAACACGTAAGTTTCCCTCAAGTTATATCAAAAGGTAGCAGAAGGGATCTATCGGAACTGTTCGATTTGATTTTATTTTTAAATAATACGAAATTGTTGGCTTTGTTCGTGGAGCTTTTTTTTCGCCCATTATTACTATCTTTCGTGATAATATCAATCATGTTACCGCAAGAAGGAATATACATTAGTATAATATTGTAATTGTTAATACTGTAATTAAGGAGGCAAATGTGCTATAACTGTACTTTCCAGTGGTGTACCTATGATGTGACAATAGTTAGTCATTTATTTTAGCTACAGTCAACAACGCTTCGTTTCATGTAAGATATGCGTGAAGTGTTGTACGGTTTGCTTATTTATTGTTGTGATGGATTTTTGTTAACAATTTTCTTCTTACATTGTTTTATGCCTTTTTCACTCATTCTAGTCTTAACTATATTTTGACATCGGTCATTTTAACTTTGTTCCCTCCTAAATTTTGAAATTAGTTTCATTTCTAGCTAACAGCTTTACAGCATAAGTCTAACGAAGGTTGGCTGCTATCCTATCTTGTTGTATCCATCCATCGTATATTTGTATTAGAGTTAACGAACTGTCCACATCTACTCTTTCAGCATCTGCCACTTCTGTAAATTAAACGATGTTTTTTTTTTCCTTACACAACTTTTGCAATGTTTAGAAGCGAAGTAGGAAAAGCTTTTAGTATAATCGTTGAGTGGGAGATAAGCCTAGGGATTTTTCCTTCTTATGAGGCTTTCTCTATTAATTTCACGATGATACTATTTTCATTTGAATATTTTCTCTGAAAGATAACATATGTATGTATGTTTTGAAACAATGAATTTTCACTTAGTTGTTTTTTTTTTCAACCTGAAATTTTTACCGTCAAAAAAGAAGCCAACTTGTCTTTCTGGTATACTGTTCTATGTCGCCGCCGTTGATATGTTTTCTTTTTCTTTCGATCATTTCTCTTTGAGATGTCTTTTTTTTTGCTGTTGTTGTTCGAACTGTTTGATTTCTACCAATTGTTTCCTTCTTTAATGTTGTGAGTTCAGTTCCGATTCGTGTCTTTTTTTTCTTTAATTTTCATTTTTTTCCATTTAAATAATCCTCTAAATTATCTTTATTAGTATGCTGTTCGTTGTTCATGCTTTCATTGAAGTATCTCATCAATGAGTTGTCTTTCCACTTGTTTTTGTGCATACCGAACTAATTCAAACGCAGCCATATCTTTTTCATCCATCTTTTTTTCCATCCTATGCACAGCAATTTCAATAATTTTTCTTTTTTCGTTTGTTTCATTGCCATGAATTTGATATGTATGTATGTGTGCGTGTGTGTTCTTTTTTCGTGCATGTTGTTTTACTCATATGTAATAACGACAGGTTTAGCACTTTCAAAATTAATTTTCTTAATTTATAATTCAGTTAATTATTGAAATTAATTGGCAAGCTTTGCAAATTGTATAAATTGAAGCGCATGTTCGATAAACCTGTAATTTAATTGAAAGAAAAGCTGGCAAATACTTAACATTTTAGCAATTCAACGGAATTGCTTAATCTTCAATACAGTCTTCCAAGCAGACTCATAATTATAGCTAGTACGATAGAAAAAGCAAACGAACAAACGAACGAAAAGCTTTCCAGGTGTGCAAGGTGTGATGGGAAGAATTTAGGAATTGAGGAGTGAGAAATAAAGTTGAGTTCAACCATCATCCCATCCGTCTAGCCTGATTCAACAGGAAAGGATGTAAATTGATAGCTGAATGATTGAATAATTGCGTAGATTGATAAATGGAATTCAATCATAATTGTTGAAGAATCAGGTCACACTTCCTTCCTCTCCTATCTTCCTTCTTCAGCCATACATCAACTAATAATATGCATATTCCTGTTTTGAGTTCATTTCATTCAAAAATTTACTGAAAGGATCATAGTGAACTTCTGCTATCGCTTATGAGCTCACACAATCAATTCGAACTCACTTCCATCCTTTTTTTTTTATTATTTCATCCTATTTTCATCACTGGTAAGTTTATTAATTACTAAAAGATTTATCATTGATGAAGTAAAGTAAGATCTTTTCCCTTCAATAGATCACATTAGGTACCAAACTGTACGTTGTTTAAATTTTTCAAAAATTTCATCATTACTATATCATTTCAGTAATGTACTTATTTAAAAAGTAATTTGAATTGAATTAAAATTTGATGAAGTGATATCAGTCATTTCAATCAATTTTTTCAAAGTTTTATTTTAGAAAAAAAATAACAAAACTAATCATAGTTCTCATTTTCCATCATCCATCTATCCATAGGTATGAAGTGTGATAGGATAATTTATGTTCGAAGTGGAGGTTACTATTCAGCTGGAACAATACAAGGAGTGTTTCAAAATGTAACACTTTTGGAATGTGCCAATCATTGTACATCCAACAAAATGCAGGTGCACTGAGTATTATTTTTTTTAATTATTACCTTTAATTAACTGGAGAAATATTGTAGGCAAGTAAATTTAGAAATAAGATATATCGCACAGTAAAATTCGAATAATTTACAACACTCAATCGATGGTGGAGGAAAAGAAACACACATTTTCTAATTGATCTACTTAAATTATTCAATATCAAAAGTTGAAAAGAAAAAATATAGGTGAAATTTTTTTGATAACAAAAGTTGGCAGCTTTCTATTTTTGAAGGAAGCTTAATCTCATATTTGCACTCAACCGTTGCATGATTATCATACTACAGGGATTAAGCTGTACCTCATTTGAGTATGACACGGTGAAACTAAGATGTGTGCTGAAGGAGGGCAGTGGAAGTTTAATGAATTATGCTGAAAATTTGTCGCCATTAAGAAGCGCTCATAATGTCGCACTGTTTCATCAACTTTGTCTTCCTGGTACGGCTCCTTTGAAGTACTTTTACTGTGCAATTAATTTTTTTTCTCTGTAAATTTTTATAATGCTAACTAAAATGGCTTTTGTTAGTTACTCTCTGATTTCAACGTGAAGTATGAGTTGATGTAGAAAAAAAATGATTGTAAGTAGAAGTAGTCCAGCTAAAATTAAATGCTGATCTTTGTTGCGTGAAATTGAAGTTTAATTTAATTAATTAATTTATTTATTTATTTATTTATTTATTTATTTATTTATTTATTTATTTATTTATTTATTTATTTATTTATTTATTTATTTATTTATTTATTTATTTATTTATTTATTTATTTATTTATTTATTTATTTATTTATTTATTTATTTATTTATTTATTTATTTATTTATTTATTTATTTATTTATTTATTTATTTATTTATTTATTTATTTATTTATTTATTTATTTAATTTATTTATTTATTTTATTTATTTATTTAATTAATTAATTTATTTATTTAAATTGTGAAGGCTTTGTAAGTAAGAAGTAAATAAATAAATGAATTAGTAACACACCTGAATAATGAGTGAATGATAATACGTTGAAATAAAAAGAAATTTAACTGTGAAATGAGTAATATTTCAGATGATGGAATATGTCCATCGCCATATACATTTGAGCATCTTCCAGGACACGTTCTTATGGGATTCGCTAATGAGGTTTTGATTTTATTCAGTTTTCCACTCACTCCAAGCAATTGCATAGGTATTATAACTCCGGGATATTGCAGGTAATGCAAGCTGGATCTGTAGAAGAATGCTTAAGCGCATGCTTAATTGCTAAAAAAGAAATGGAAATGGAGTGCATGTATGATTTAAATTGCTAGATTTTAATTTTACCAAAATTACAATTCGTGAAATCAATTATTTCCTTTTTTTTTTGAGGAAAATAGCATTTATTTTCGAATCAAAACTTGTAATTCGCTTCTTAATTTATATTAAAATGAAATAAATATTCAGTGGAGAAACAATTCTATTATATCAGTTCTAATAATTTATTCCATACATTTCATGCTGAGAAATACAACGGAATTTCTTGCTGAAATATTCACAGGTCCGCGATGTACTACTACGACACTGGTGAGTGTATCCTGAATGATAAGAATCGAGCAACAAACGCAGCTGCGATAACCAATGATACAATGAATATGCGAGTGGATTATTTCGAAAATCGCTGTTTTGATGGTAAATTTTTTTCTTTATCATTTCGGAAAATAATTTTAATTGGTGAACCGTTGTACCTTTCTTCTTTCTATAGCAGTTCTTTTTTTTTTGGAAAATTTGATTTAAAATTGAAAGTGATTGAGGATGAAGGAAGTTGTGTTGTTGTTTGGATGTCATTGCAACAACAGCTGATCAGATTATTCCTCTTCCACATCATCCTCATTTTCTTTTACGAAAAATTAGGAAAAGAAAATTGCAAAATAGTACTCCAGTTTTTTCTTCCTTCTTACTTCACCTTTCTGGTTTAAAATGCTAATAACTTTCTTGAATTCCAGATTACCAGACAAGTAAGTAATTTTTAGAATTTCAGAAAATTTTTTACTTTATTTATGAATATTTAATGATCATACATGAATTTTGTTTATATTTGCAGTAGAATGCTTAACTGATTTCGTCGTTCATTGGATCAAAGTGGAAAAATTCATAATCAATAATGATGATAGCTTTGATTATACTGTAATCAAACAAGTAACGAAGGAACAGTGCATCAATTATTGCCTTGTACTTAATGCTAGCTACTTTTTAGACATGTTAAATGCTTGAATAGTTAATTAATAAGCTTTTTTTTCGAAAAGTTTTTATTTTAAAATTTAGCAATCTAGATAATTCATTTTTTTTTATCCATCTAAAACAATTCGTTAAACAAGTGTTAACATTTATTTTTCAACAAATAATTATCATTTAATTTTTTATTTTTCAGGAAAATAAAATTGATGAACAACCGTTTCCATGCAAATTGTATGCATACAATGAGCTAAAAATGACATGTCATTTGACCTCAAAATCTGCTCTAGCACATTCGACAACAACAACAACATCTGTTGATGATCAAAAAATGCCCGACGATTGGGAGAATTGTAATTATTACGAAAAAATATGCCTAAAAGGAGGTAGTTGAATCACAAAATACATTTATATGTTATTCAGGTAGCTTTTTGGGAATATATTGTGAAAATTTCCACACACAACAACTATTTTCATTTTATTTCAAAATAATTTACAAAATTGAAATTTCATTCTAATTCTTCCACACTAATCCTGATATGTTCAATATTTAAATTTTAATTTTTCTACATTTTCAGGCTCAATTGAATGTCAGGAGAGTAGCTTTGAGCATATTTCAAATCATGCTTTATTAAATATCGAAAATACGGTTCTGTTTTTTTTTTTCACATTTCTACAGCAGTCATTTTCTGACTTAAGATCACCGGAATTTGACACTTGAAAATATTACAGATAGTAGCAACAAGTATGGCGGGTTGCTTAGAAATTTGTTTGCACGCCGGTAAGCAATGCAGTTCAGTGATGTTTTTTCACGACAAGGTAACACTGACACACATCCATCTGCTCATTAACACATCGATTGATTTGATAACGACTGATAAGATGAATGATAAGTAACTTACTTAGATGCTATCAGTGAAAAGTTAAATGGAAAACTGTGAATATGCAGTTCGTTTCGTGAGAAAATTTTGATTGATCAATAATTAATTTATATTTTAGGATGAATGTGTTTTGAGCAGGACGAGTCAGTACTCAAACAATGAACAACTCCAGTATTTTCCGGAAGTTCATCATTCAGAATTATTTTTAATCATTTTTTCCCTTTATCATACTGATAATAGAATCTTATTATGACTTAAAATTGCGTTATGATGAATAAATTAATGCTCGGAATGCTGTTTGCAAAGTTCATTTCAAGCAAACACATCAAACAATGAATGTTAATTTTTTTTTTTTTTGAAAATATCAAACAGTTGATGGACGATGATTTTTGTTTGTTACAGGTGGATTATTTCGATAATGTTTGCGATTACAAAATTACCGTAAATATGTCGGTTGAGAATAAAATAATCAAAATGCCACCGAAACAAGCAGTGCATAAGCAATTAAATGGTACCAAAAGTATTATCATTCAATGACAAACATGAAAGTAATTTATGAATGTTTTGCTCAATGTTTGTGAAACGAAACAGATTCGATGGAAGGTTGTAGATTTAGGATTGGAAACGGAATGTGGTGCAGCTGGCATTTCAGTATCTGTACTATTTACCAAGCCCACAACTGGTGCAATATTTTTGAAGGATCACTTTGCAACATGCCGCTTTGAATTTAACAATGCACTGAATGCAACGATGCAAATTGCACTCTCCACTCTTCGCCAAGATAATCCACCATGTCCTGGCTATGAAACCGTTCGTTTCGTTTCATTTCAAATTTACTTTAAACTTTTAACTTTTTATGATTCTTTGCTCTTTGACAGAAACACAAACAGCATTCCGTGGAAGTAAACTGTTGAAAGAGATGACGGTTGTTGGTGCATTATGCAAAGATGGAAGCAGATAATTGCATTAATTATATTTATGTCATTTCACAAACATTTAAATTAGCTATGCTTAGAAGTCTTCAACCTGGTCTTTCATTGTGGTAGTTCAAAAGAATGGTATGGAAGTACCAGGATTAATGACTGACGAAGATCTGATATTCAACATTACCTGCGATTACTCAAATGATCAAACCATAAGTGATTCGGCTAAAGAGAGCATGTATTTTAACAGTTATTTAGATCTTGTAATAACTAAATGTTAAAACTTGTAGTTCTAATTTTTTGGATACTATGACATTCAGAAAGTTCCTCATATCGATGTAATTATTTAATTGATTAATTAAATTTAAGAGAAAACCGATCGCATTATAATTTCATCACATCACAGGCTTTTACAAGATGCAGCACGTGACTGGTTATCCATTCCCGCTTCTAATGATCACGTACAATTAACGGTGCTACGTGGTGATCAACCAGTGAGTACAGCTGCGATGGGCGAAGAATTGGAAATGAGATGGACAATGGTGCAAAATGACGTGGATAATGTTGAATTGTTTGTAAATCAATGTATCGCAGAACGTTTGGATGGAATACCACCTCTACCACCTCCACTTACGCTTATTGCTGACGGGTAAGCACTGCTTACTCATATTCATATTTAGACTTAATCAATAATACCGCAGTCTTGTTGCTATCGCTAGACTTTTTTCCCAGCTCAAAAATCCACCGTTGAAGACTTTAAGCTATTAACACTTTGACGTAGTTTAGGTGCATTGATAGTAAAGTGAAGCGGCTCTTAATGCAACATCCGATTGTACAATTTGATGGTGGCTTAAAGACTAAAATTAAAGTTTTTCGATTTGACGGATCACGTCGTGTACGAATCCTTTGTGCTGTGGATATTTGTGTTGAAGGATGCTTACCGGTTTGTGATTCACAAAGTTGAATTTGCTAGCCTTGGGGAGAAAGGTGAAGACTTTTGTTTTCGAAATTAATAGAGAGAAAAGAATTATCAAGCAGCAACAATGAGAGCAAGCGTGCTCTTCTTCTAAGTTCATCACGTAAAAATTAAACTCTAACATATGCTGCAAAAAAGGAACTGCTAATTATAGGTTGCATGTGATAAGGAAGTCAGTAACAGCTTAGCAAATTCTGATAAGAAAAAGCGCGAAGCTCTTACTTCATGGACTCAACAGGTAAGCAGTTTATGTACTGTTCTTATTTTGCAAAGTTTGGTTAGCGTGTATGACAAGTCATTCCTGTAAATGACATAAATTATTCGATTCAAAGTTAATTTAGACTACAGCTCAACGAATTAAACGTGAACTCATCACTGGGACATTTACGATTGTTGAAGAAGACGCTGGCTTAGTGCGTCATGAAAATGAAACGACAAATGACGAGCAATCGCTAAATCAGTGTAAGCTAATTTAGAAATTTACCGTGTTTATTCGCTCGAAAGACTGATGAAAGAGAAGGATTTCATTTTGCTTTGCTTTATCAATTTTTCAAAAACTAAAATCTGAAAAATGCGTACTTTTGAAGTCAGGGTCAAATGTTATCCATGTTTGCTTGAATTTTAAATGTAATTTTACAGATGTGATACGATCTCAATTTCCTGAAAACAATCACTTCTGTATTGAAAGGCTGGCATTTGTTGTTCTTATTGCAATTGCATTATTACTTTTAACGATGCAAACAATCCTGATCTACAAGTATTTACAGCTTAAAACTCAGAGATCTCATCCTTCTGGTATATCATCATTATAAGTACATGCATATATCAGTGAGGAATATTTTATCGTTAACAGGTACCAATCATGAAATGATCATCTATGTTGATGAAGAAGCTTCCTGAGAAATCCTTCTTCAGGTAGTGATGACAACTGCAACACCACATCAACTCACCAACACGTTTACTTCGGTCACGACGACTGCTATCCTGCTGAGCCACGTACGATACTATACAAAATAAGCAGGCAGAAATATTTAGGACAAAAATTATCCATTTGTTGTTGTTGTTGTTGTTTTTTTGCATATCATCAATAATAGATAAGTGAGAGAGCTTCAATGCTTATTTGTTTTCCTCATCAATTCAATCCATTTCAAATTTATATTTTACGAATAGCAGCAACAAAAATTAAACGAAGCTGAAATTAGCAGTACTAAATTATTAATGCATTGGCAACGAAACAAACATTTCAAATGAAAAGCAAGTATTAATACTTTAAAAAAAAAGAATGAAAATATATTTTCGGAGCATGATGTGGTATATATTTTAAATATGAAATTTTCAGTAATTGGGAATATTATTATTCTTCATCTGTACTGATAATCTATAATGATATTTTTCAGTTTACTTTTTTCATAACGAATTTTCAGGAAGGAAACGAAGGAATCAGTGATAGGAAACGTTTTTTGGAGAGCAATTGTAGATTATGCGATGTTATAAAAAAAAAAAAAAAAGAAAAAACTGATATTTATGGTCTGAAAGTGATTGGAAAAATGTTAAGGAGTAAAATGTGATCATTTTTGCTCGCATTTTTTCATTACTTTTTCATATTTTTTTTTCTAAATTTAATTCACTTTTTCGATGTGATACGTTGTGTAATTCTGCTGTGTTCATGGATTAGCATATGCTGTTAAATTTTTAAATCAAATTCCTGTAAATTTTTCCAGATTGAAAAAAGAAGGTGAAGCAAATTAGGAAGCAAAATATTAAATTTAGAGATATTGGCTATCAAAAAAAGCACTATCAAGTAGAATAAATTTTTTTGATTAAAAAAACAGAAGGGTATACTTGAATTTTCCAGCAGAAGACTTAATTAGTGAATTTTGAAAAGGATGAAATCAGAAGAGGAATGATTAAAATAGACTATCATATGAGCTCGGTTGTAAATACGAATAAAAATTTCCCGTTTTAGGAACTAAAATTGAATTTTTGCAGATTAACTCATCAAGGCACTTGTACGTTGTCTAATTTATCATATCACTTTTTCACTCATCCTGAAGATAAAATGAAATTTTCTCGAAATCTCCTCAACTTATAATTAGCTCTCATCAGTGAGATCCTCCCCCTTCCCTCTCTCTCTCTCTCTCTTCGATCATTTTATCATCCACTTATAGAACCCTCATTTGAGTTCCATATTTCTTTCTTGCTATTCAAAATTTCATTCATTCATAAAATTTAAGGTAAAACTAAAAGCACTAGTTGATATGACTGCCATTCTTCATTCAGTTTGTGAGTTTATTTTGCAGACGGCAAAATCACATTATTACAATTGTTTTCTGTTTTATTTGAAAATGTTTATAGTTGAAAAATATGAAAATGCTAATTTGTAACGTCTTTTTTTTAAATATTTTAAATGTGAAATATCAGAGCTAAATTATAAAATAATTGAATAAGTTGCAAGCATAATTTTAATCAATTATTCACATATGCAATATTCGTACTAATATAAATTCATTTAATTTACGAAAATATTACGCTGATCTAAATAAGAAGGAATTTTAACATTTTAAAATTATTTATGAAGTCAGTGTGAGAAATTGGATTGGATACTAATCGGCTGCTGGCCATTATGAAACTGGTATGTTCTTCTTGTTGAACCTGAATTAATGATAAATAATGATACAAGACTAATAGAAGCACATCTTTTAATTTAATTGATATTTAATAAGTATCATTTAAAAAAGTGAAGAATCGTTGAAATTTGGCTAATCTAAATTTTAAATATTATTTAGACCTTTGCAGTAGTAATTTCAATTTCTGTAAGGAAAGGCGAAATTACAAGTTCATATTTTAAAGAAATTAACTGAACAGCAAATAGTAGCAGAAAGGGTGAATGAAGAAATTGATTGGTTCATTGATCGTCACGTTGCAAATTTTCGGGAACGTCAACGCATATGCAGTATTAACGTTGCTTTTACGGTAAATGATTTTTAATTCACTATATATTCATTTGCGCACTGTTAGTGAACATTTGAGATTGAGGTAAAATTTTGTGTTTACGAATTTAAAAAGGTTATAGTTATATTATCGTATTGAGAAATCAAATTCAATCATGTATGCTTTTTATTATTCCCCGAAATAGTGGGAAATAAATTGCAATTTCATACGCACAAATTAAGTCACTAATGTATTTCATCTAAAAGCTACAATCGCTTAAATAAAATAAAAATTATTATGACATCGATAAGAAATTTCCACTATTATATGTAATAACTCATAAATAGCAATGCAATTAGGAATAAATTATCGGGTATTAATGAGTAAATGATTACCGATTTTCTGCGTACGTATGTTTTTGCGCATTGCCTCTGAAGCGTTAATAAATTTATGGAACACATTGGTGCAAAGTTTTTTGTTAGCACTGAAGAGATTATTCAAAATTTTGAGGAAGAAATATGGCAAATCGACATTTCCTAATCATTTCAACGAACAATAATTCATAGCTTACACCTATCGGTATCGTTAAGTTAATTGAATAATAATTGCTAATGAATGAATTGCGTGAATGTATTATTTATTATATTTACGCTTCTCTTTTGACATGCGATATTTGCAGAAACTACGACGATTTATTCCAACATTTCCACACGAGAGACGCTTATCCAAAATAGATACATTGAATTTAGCAATCGCGTATATTTCACTTCTTGAAAATCTATTGAGCAGCGACCATCAAAATATGTATGTTTATTTGAAGGATGCAGTTGCAATGGTACGATCTGGTAATCCACACGTACCAGCCTGGAGTACCAGCGGTTTGTTACCCATTCTTTTCAAATATTTTTCAATTGTATTGCTGCATTCATTAGTTGCATACAATGGTCAGTTGTTAATTCTGTGATTCTGCCACTATATGTCGATCTCATTAACTTTTGGAAAGCTCTCCTACACTTTTGTTTTTAAGCATAGCTGAATCATTTCGTCTTTTTTGAAATTGACTGTTTGGGGTGTTTGGAGTATTTCATTTTTAAAGAGATATGTTATTATTTACAAATAGTGGATGTGTGTATATGCATATTTAGTATTTCAGCATGTACTATCATTAGCGTTAATTAGGTAGTTGTTTTTTTTTGAAAAATAAGCTTTTGTTAGTTTGATTTTATATGTGTCGGTAATCGTAAATACTTTAATAATTCTCGAAAAAAATATATTTCATAATTTTCTTTGCCTACTTCTGCTACACTCCACTCTTCCTCTTTTCAATCCAATTCGTTCATTAAATTTCGTTTCATACATATTGCAGATCTTATAGCACGTCTCAGTTGGATCAATTGGAAGAAACTGGGCATTAAGCCGATATGACACTATACGTTACTACAAATTATTTATGCAGTAAAATAAAAAAAAACGGTGAAAATTTTTCTTAAATAAACAATAAAAATATTATGGATTCCGTGTTTTTCCACCAAATACTTGCTCAACACCCGTTAAAATTGCATTTAAACTGAATGGATCGTCCGGATTAGTGCAACGTGATCCGATTAGAGAATCCTGTAAAATTAATTAACGAAGATGTGAAGTAGTAAAAGGGCAAAATATATTACCTGTTTATAGCCGCACAAACACTGACAGGTACCAAATCGGCATTCTGAGAAATTCGGACATTGCTTGCTGGTCACGCATCTCTCTGATAGATGCACTCGTCGGACACACTTATCCATAACAGATACTTCATCGATTCCACAACTTTTTTCGCATGTTGCAAATCGTCCATCATTACTCTGTAAGCATCTGATGACAACATCAAGTCATCTACAACACTGAAGCATACGGAATGTCTAAACTGCGTTGTTGCGGGTCAATATTAACTAAGCTCTCGTCTATTAACTACAAAAACATCTCACCAACAACATCGTTTTGACAGTACTGTAGCAGAGAACCACAACAGTAACATCATCATTGTTGAGGAAGCGAAGCCTTTTGTTGAAGCGAAATTGCTAAGAAAATTCACCAACACCCTAAAAGTGCCCTTTTCAAGTCCACCTCTTTGTAAATTTCATTTTTAATGTTTTATCTTTTATCTTCTTCATACAAAAAAGCAGTGGCAATTAACTGCTTGTAACTGTTTTGATTCTCTTCTAAAAGATATCATTCATTCATTCACTTTATCATAATCTCATAACTTCAGCACCCAAAATTACTTGCAATGAAATTACTGACAAATTATTCTATCTAAAAATTTTTTAGGCCTATATTCGTCTAGCTGAGCATTCCTGAATTCATTTCAAAGGAATAAAGTGTACTATGTACATGGACAAAGAAGTAGCATTAATAACAGCAAACAAACTGTTCCAATAAAAATAACTTACTTATCATCAATAAGAATAAACCTTAGTTATTTGAAGGAAAAAAGAAATTATAGAACAGAATGAAGAGAATAATAATTTGCATCACGCAACAACGACAGTTTTAAGACATACCGCATCATTTCATATTTTCACGCCTGATTCTTAATGCTTGCGTTACTTACGTAAAATATAGGAAACTTTCTATATTTAGAATTAGTAGTTGCAGAATATCTTACTATACGTCCTCAGATTTTAATCCAGTAACAGTGCGGAAACGTGAAATATGCAAATGTTTCGTCGCATAGAAAAAAATCATTTTGACCAAGTAATTTTTAATTAAATTAAAAATGAATAGTAAAAGAAAGAATAAATACCACTCTACATATCCCTACTTGAAGTATGCTATCAACAATAACATTAACTCCTTCATATGCACTAATAAACTCAACTGTCAAATATCTAAAAGTAATCTCAACAAACAACCACGATGAAATTTAAATGAGAACTTACAGGATGAAAACCATCTTTGCACTGACATAGTCCCAAAACACAATGCATCGTTACACCACCTTCGCACTGAAATTTGTAAATATCATAACAATTATTTATATCGATTTAAAAGTTTTTTCTTTTATCCTTTGAAATATTGCTAAACGAAATTATTATTTAGGATAAAGTGTGTGCACCCAGCACATATTCATCATTTATTAAAATAAATTTCATTTAGTGAAGTACAAAAGATGAAGCAGATCAATAAGTCGGTAGAATTAATGAGATGAGAGAAAAAAATTTTTTGAAGACCTGTTGACTAAGCTGACAGGGATCCTCTCTATGCGCTATACTCAAACATTGATTATTGATATAAAGCGGTGTTGGATCACGACATGGCTTTGGACAACATAGACTCGTTTTCCAACCAGGCTCCGAGATTGTGTAACAGTGATGAGTAAGCGGTCGACATCGATCTTTCTCGGCGACACCCATATCGCATGACTGACTGAAATTTGGAAGATTTGCAACGTCATTTATAATACAATTAACTGTACACTTACTTATGCAAATACATTTAAAGGTCGTAATTTTAAATAAAGTTTCTTTTTTGGTTTGCTAGAAAAAAATGCAAAAATGACAAATTATACGTTAAATCAGGTTCTCCATAAGGACATTTTAATTTGCAACAATGTCCCACATACGGACTGCCGTACGCTACGCATCGATAACCCAAAGAACAGCTATCAGTTGATGCAGCATTTTCAAGCATATCAATATCGTTGACAAAAAGTCTTCGACAAGCTTGTTGTGATTGTGTTCCATCCGGACATACTGGAAATATCTTTCATTAGAAGCAATTCTAAATTATTTATTTCAATTTCGTCCATATTTTAATCTAAATAATAGATTTATACCCCATGATATAAAAATAAATTTATTTTTTCAAAAATTTCATTGTTATCAAAAAAAGTTTAGGCTTATAGACTGAAATTCTTTTGTAGTGGTAATTACCGTCAATTAAAATTTAGCATTTAAAGATGTTTAAAACTATCTGTTACCTTTAAAATCATAGATATTTTTTTTCATCTATGAATAGAAATATCTACTTGTATTAATCAGTTAAATTTAAATTTCCTATAAATATACACGCAAAACATTGCTGTTTGGCTACATCACGTGTGGTACCAGGAGCGCATTGACATAAACCAGCAATACACGCGTTAAAAACGTCAACACACTGGTTATCCTTTTCACAATTTTGTCCCCAATGTGCTACTCGCTGACATTCCACACCGTATAGTTGTTGTCCTGATGGACATGCTAAAATATATGCATTTCTCATTATCCATCTACCTATCTACTCTTTTCAAAATATTCAAATAAAATTTATAAACAACAACAAAAACAAAAAACTTTTAAATTTAAAATTAACATGAAAAAAAGCAGCTTACATACGACACACTGACCATTGATAATGCTACCACCCCAACACTCACATTTCCCATCTCGACAAAGAAGTGGTGGTTTGCAGTCGCGTTGACAACTGTCACCAATTTTATTCGGTGCTAAACAAAACTATCATTTCAAATATCCACGACTACCAGAAGCAATGCGCACGTTCAGAAGTTAGCAACTTTTTTGATACAATATCATTCATCATAGTTCGATGAGAAAAAAAATGAAATTACACTTTTAAACCAATGTAACAAATCCTTTTCACTAATCATATCATTTCAGAAAAAAAAAACTCTTTCTAATTTAAAATAATACAAAGAAATGATTCACATATTATTTAACACAATATAAGCTAAAGTTTAAAAAAATCCAATTTAATATTACTAACCTAATCTGCATATCGTCGTCTGTCCATCAATATCAAACTCTTCGAAATTTGTTGGACATGTGCATCGCTGATCACGACAAACACTATTCATACCATAGCAATCTTCATCAAATAAACATTTACTACCAATGAGTTTTTCTGTAATTGATATGTTGCTGTTATAAAATTTCATTCATTAAACATTTAATTAAATTTTAATGATAAATAACACATATTTGAAACTAATTGAAAATGATGGGAAAAATTTTGTGCAATAGAAGGAAGGATATGTGTTCGATGATGAAAGTGATGAAATTTGCATTTGCAAATAACTTACGTGTACACGGCACGTCAAAACCATGAAAAAGTTTGATGAAATGAAGTAAAGCTGATGTGATGACACTCAGATGATACGCCGCCATTTACATTCAATGAGATTACTCGTTTCGATAGTGCGTGTGTGTGTGTGTGTGTGTGTGTGTGTGTGTGTGTGTGTGTGCGTGTGTGTGTATGTGTGTGTGTGTGTGTGTGTGTGTGTGTGTGTGTGTGTGTGTGTGTGTGTGTGTGTGTGTGTGTGTGTATGTTCCTGTATATGGCGCATGTACATGATGAAGAATGCAATTACACCTCTGGGCGAGATCTGGGTCGATGAGCGACCATTAATGCGATGAATTTTTCGTTGATATACATTGCCAATCATACATACCTGAAATTACACGAACACATACAGGTTTGTAACTGAAATCAATTCAGGATAGCAAATTCATAATTCATGCTATTATTACTATTACTATTACTGTTCGTTATTATTATCTGGCAAGTTTACGATTTTATTAAACAATTTATCTTAGCAAAACTGAACTTCCTTTGTAATTCTAAACTTTTTTTTTTTTAAATTCTCACTGTGGTAGACATTATTGGTGGAATTTTTGCAAACTTTCGATATGTTCAGAAGTTGATGAAGGATTAATTATTCGCTTATTTTACACATTTGTAATGTTATAAAAGAATTTGATGCAAGCTAATTTAGCATGGTTTTTGATTTTGATAAATTTCTATTTCATCTAACAGTGATGAATGATATCCTCGATGTATTAATGAATAATGATGAAAAAATCCATCAAATGTTGCAATTATCATGGAAGTAATTTTAAAATAGTCGTATGGTATCGAGCATACATTGATTCTGTAATGCATACTGTACTATAGTATAGCTAGATGGTACAGCGTAGGATTTAAATGACTGAACAGACATTGCTTTTATCTGAATGATTTCATCAGTTTTTATTACTCTAAAAACATTTACACAAATGTTTGAGAAATATCTCACACAAATAAAAGTTTTACTTACTTCAGATAACTAAACAAGAAAAATTAGTGCTATTGTTTATTTTTTTGTTTTTGTGGAAAAACACATTCACTTTCTGAAATAAAAATAATTGATTATACGTGTTAATAACCTATCCGCTTATGACATTTCTTTTCAACTGTCACCTAAAATGAGACAACAGAAATTTTTTTTGCAAAAAAAAACGAAAAAATAGACATAGAAAATGTAAGTGCTTGATTAACAAACTTGCATGTGCTATATTTAACTCATTTATTAACGATTCAAATTGACATCTAATTATATCTTAAACTGTAAACAAAATTTTAATCCATGAATTTGCTAATTGTGCATAAACAACCGTTTAATTTTGCACTAAAAGAATAAATAAGCAACAATAACCAGTAACCTTGCAATAATTTATTCAGCTATTTTTAAATTTCAAAAAAATAATTATAATTTCTTCCGCAATTTTTTTTCACTTACTGACTCAAAGTGGTGGAACTTTTATCGCTTTTCAACTTTATCGCTACTATTTGCACTGAATGAAATTATCTTACTTGTTTCAAAGACATCATAATTAAGGAAGAAAATTCGTAAGCATTGATAAAATAAACCAGAAGATTTAAAACAAAACGATTATTTGATTTTTTTTGTCTCAGAGACCGGTTTTCTATCATATGCAATTTGTACTAATATTGTGGTAGAAGAGAGATTGGATTAATTCCATTTCAAATGGAAAGAATTTGAAATAGTGGAAAGAACAGTGGCAGGCAGCAAATTAATCAAACTTTTAGAATTTGAAAGAAAATGAGAAAATTTAAAAAAAAAATTTCTGGAAAGAAAATAAGCGGTACATTGCTGGTGATTGATAATTAAATTTCGCTCATTTCAATCAAATTCATCAGCATTATAATTCGATTTCACTTGAATATTTATTATGCATTTATTATCATTTTTGCAAACCAAAAGTTTGCAAAAATTCAATTCAATTTAGAAAATAAAAAATAAATTTATGTAACTGAAGATAAGAAAAAACTGTATGAAATAGTTTTCTCATCTCTTAAAGCATTCAATTTCATTTCATTTCACTTACAATTTCAATTCTATCAATTTTTAATTATTTACGAAATAGTAATAGGAACAATAATTGCTATTGTTATTACTATTATTATCGTTATTATTATCATTAGCGTTAACATTATTATTATAGTTATTCTTATTATTATTATTTGCACATAATTTGTTTTAACGAATTCAGCAGATGGTAATAGTAGCACTAGTCACCTGCTGATCACGTAATTATTGAATATGATAAACAACAGAGTGTGTGTGTGTGTGTGTGTGTGTGTGTGTGTGTGTGTGTATGTGTTACTGAGGAAAGTGATAAGTGAATTGTGGAAATGCTCCGAGTCTAACGTTGACGATACGGAATTGTGATACGTATGCGGTAGCAAGAAACTTCCTTCACGCTTGCGCATCTGTATCCTTCGATAGATTCGCAACGGAGGCTCGGAGCCACATTATTGATAAGACATATTAATGTGAGGAGTAAGCACTAGCTGACGAATAACATCCCTCTTTTCCTCGTGAAATAAACAGAAAAAAGAAGGTGAAAGAAGAAAGGAGAATATTCAGCGAGACTTCTTTTTTTTTTTTTTTTACTAATTTTAGCTAATAAATGATAATTGTTGAAAGGGAACGAAAAAGATATCAAAATAACAACCTAATAATTCAGCAAGTTACTAGGAGGAGAAAGAGGAATAGTGACATTTCATTCCTATACATCATGCATTTTTCCTTCCTTATTATCACAATACTTATTCCATAATGTTTTTGCAAGCTCATAACACGGTAGCTCGCCAGCATGCGTTGCAACCATACGTAACAAGAAAACACCATCCTGTCTGAGGAAGTGAAACACGAAACGTCGTAACGATTGACTGTCAACCATTTTGTAACCTTCAATACCTGTTAGATATTTTCCAACGAAATTCAACTGCCTGTAAGAAATTTTGCGAATTAATTTAAGGCAAAAAGAGAGAAAGAAATTTTTTTACTGCAATAAATGAATGCCAATAACTGGGCAATTATTGTTAAGATTTTTTTTCAAAAAAAAAATGTATACATACAGCAATATTTCAATATTCCTCATTTACAATAAAGCTAAACGAACAGTTTTACTACTGTAAAAGAGTGGTAGTATAAGTGGAGATTTAAAAAAATTCATCCAATACTTGCAGACTCTTTGCTTTCTCATCAGTTTTTTTAAAAAAAAAAAGACATTTCTTTATCATTTAAGTTATCATCGAAATATTCCAACAAAATTAAATGATCAAATGGATAAAATATCATAAAGCTAAAAAAAAAACTGAAAGCAATGATTACCAATGGTCAGTCATAACATACCTCAATGTTAAAATAGCTAAATATAAAATTTAAACTAAACAAACAAACACGCAAACCTGCTAGGAACAATGGAAATATATATCCAATATAATAGAGAGCAAACTGTAGCACCAGCTAGCAAAAAATACCAAAACCATAGGAAGAGGAAAATTTTTTCATTGAACATGTTGATCATAAGAACGCACTGCACTGTATGTCGATGAACATTACCAAGCACCTAACAAAACGAAGCAAAAAAAAATTTTTAAAAATAAAATATAAATTAAACAGGGAAAAAAAGAATTGAACAATTTTAGTGGAGCTTTGTGAACGATAATCAGATTAAAAATAATTTAATTAAAATTTATCAGACAAAATTAAATGATCAAATGATCAAAACTTCAGTATTGAAATATTATTCAAAAAAAAAGAACATAATATTCGCTACTCGTCTTGAATGAAAAGACTTGTTTTTTTTTTTGCCTTTATTGCTGAAAGACGATGTGATGAAATGTTTGAAATTGAAGTGAGAAGAGGAAAAATTTACAAGAAATGATTGGTTCCAGATCTCGTATAGCTATTCAATGAAATGCTGAACTGATAATAAATAAATCAAGTAAAAACAGTTTAAAAAAAATGAAATAAAAAAAAACAAAATTAAGACGATCAAGTGATAATCTTATCAATGTTTTGTGCAACTATTACATTCATATATTTAATCTTTTGATCATACATTTTATTTTTGTGCTTTTTTTTTTTAAACAAATAATTTTCCTCTTTCATTGAAACTGACATGGAACAGTTGCGCGTGTAAATTGTTTTGCAATAAGTAAATGCATACTTTCACTTCAAAATCGCACAACGTAACACGTGGAAAATGGCCGGATTCTTCCCATTCTCGTCCATTCATCAAATCATTCAACACCTATCATTGCTATCAGTTATCACTTTATCTTGCTCTTATCATCATTTCTATCCCCCTATATTATTGCAGCTATTACTTCTAAAGCATAAGCACTGGTATTTCAGCTTTATTTTCGTAAAATTATAGAAATTTTTAAGTGCTTAAAAAATTTCTAATTAATTCTGCTAAAGCGTAAATGATAGTTCTGTTCTTTTTTTCACTTGTTACATTAAAAAATACTCTTGAAGAAGATCAAAAATTTATTGACTAATTTTTTGTTTTGATGCCATTCATCCTTTGTTAAGTTCTAAAAAAAAAATTCTTTAAATTTTGAGTGCCGAAAATCTAACAATGTTGTAAGCACCGAAACTTTCAAAAGAAAAAAAAAACAAGAAATGAATGCAAAATTGAAAGCCAAACCTGTAATCCGTACCATTTGCTACGATTGCCCAAAAATGTATTGAGCAAGAAAATTTGTCCAACGATATTTACTGTGTAAAGAATTTTCACCGAAATGTACAAAAATGTTACAGCTGCTCCACTACCACGAGTACAGATGATCAAATTTAATAACTTCAAACGATTTCCACCCATCTTAAAAAAGAGCAGAAATCTCATTTGTAAACAAAACAAAAGATAGTAAACAATGTGTACTGCTTGCTATGATTGTGACAAAAAAAAAAAATTATCATCCTACGTGAGACTTATCAAGGAATGAATTTCCAACTAGCACATGCATCAGTAAAGAATTGAAAACAAAAACAGCTAAAATACGTTACTTGAACAGTTTTGATGAGAATAACAAACCACTTGATGTTTCACGTGAAGTGCCTCCTCAACATTTGTTGCAATCGTTTGCAACGCTCTATTTCTGGAATCCAAATCTAACAACCGTGAATCACACGCCATTTGCACCAATGATTGCACATGAATGCCTAATAATTAATTTAGCAAAGGAACAGTGTGAGAATTAGATGAATTAACAGAAAGCATTCATTCACTCGTTGTCCCGATAGGTAAAAATTCAGGAATAAATTTTTTGCATTGATAATTAAACATGCAAAATTAAATTATCTATCTCGTATTGATAAGAAATGAGTGAAATTTTTGAAACGTACACAGTGTGAAATATGATCATGTGATATATTGCTAAAATTTAGCGAAACAAAAATGATATATCATCTAATAAGTAGTGAGAAGTGTTGAATTGTAAAATGCATGAGTCTAACCGGATTGCCAATTGAGTAACCTCCAAACGATCGTTGGCACGTAGAAAAGGAGTGCTTCCAAAGCAAGTACAAATGGTACCCATTGATAATAACCAATTTGCCTATTTTCTCGTTCGGCATAATTATGAGGAATATAATCGTGTAAGGGTAGAAAGTAGGTGTTCTGCACCCAGCAATAGTTTTCCGTGTACTGCTCCATTGGTTCCGTAAATGTTGCAGGCACCCAGCATTGTATCGGAAAGCCTATCAAATATGCAAGCAACATCATAGCGATAGTTTCATGAAGTAGACGTCAGAAAAAAAAAACACAAATTATCACTGTAAACAATGATAATATTATAACTGCTGTGCTGTATTGATAATAGCACAAAAAAACGAATGGATGCAAATTTCAATAAAATATGAGTTAAACAATGAGAAAGTTGGAATTGATAAATTATCATAACATATATCTTACAATCAATCAAAGATTATATTAATGATAAGGTTTGATGAAATAACTTACCAACATATTGCTTCGCAGATACAAGAATAGCAAACACTGAAATATGCAAAAATTATTTACGTGATGCGAAGAAAGGTGAGTTTTAATCATGCAATTTTACATTTAACGATTTTTTATTTCATTTGATTGTCAAACTTTGTGGTTTGATGATATATTATCCATGTTATTTCCAACATGCATGACACTCATTGTGAAATCTGCTAAATTTCACATGTAACATTGCAATGTCGCAAGGAAATAGTTGCGTTGTACTCATTTATGAAATTTGAAATTTGTTAAATTGAACGTTGAATAGTGTATGGATGTATTTTATTTTTGTTTTGTTTGCTTTCAAAAAATTTTTATTCAAATAAACATTCGATAGTATTAAGTAGCTTGTGTTTTGCTCAGGCAAAAGTTTCGGTCATTCTCTAAAAATGAGGTAAGACACTCGCAACAACGACCAATGCATTGATTCTCTTCGAACGTAACACTTTGCACAAACAGCTAGAAGTGACTGGTTTGGAAGCTAAATTTTTCAGCAAAAATTGGAAAGAAATTGTTCACATCCTTTAAGCATCCTCTTTCTTCTTCTTTTTACTTTTAAATTTAAAAATTTTTTCACTGATTGCTTCATTTTTGCACTACTAAATTCCACTTGTTGTGTTGTTATGCCACTCACTAATTGTGATCTTTCGACACTTATTATTTACGGTGAAATGAATTTACTCCTTTTCTTCCTCAATCCCTTTTTTTTTTTAAATATTTCTTTAAGTGGTTAATTTTTGTGTAACAATTTTTTCACATTCTCAAATGCAACAGTTTTTTTTTGTCTTAAAATAAATCTACTAGCTTAAAAGCAACAGAGCAAAAAAAGAAAAGAATTATGAGATGATAATGATTGATGAACGGTAAAGGTTATGTTATGAAAAAAGAAGCAAAAAAAAGAAAAAAATTCCAAAAATTCTTCCATTTAAAAATTAAAAAAAAAAATTATACAATGAGAAGAAATTTCAGTGAATAGAGTTTCAGTGAATATATTGTTTGATAATGTTATCAAGATAAATAGTTATTTGTCAAATACTAAAAGCTATTCTATGCGTGCTATCGAAATATGAAAATCAATTCCAGTTAAATTTACTGCTATATTTATCCAAATTCCGCTTGTTATGCCACTAATTGTATATTTCTTCTAATTAATTACAACTGAATGCTATTACACGTATATATATATATATGAATTTTTAATTTTAATATGAAATGAATAATGAGAATAATCAATTACCAGTAATGATGGAAGTGGTATAGTAGTAATTAAGTTTATCAATAATATCATCGTCCACATGAAATTGTATTGACTTGACCGCACTAGCAAAATAATACAATAGCATCGCCTCTTCAAAAGCTACCAATCCACAACTTATCCACTATGCTTTCTTTATCTTTCGCTTTTATCACACCATCTTTCTGCTCGAACGATCCAGAATCTTTTAACTGTTAAGATAAATGAAATGCAGTACAATGATTTTGGAGGAGAGAAGAAGACGAGTCTAATCGATGAATCTTTTCAATTTAACACAAAATGAAATGTTACCAACATTATCATAATTAAATTTCAATTAGATTAATCATTTTAAAGTGAGAGAAACAAAAAATTTTTTCTTCCCTTTCGTTTTTTGAAATATTGATAAGTGGGAATGCAAACAGTTATAACCTATTTTCGACATTATTCCTTCTTCGAATCGCATAATATTAATTATTATTTTCCAATATAGCTTTTGTATGATGATGATGATGATGCGAAAATCGTGCTGCTAAACTTGTTCATAGTACGGTATAACATTTTACATTATGATTTTTAGACTCCTTTCGAACAGATTTTTTTTCCATTCGTCATCTTAATTCAGTGTTCAAGAAAGAGCCAATTTTTTCCCCATCTCCTCTAACGTTAATATTATTTACGAAGACGTCTAAAACCAATTTAGTTCATCAGTAAAGTGCTTGTCTGATGACATCAGTTACTTTCTTCCTCTAACATTTCTGATGGTTCATTAAATTTAATCTGGAAATTTCAGGAAAAAAAAACACAGAAGCTAAACGTAAATTTAGTTATATTATTGATTTCTCTAACAGAATGAGACTGTTTTATTAGCGGATAACTACTACTGGGTATTATTTTGAAAATTTTTCGCTTAAAATTTTGAATAAGATTTTAATGAGAGTTAACGAAAATGTAATGTGAGATCATTCCGGCAACATATTTACAAACAATTGAATTGATGATCAGTGTCATTTGATTGAAAAGCAATGATTGAAAAGAATTCGAGGGAGTGAGCTTATCATCTTATATGATGTCAGGGTTTAAAGGATGAAAGGAAAATGATACGTAATGACTACGATCGCTCCCATAAACTAAAAATTTGATATCAAAGAGCAAAATTTAAATGTCATTCATTGAAGCAAATGTAGGATGATATAATTTACGCATACTTTCTACACCTATTTTTTTCAATATTACAAATATTCCACTTTAAGAAAAAAATATTTTCTCCAAATGTTAGAGATGCACTTGAGCTTCATTATTTTTTTTTTTAACTCTTTGAGATCTGACAACACATTTGTAAGGAATAAATGAAAGAGTGAAAAGTTATGATGGATATGTGAAGCAATAAAAATGCTGCATAATTTTTGAAAAAAGAAATTAAATTTGAATGGAAATACGTAAGCACCTCCATTAAGCAGCAAATATCATCACTTCACGCCTATCACCAACAATGTGGAAATGCTTTTTTTTTTCAATTATAAAAATCACTTTGAACTCATCCAATATCAAGTGCAATATCTCGTAATCATAAAACGCTCATAATCGATAATTGCAGAAAAAGAGAAATTTTTAGACTGCAATAGAAGTGTTAAGGTGAACATTTTTGCTTCATGTAGTTACTATTATGATTAAAAAGTGAGTGCACGTGTAAAAGAAGTGGCCAAAGATGACATTAGTAAATTGTTTTCACTTAAGCTTCAAAAAATAAGCGTAATAGAAAGGGAAATTGCCGGAATTGAAATACGTGAAATTTCGATAACTGGCTAGTGCTACTGATGTAGAAGTCGAGAATTAGTGAAGATATGAGAGAAGCATGAAGTGAACGGATAAGAAATGAATTGATAAAATAGTTGCGAAATAAGAGACTGAATAATACTCTTAATAGTAGAGAGAGAGAAAAAAGAAACTTTCATCTTGTGGGGGGGGGGGGAGGTAAACAATGCAAAAAGTCGGTAAAGAAGAGAAATGAAAAAAAAGAGAGGAAAAAAGCACTGAAGTAATTAGTCTTGAGGTGCAAGAAGGAGAGATGAGAATGGGCCTAACAAAGGAGTACGCTGGGAGGACGAGGAAGAGCGAACAACATACAAATAACTGGCCTGGCCTGGCCTAGTGATTTCAAAGTGGGCTGGAAGCTTCTATTCACACAAGATCGATCTGACGTATTAGGTGCTGTTAGTGCTAGCTTCGGCTTCAATCTATGGCATACCATCGAGTTACGTCCATTCTTCATATCTCCTCCTTCACTTCTTCTTTCGCCTTTTTCCGCAAACCTTCCTTGTCGTCGTTCTGTTATTCCTTTCCTTACCGCACTTCAATTCAGAATCCTTTTTCACTTCCATCTCTCCTCCATCCCACTCCTCTTCCGCCTGCTCCTCTCCCCCACCATCTCCTTTATTCTTTCCGATGGCATCGTTCCGGCTATGTTTCATACATCGAAAGAGTATCCATTCATCCTAACTTTTAATGGTCCCTATCAGCTACTTCATTAGTTCCGTTGCATATTTGAGGTGTGCTCCGTTCCATTCCATTCAACCAACGTTTTTCCACTCGAGAATCCTCCTAGCATGCGCCCGTTCCAACTACGCTTCATTCGTCTATCTCTACTTCGTTGATTCACACATGCACGCACACGCACACGCACACATACACCCACGCATTCATATCATTATTATCATTATATATAAATATGTGTGAATCAACGAAGTAGAGACAGACGAATGTAGCGGTATAAACAGCAAGCACTAAGTCACCTAAGTCAACGTGCAATATTAGGAGTATAAATAATTCCCCTCGGAGAGTTTCATTTAGGAGTTACAAGTGAATGTGCCGTCCCGCAAGACATCAAATGAATTCTCGTTAAGAGCACTTTACTTTATAAATACTAATGTAGTCAGTTTCCATAACGCTCTCCTCTTACACTCTCCCATGTTATCAGCGATAGCACACTGGGTGGTAGAAGTGAAAGAGACTTAAGCTTAAGCTTAACTTCCATCCTCACAGTGCACTGAGATTGGAGAGTGTAGTATTCCTTCCATTGATAGCTAAGGGATAAGTAAGTGGATTCGAAAATATTATCGTTCACTTCTTCCTTTTTTCCATTGATGCCATTTTATTGGTTCGTCAGTCTTGTTTCGATGAATAGCTGAAAAGAAATAAATTAATTAATGAAGCGAATGACGGTGAGGAAAATGCATGATGGAATCATTGCATGGAAGACAATCAGTTTACTACGTTCAAATTCATTTGTACACCTGTTATTAGTGTGTTATTTACTGCTTCTATTGGTGAAGCAATAATAAAAATTAATCAGTTACTGTTTAAATTAATCAGTTTAAATCGATAATGCTATATGAAGATTTATTTTATTTGTTTTTTTACCGTCGGTTTTACTTGTTTTTTTTACCATTCTCCTGCTAATCCGTTTAATGTTTCAAATTACTAGACGAAGAAAACTGCCTTTTCAATTTTTTTCTTGTAGATTTAATTTAAACGAGTATTAATATTATTAAGCAAATTTCGCTCATTGAATTCATAATGCTCCATCGGAACGTTCAAAACATTTGCACTAATGCCATTTTCTATTATCATAAAGATTAGCATTGATGAGACGAAAATAACGTGTTAATTATCAATTGGTTTTGAAGTTAAAATCTAATCTGAATTTATCTCAGCCGGTAATTTTCGTTTTTTGAGGTAGATAGACAAAGTTCTGCTACATATTTTAGATCAGATGCTAATTTTCCACCAGGAAGTATTTCACTGCTGTATCCGACTATGTTATCATAGCATAAAGTAACAAGTAAACTTCCTTACCAACGGCTTTGGTGACAGTAAGAAGCATGATACGAAAAATTTGAAAAATTGATGTTTCCATCATAGATTGTTACGGTTTGATTGATCATAATGAGTACAAAAATATACGATAGCTTTCTTTCACTTCAGCAGGACGAATTAATTCATTTGATGAAACTAAAATTGTATAGCCTATATTAGGTAAATATAGCTAAATTTCAATGCAAGAATGCAAAAAAAAGGTAATTGTAAAAAATGCGAAAAGGTATAAAAGTGGTTGATTTCAGTGATTTTCAGTGAGTACACGGTAATATTTGATCGCATTTTCATAGTTCAATTTCAGCTAACAGAAATCTGTATGAATAGTAATATCTCTGGAAACTGATTTTTTTTTTCAGTCTCTCTTCAGCAGTGTTTATCAAGCCGACCGCAGAATGATAATAATAATATTAATAATATTAATAATAATAATAGTATTAATAGTATCAAAATAGTAATAATAATATTAATAGTATTAATAGTATTAAAATAGTAATAATAATAATAATAGTATTAATAGTATTAAAATAGTAATAATAATAATAATAATAATAGTATTAATAGTATTAAAATAGTAATAATAATAATAATAATAATAATAATAATAATAATAATAATAATAATAATAATAATAATAATAATAATAATAATAATAATAATAATAATAATAACAATAATAATAATAATAATAACAATAATAATAATAATAATAATAATAATAATAATAATAATAATAATAATAATAATAATAATAATAATAATAATAATAATAATAATAATAATAATAATAATAATAATAATAATAATAATAATAATAATAATAATAATAATAATAATAATAATAATAATAATAATAATAATAATAATAATAATAATAATAATAATAATAATAATAATAATAATAATAATAATAATAATAATAATAATAATAATAATAATAATAATAATAATAATAATAATAATAATAATAATAATAATAATAATAATAATAATAATAATAATAATAATAATAATAATAATAATAATAATAATAATAATAATAATAATAATAATAATAATAATAATAATAATAATAATAATAATAATAATAATAATAATAATAATAATAATAATAATAATAATAATAATAATAATAATAATAATAATAATAATAATAATAATAATAATAATAATAATAATAATAATAATAATAATAATAATAATAATAATAATAATAATAATAATAATAATAATAATAATAATAATAATAATAATAATAATAATAATAATAATAATAATAATAATAATAATAATAATAATAATAATAATAATAATAATAAATGCTCAAGTGATTGGTGGAAGTCCTGATCAGTGGAGGTCCATTAATTCAGCATTGGAGGAGCACTAATACCACAAAGTGATCGTCGTGAATTGCTCTGCTCAAGTTGTACTTCTAACGCAAAAAAATAAAACAGTGTGTTGATGAGTCATATTTCTGTCCTCCTTCCACTTAATTTCTCTTCCGCTTGCCTACCTGACTTTTTTTTTACTTCCTTCTTCCTTCGCAAATACAAAAAATCTGTGGAAAAAATATCTTAATAGTCACAATTTCAATTTGCAAATTATGCATGGAATTGAATAGTAAATGTGTAAGCAAGCAATCAGTGCTTACCATCATAAAGCGTTCAAACAGATACCTCAATGCTCAAATTCAATTTCGATGTTCATCTTTCGCTCACCTCAACTGAATCCACCTTCTTGCGAAACTTCAATTTTAGTCTGACAGCATAACTTTCTGATACATGCAATTTCACGATGATGAAAAATTTGCACCATAAAACTTGAACAATTGATGTAATGAAAAGAAATAAATGAAATAAAAATTAATAGGGAAAAAGAATTGTCCTGCACAACTGAATTGTCGGGCAATCAATATGAGGGCATTTTAGATTAAGCGGATTAAGGAATGGCTGATTTTATTAAATCATAAGTAATGTTTCGACATAACCAGTGGAGCTTTTTTTTTGTTCCCTTTTCTTTTGCTTCATTTTCTTTTTCGTTTCTCTACTGAAATTCGAAATTTTGTTTTTTTTTTTGTTAATGCTGAAAGTTAAAATATTGTTGAAGCTGGCTATTTTCTTCTGATATATTTGGCCATTATCATTCAATCAGTCCTATTACACCTCTCCTCCTCGCCATCATTTTCTTTTCTTTTCTCTTCCTCTTTTTTCTTCGCTTTTCGTTTTTCTCCTTTTCGCTACATAATTAAATTTTTTTTGAGTTCATAGAATAACATTTCTAATAATAATGAATAATAATAAAAAATAATACTAAGAATAGTAGTAATAAATAAACAATAGTATTGATAATAATAGCAATCCATGAAGTCTGGACTAATTTTTTCAAAATTTAAAATTTAGTTCACTCTTCTAGACACACACACACACATGTGCGCAAATAGAAATACGGTGGAAGACGTATGAGCAAGTGCGACAATTGAATGTTTCGTCATAGCTTGTTAGTTTTTCCTTATGAAGAAAATTTCCTAAAAAAAAGGGAAGATCGGAAGGGAGATATTGATATGAAGTTTTGAAATGCTACGAGGGAAAATGCAAGAAGAGGAGGACAATGAAGACGAAGGATTGAATTCTCCGAAAATATCAGTTGGATTTAGCTTAAAACTCTAAAATTTTAATTTGGAAAAAATTTAAAATTAATAAGGTTTAAAAGCTTTGCGAAATGATATATTTTCACAGGTTGAGAAGGACTTCTTCAATGTCCGCTTAATTTACTATCCCTTTTGAATCTTTGCATAACTTGAGAATTGATTGCGAGGAGAATTTTAATGCGCATTCAATCGCACTATTGTTTTAATCTATCATATAACGGATGGAGTGGAAAGTTTATTGGAATAAAAAAAAAAGGAAGAGAAAAAACCGTCGATAAATGAGCGAAGAGAGAGAGAGAGAGAGAGAGAGAGGGAGAGAGAGAGGGAGAGGGTGAAATTTGATGATTGATCGCTTGTGCAAATGTAAGGAGAAAAACTTATTATTGCTTAGCTGCAAAGGTCAGTTATGAACGGATGGATTTTAAGAAGGACTTAGAGAAGGAAGCCGATATGTTGAGCATTGTACATAACCAAGGTGTTGTCTCATAACAGTAGCAGCACCTTAGCCGAAGTACAAAGCTTCACAAAGGGCCTGACTGTTGGGGTCAGAGCCAACCTCGCTAACCACCGCATTAAGCAGACGAACATTCAATTCGCCTTGGGAAGAGTCCCATCAGAAAATGAATCATCATTCAGTTGTAAACCCACTCTTTTATAGATGTGATCTGTGACCCGGCGGGAGAGGGGGCAGCAAGGAGAGGGGACGGCCTCTCCGTCGTCTATTCATTCTCTCCGGGTCTGTTCCTCTATCCCTGCATTTCTGTAAATGTGCATGGACGTTACCTACGGCAGGGCACTTTGATCTTACCCGTAATGAGATGATGATACGGCCACGATTGATGTCCAGGTTTAACGGATGCCTGCCTCTATATGTGTACTTGCATCTGTGTATGTATGTGTGTGTGTGTGTGTGTGTGTGTGTGTGTGTGTGTGTGTGTGTGTGTGTGTGTGTGTGTGTGCATAGATATAAATATCCTAAATGGCAAACACTTCGTCATCGCTACTGAAAGAAAAGCCTTAACAATGCCTGTTTTGAAAAACGAATTCATTCGGTGTGACTCATTCTCTCTTTTTTTCACCCTGTTTATCGTGACTGTAACGCATTAAATCAACATACAGCAATCCCTTCTTTGCTACGCCATTCTTCCCCACACGAATCCATGCAGGCATGCAGTGAGTGACGTGTTCCACGAGTCTTACGCTTTCCACCGAGGAGTGCATGTGTTAGCAGACACGAACTACATCACAAAATGCAAGGAAGAAGGAAGAAGGTGATGGGAAAATGATTTCCATTACGGAAAATGATATTCCATTGTACGGATTGAGTTAAATTCAATTTCTTCAATGAAACTTAATGAACGATTTAATCGTCTGTTATCATCGAAATACGTTCTCATTGTGAAACGTCTACTTCGTTCGCGAAACGATCATGAGTAATTGTAACCTTTTTATTCATGCAACTGAAATTTCTAATTAATTTTCAATAAAATATGAAATACTTCTCTCTCTCTGAGAATCTTCAATCGCAATTTAACAATTTGGTACGACCAAATTACTTTGATAATTCTGAAAGTTTAAAAAAAAAAAATTCTTTAACAGATTGATAAATCAAATGGTTAAGGAATCGAAAAAGTAACTAGAATTTAAAGTTCGGTACCATTCAAGGAAAAATGTAAAGAACGAAAGTTAACAACAATCCTAAAATCCAATTTGGATGATCAGAAAATCTACCTGTACTTCTTTTCAATGAAATACTTTTTTGGTTAAATCTAAAATTAGAATGAAGCAAAATTCACAAAACAATAACTCTCAAAGTGACCACAATTGTGTCACTCGTATGTCGGTTCAGACACGTACAAATCGTACGTATCTGTTTTTCGTTTAATAAGGAAGTAATACATTATTGACAACCTAATCGTTTAATTTACTGAAATATTCGGTCCAGAGACACATCGACGAAATTTGATCGAAATTGATTGCTATTGAAATAAATTGCACCATCGAAATTACAGAGATATTAGCCACACGATCCTGAAGCATTTGTAATTTAGCCAATTTGTTGAAATATTGATAGTTTGTACTTCGAATATTGCTTTACTCATTGAGAATAAATTAAACACACTATTTTGGTGGACGTATATATTTGAATATTAACTATGTAAAACGAACTTACAGATGTCATAGATGATAAGGCGACACAATGACGACCTTTTGAAATTGCTCAGTAAATGAATTTAATTTAATATAAAATGGCAAGCACGACATTTTGATGAGCAAAAAATAACTTTATTTGATCATCAAATATTCACAATGGGAAATAAGTGTGACGAAATCTGACAAGCAGTTAGTAAAATGATAAATTAGGTTAAATTCAGGCACAAAACATATCTATCAGAAGTGTTAAGAAAACTTTTGCCAACAGTGATATCATCAAGGATAGGAGAAGTGTTAATTATCATTTGGATGATTCAGAAAATGTGGCTATGCATTTGATTTATATAATATACATTATAAACTGTGAAAAAGTTAACCGTACACGATTATGGTCAAGTTGGAAATGCTATTGCTTCAGATAAACATTTTTAAAATATTTTAAAATGTGATGTCATCGACGATCCATCACTCTTTTAATTTTATACTCTTTTTACGTGCACCAGCTCCATCCACTCGATGATAAAAACCACTTATTTGCTAATGTTATTTCTTGCTTATCAGTTAGTTATCAATTGTCTTGTAATACTGTATATATTAAAGTGAGAAGAAGTGAAGTGCATGCATTGTTGGCAAGACCGAAATACTTAGTGCGTGGGCGATTGAGTAATTTTAGGAGAAGAAATTCCAACAAATAAATATCCGTATGTTTATTACTAATGCATTGCAAAACTTTATCATTCTGTTCGCCAAACTACCTCGTTTGCATGTTGTTTGAAATTTTTCAAAATATTTACTTTCGCTCTTTTTCACGCAGTTCACTGTCTACGCAATCAGATAAAATTGACCAAATTCCTAAATCAATTGATTTCAGTGAAGTTTATAAAGCAAATATATCTAAGCCTGAGCAGTGATCTAATTTTTCCAGTTTCCTGTGCGATAAATAATATCTTCTTTCAATTTCCAGCTCTTGTACTCGTCATTTTTCTCCGTTAAGTCTCTGCTTAAACAATGACTCCAATATTGATGGATATCGAGAAGGGAATTCAAAAATGCCAGCAACATTGAACTGCGATTAATGCAATCATCAGTGTTAGAGAAAGATACCAGCAGCTCAGTTGCTCGTGTTATTTGGAGCAGAAAGAAGCTACTTCCGGTCATTGACAGCTTAGCAAAAATCGATGTTTTGGGAAAATAATCAGATCAGCAACACGTCAATTGATTTGTTATGAATTTTTGGATATATCCTTGTTACGCATTAGGAATGTGAAAATTAGAGCTTTATTTTAAATGAGAATAAAATTCCACTCACTTCAGTCCAAATATCAATTATATAGGTGATTATCGAACTTATCAAGTTGACTTTAAATCATGCACCTCATGATAGGTTTATAAACATATGCGACTGTGCGGTAGTAGCGACAATCATTAATTTACATGTATGTCTGCATTAGAGCTTCTTTCCGCTCTCTTGCATATATTTTTACAAAAATACGTTAAATCTCTACAGAACTTAAAAGCATTTCAGACTACAACCACAGTCGATAGGTATAAATTGGAAATTTAGTATTAATAAAGACAAAATAACATTAATTTTTGTTCCCTTCTGGAGCTGAACGTCATACTTCCATGTCTACGTTTTATTACAACATTAATAAGCAATATGTTGTCGATTTTCCAACTGAAAACGGAAAACGAATAGCAGCGATCTACTGCGGAGTGAAAAGGCAGCAGCTATTCCTTCCAGAAGTTTTAAGAAAGGCCTGTGGGTATGTAACTGCATATTTCAAACTTCATGTGTAGCTGTTTTTTATTCAATTACTGGCACTTAGTTTACTGAGTAATTACAACCAACAGTAAAATCAGCTGAATTAGTTCCAATTACTACGGTCATGAGCACAAAGTCGAGTCTCTGCTCATATTTTTAAATTCCCTATAAAATTGCTAAAACTATGGGAATTTTAAAACAAAGATGATCTTACACTATACAGAAGGTAAGTGGTAAATTTAAAGAACCCAGACCAGAAAAGTAATGAATGTTAGACAAATTTTTCAGATCTTTCGTCAATGTCAATATGTTGGTCATTCAAAATCATAAACTCCCGCACCAGTTGTTCCCTTATAATACTATCTTTTAAGTAAAATGTTACATTCAATGACTCAATAAATAAACAGTGGCAACAAACGATCCCTTCATTTCCCAGCAACAAAACGAAGCATCCCGATCCTGCTGATACATATAACTCTCCAGTAAAGCAATTTTAAAAAAGAATAACGAGGTACAACTAGAAGCATCCAATGTCTATTACTGAAAAGCAGATAAAAACCCAACTACGTCTTACGTGGGCTTACAACACTAGCAAAAAGTCTAAAGGGATAAAAGAAATAAAGAACCTGGAGTATATAAAATAGGCTGTCGTGAAAGTTGATTATCAAATCAAATTACAGGATGTAGAAGAAAATGAACTAAGAATTACTCTGAATATTGCCAGTACAGCGGTCCCTCGCTCATATATAACAACATCAGTGGATGGATATATAGCAAGAACCACTAAAAAGCATATGTGTAATTCGAAATACGAAAGACTTGTAAAAAAAGAAAAAAAATAGTTTGAATGAAATGTTTCTTGCAAATATCCCATATGGATAACTTTGTACCCAAGAGGGGAGTGGCATCATAAATCACAAAATTTATGAGCTGTCGGCCAAAGCTCGTCTTGGAAAAGCGTATAAATTGAGAGTTTATAGTTTCAAAACAAAACAGTTTAATTATGATGATCCTCCGTTTCACATAATATACGGCGTCATAATATACGGCGTCCTTGTGATCAATAAAACAGCACTATCACTTTTTTACACATATCGTATCGAAAACGACAAATGTAGTCAAAGCTTATCGATGATCCATATTCGGTGATTCTGAATTCTTGGACGGCCCACAATCAATGTAAGCAGGCCGGAACACTGTGCGAACCTGCTCAGTTAGCCGCTGCTGTTGTGATGAGTCTCGAACTGGCGAATTACGTGAACCGCGATCAAACTTTCCTCCTTCACCTCTTACACGCGTTAATGCATGCTTATGTCTAGACTCGTGGAGATATTTCTAGAAAAACTTCACTTAAAACCGTCAGAGAATATCCACAACTATAGCTGGTCATAAAATATTTCATGGCATTAAACATTTACAGACAACAAAAACACACTGAAAACATTATTCTCACCCTCCTTTCCTTGGGAATTCTCCCCTCACTTTCCAGTTTTGCTCGAGCTGCTCTTCTTTTCAAAATCCTGTAAAATGTCTATGTATAACGTGCATGGTTAGATCGCAAAAAACAACATACAATTCATAAAGACATTCACCTGTGATACTGTTTGGCGTTAACATAAAGTGGCTCTTCATCTGGTTTAGCAGGAAAAGAACCGTTTGGCGCTCCCTATAAGTAGACTTGTTAAAAAACCTACCATGCTAAGAAATACATGAAACCACAGTGCCTTTGTTTTGTAGACCCATAGCTTTGAAAAAATTAACCTGTGTAGTTATAAGCTGGACCACGTTTGTAACATCAATTCCTTTAGCATCTGAAATGCAGAAGTATGAAAATGAGGATTGTAAGCTAACTCAATTGCTTCGTTAACAGTCGAACGAAGAAGCTTGCTTACTCTTTAATGAAACACGATCTATATGCAAGAAAGGATTAATACTTTTAGAGGTGTTAAAAAGCTAGTTTAATTTATTATGATTGGTACTGAAGGGAGTAAATAAAACATTTTCATAAATTTGTATTACACTGTATGGAAAAGGTAAGAACTCTAATGCGGGAAATTAATTCAATGTCTCTACAGTGAATAAAACCAAATGAAGCACCTGTTAAAAGGAACGGTGAGCTTACGACAGGTGAAGAAGTTGAGGGTTGTTGACTTTGCTCGCTTACAGATATCGATGGTGAACTAGGTACTGTGATATATGATGCAACATCATTCAAATTGATCAGTTGAACATTACTAGGTAGTACCTGAATGATAATTTTTAGGAAACAATGGAATACATTTTTGTGCCATACGGATGTTCTAGCCCAATTAGCCACGTAATTATTCGCTTTTTAAACAATTAACTAAAACACAATAATAACAACCTGCAGAGAATTGCCATTGAGCTGAAATGTTTGTTGTGCATTTGGTACCAATATATACGACTTCTGGTCATTACCATTTTCTGCAGTGTCAAGGTCCGAAGCCAAATTAACTACCTGTACTTGACACGGTTGATACTGAAACAACTGTCGTTATTCTGAACAAATTCTGCCAAGAATTATTGAGTCATAGCACCGTGCTCCCCCGCAAGCAAAATAAATTAACTACCCCAGGGAAGAAAAGAATGCAACGCAACATCGTAAATTTGGTTTGCTCCACCACTGCCTTCCCTAAACTATGAGAATGATAAAAGTGCTGAAATATTCCGATCAAACCTCATGGAATGACGAAGCTGACGTAGGTTGGACGTCACCCTCAACAACATACTGCTGTGCTGACGTGCTGTCGTTGTTCCTGAAGCAAAATCATTTATGTATAACCAAACACGGTATTATGTTTATGCTAGGGAATGTATATGCTAAAAGGATTTACTGTCAGAAGAGCAGTAGAAGAAAAAGTTGTGGAGGAGAATGTATGAAACACAAGAAATCCCGATGGTTCAATAGAAATTTTCGAATTTCCGAATGAATTAACTTCTATACAAATAGTAAGAGTAGAACTCCCAGTCCCCGCGGAGGAAACCCACCGAAGCCCGAAATTGGCATTTATCAACTCCCGCCTACTAATCCGCGTTCCACTTACATCTCATTGGCGGACGATGCATTGCAAGTTGGCTGATTGGCCGGCACCATTCGGGCAGCCCAATCACAATCGATTACCTCCTAAACAAATACGAGACGACACGCCCGGCGGCTTTAACGCTCGCTCCCACGATTTCAGACCATCTCTTTCTGATCCTAACGCATCCCATCCCATTTGATCTCTTCTCATCCTTATCTGCGTTGCAGTTGCTGCCATCACTGGAAGTTTGCTCGCGCTAGAGATCAAATATTGATGATCTTCACTCAATCGATCCATGTACGTCAATCAAACGAAAGTGCTTCTTGAATAGTGTAATGAATGCGTTCGAGCTGATGTGCAAGTTATTTCCCAGGAAGCGCGAAATGTTGCACACTCTTTGCACACACATCTCGGGAACCCCAGTGTCACCGCTCTTCTCACGAAGCACTGGGATGTTACGAAGCGCACACAAATTCCACTTATCTAACCTTTCTCGTCCTAAATTCTTCTCTGTGTGTGGGATGAAGGAACGACAATTGGTCACTTCCGCAACACTCTTTTAGCTTCAACAAACGGATAAAAGCACCACTTCATTTTGTAGCTTTAGCTTCTGCGCAACCCCAATTTCACCTCTAATAGGAAACTCATCCAGCAGAAGCAGGTACTTGACGACGGCGGGCGAGCATCTCAATTTTCATATCCACATGTACCGCAAACAACGGATTCAACATCTCATATCTGTGTTTATACTCTGCCTATCATTATTGTGTTCGTGTTCGCATCATGAAAAAAAATCGTTTCGCTTGAAGGAACACGAGTGACTGACTACAGGCACATGGAGAAAGGACAAGATGCAAAAGAAAAAATATTTAGAGAACACCATGTACCATAACACAGTGAATTGCCATTCCATGTACAGTGGACACACTTTTAATATTTTTCAAATACTCATTGCTGGTACAATGCTTTGGACTTCCATATTTTATATTTTATAAAAATACCAGCTTACATTTAATGTACCCAAGCGCTCATCGTTTGCATTACATAGACTTTCAGCCGCACAACTTAATATAGCACAGGGAAATATGAATACAGATGAATGACCACACACACAAAAAGCATACATATCACTATATTTTTTCATGATTTGTCAACTGTTTGAACTATACAGAAGCATACAAAGTATGCGCTTTCCTATACTTCCACTTTTGCATATCTAATGTTAAACAAAAAATCGGGAAATGCGTGAAGTGATGACAACTTGAGATCTATAAAGCAATCAGTGTCAACATTCGAGAATAACAAAATCATAAATTGTCAAACATGCAGATTAACTTATCTAAAACTTGAATTCAGTGCAAATATTTGAAAACTTATTTGATGTAATTCTTAATTGCAACATTTCAGAAACTAAAACCGCTCGGAGCTAATTTCGTTGACACTAGGAGTTCCTTGGCAAGTGGCATTGTCGAAAACCGAAAGAGTACAGAAAAGACGAATCGCTTGAATTTCACAAAATGTACGCTTGGATAATTTGGTAATTACGATGAAACTCGAAGCGAGATCAAGACAAATAACTAACGCTTCTATAAGGTTATAAAGTTTATGACTTGCTAGTCAGAAATCCCTATTCAATTTCTAGTTCTTTTTCTAGACCTGAGAAATGACTGCCAATGATTTCGGAAAAGTGTATCAACCAATCCCTTATAATTAAATCATATCAAAACATTCTATGAAATAAATCCGTCAACATTACAATTCCTCTACGCTTCACCTCAAATAAAAAGTCATCTAAACCAAAAGTTCCACGCTGATGAAAAATAAATACAGTAAAGCAATGAACCACCCTTCTAACTGAAAGTCCAAAAATGCTATCCAAAGATAGATAACATTTCAGCAACGCTGCAACCGAAATTCAGACTGCAAACGAGAAGTCACCATCCAGTAGTACCTGGGGGTGTTGTTGGGGTACTTACTCCATTAGCACCAGTATGCGCCATGCTTGAATAACCACCTCCCATCTGACCACTTGACGAACCGGCCAGACGCCGTTCATCTCCTAGCGCGATTTCAGTGGTTATCTGAAACTGCAATTATCACAGTAAACAAGTAAAAGAATTGGGTACAACGGTGTGAGAAAGAGTGCAAAACTTACAAGCACATGAGGAATGACACTGCAGGAAATAAAGAGATTATCCATTTAAGACATCCACAAACACCACAAAATTTCTTCAATGAAATTATTGTAGTGCCACCTCTCATGATGAAACAAAATGAAATACAACTTTTGCTCTTAAGTGCAACACCACATAGTTTCCTGAACTTCTCACTTTAATAACAAATATAGGGTCCCCATGTCTCAAAGCAAAGCATGTCGAACTCCCGGCTTTCCTTTCCTATCCTACGGTGTTCATTTCATCAGTGGACAGTAAAATGCCATTACGTCGACAAAATATCGATGCACTGGACAATAAATATTCCGGTGAACTTGCCCTCATCGGCATGATGAGTGTGCGGAACACTCCTAAGGAAAAAAAAACGCAGCATTTATTTGAAAGAAAAAACCTGGAAACGGTTTAGCACTGACCGGTCGAGTCGGATTTGAATGCTGCAAGAAAACAAACCATGAATTGACGTTAAATAAATATATCACTAACGAACTATCGACCCTCACATGCTCAAAATGATTTCAGTTTTACGACTAGATAGGAATAGATGGACAAAAAACGCTACTTTTAACTCTGACGTTCTTTACTCATTCTGAGTATACAACTACTCATATGTTAGAGGGATTAAATCATGCCATGGACAGACGATGAGAGGAAGTCAGTGCTCTATCACAAACCTGTGTATACTGCTGGTACTGTGGATGGAAGTTATGGATTGCATCCTGCATAATATCTTTAGGATTCATTGTTTCCTTCAATGAGCTGCTAATGCTCTGCAGGGTAACCGGTCTCCCTCCAACACTGCCATTCATCACTGAAAGTATTTCACAATCATAATCTTAACTTTCTAATCTTGACCTCATCTTCAGAAAGACTGTATATCGAATGCAAAAAATACTAGTCAAACTAACAAAAATATCCAAAAAATTATCAGTTGATAAAAAAATCCGGACAGATGAATGAAACCTGCACTAGGGTCGATGTATGCGCTAATGCTAAAAGCATATCTTAAGCTCACTGCTGCAAATAACATTTCAAGACAAATAAACATGTTCTGCCAAGCCGCAGCAACAGTACCACGAGACATGACCTCACGACCTTCAGCATCGTAAATTGGATCAATGGCCGAAGTGGAACCAAGGATGGCAAGAAAGAAACCTGGAAATCAACTGTAATAAATGAACACTGAAAAAGACTCGATAAACAACATCTGAAATTGTCTATAAACAATCTATTTGAACAAATGCACCATGACTCATACTACGTTTCCTCATATTCATACGAATAAAAGTGCACTACAAGACTTTTTTTTGTTATAAGCATGCATTTTCACCATTGAAAAGTACAAACAAAAAGCACTGTTTCCTCTCAATTTCATGCCTTCAACCGCTGTAATGAACTATTGGACTATGATTAAATAAAATAGTACAATTAACCTTGCCAGAATGAGAGGAAAATAACTGATTTGACAGTGAGAAACTTTAAAACAGGTTGATATGGTGAGAGCAGGTCACGTGTGGCTCTGTAGAATAGAAATAGTCCATAAAGAGCCACAGAGACTGAGACATTGTACACAATAGTTATATAAAGGTAGCCTTGATCAGCACTGAAATCAACAAATCGTTTTTTAACACCAGAAATCCAGAAAGAAAAGACTTGTCCTCACTATTGGTCAAAAAAGAAACTCACCGCCAGTTTCCATCTTCGTATTTCCCAAGAAACATTAGAATAACAGTAAGTGTAGCCATAATTGGTTTAATAATACAAAATTGGAGTGTTGCTTGCTTACAAAAACGCAAGAATTCAATTGTATATTGCTTTCCTGCTAAACAACACGTACATGTGTAATAAGCGATCGGTCTGAAATTCATTACCGCGTACCACCTATTAAAATAAGGCAAAAATTGTGGTTCATCGTTACAGAACTAGCTGAAGAATAATGTAGTTGTATATATATACATATATATATATATATATCGAAGTACTGTGTTTTCTAATTGTTGCGACGATTAAAAAGGTAAAAAAATCGAAGTGAAATGAACATAAATCTATTTTTTTTTAATATTTCACTGCAACCTCCTAAATCTTTCGTAACACAAAAATTCGTTCGTAAAACTAACCGAATCGGTTTTCCTCTTATTTCTGCCATTATGTTACTTTCACCACCAAGATATTCGTAGCATAAGCTCAGAAAACTGTATATAACGAAAGCTGAAAATGCATCAACCCAAATTGCTATTCAGTTTTATATCCTCGCCAGTTTTCACTTTGCAAAGAAGAAATATCAAATGAAATTGTCACCTTCATAACAGTCGCGAATGGCATTGAAGTAAACATATACATTGTTTGAAGGGAAAAGCAGACTAAGCCACGAATCTAATGAATACATAGGTACAATAAATAAAATACGTACAATCCATCGCTGTTCCAGGGGGCAAGTATGCCACCGCAGATGTTGATAGATCTGAAAAATTCTTTTTTTCAGCAATTCTCTTTTACAACGCCATCTTGATATAAATTATAAAATATATCTACTTCTACTTACTGAAAGGCTTGCTGAAGAAAAGGATGATGTTTCAAGCTGTAGTGTGAGCTAACGATGCCTGCACCGATTTTAGTCACATAAAATTTCGTATTTCTTTGGTATGAGTTGCAATTTATAATTTACCAGTGAATTATTTATTACCTGATAAGAAGTAATTATAACAGCTGCCCAAGCGAACAATCCAGCAACGATACGAAGAAATGTGGAGCGAAAGAGCAATTCATCCACCGTTGTTACATTGGCCATTTTTGTCTCAAAGAAATACCACATACACTGTCTGATATTGAAAAGAAACAAGGATTGTTTAGCCGAAGTTTATTTAATTTTTAGGCCTCAAGATCAGCTTTTTTGGTACCTATTAATTTTTTGAAATCTTATTTGAGGCTCATAACCACGCTAATTTCCACAAATCTCTTACTTCAAGTGTTCTAACAAATTAACGGCTGCGAAATGAAAAATACTGCACGACTGCAAAAATACTCGACGACTGAAAAATAAGGCGCGGGTAAGAAGCCGACAGTAGGCTGACAGGGGAAAGCACTATACAAAATTCTGCTCGAAATATGTTTAAGCTGACAGAAGAAAGATCAAGTACGTCATCTACCGCACAGCTGAGGAGAAAAACCAGTGTGCAGCAATTGTGTGCTACGCGAAAGACCCATATATTTATCCTTATCTGAGGAAACATTTGCCGTAGCGCATAGAAACTCATCAGTCATGTCTTCCCATTCTTTTGCTCAAGCAAAAATCGGACAGTCACGACGATATATTAAAGTGATGCCGTAAGTATGACTCAATCTAGACAAAGTATAAATCTAATTAAGTTAAACAAGAACTCAAAATTGCGAACATTAAAATGTGTGCTGTCTTGTGCTAGTCGGCAATGATCGGCTGCTTCGAATGATAGTGCAGTCAACGAAATGACAGGAACAAAATATGACAACTGTTCACGTACATAGCTCATTAATTTCTATTCCGTATGGCGTTGTCATTGAGAGCTAATGAACTACACGATATCTTAACCAGGAAGTTCACGCTTATTTCAAAAAAGTTAACTATGCGTTAACACACGGAAAAGAAGGACTTCAAACACTTATTTCAACCCTTCTTAAAAGACTTTCTTTCGAGCGCTTATATGTATGACGTCGAAAAAAGTTGTACGAAGGCCCATTCGAACTGCGTCAGCAAATGAAAGGGGAGCGCTGAATGAAAAGAAAATCCAGGAGAATGCATTAAAACTAGTTTATGAACCGTTCTTACATATTTCAGCCTAACAATGAACCGTTCTGGTACCCTTGTAGTATTACAATGCTGACAAACACGACTGCTTAGTAGAGAAGGCAGAAAGTAAAGTGATTTGTCTCCTTGAGGTCACATTTATTTATAACTCATTTCATCTATTCATTACACACATACACATTACACGTACACGTACAGACACACATGTATATAAGACAGACATATCCTTTATATAACCGTATATTGATGTGACTACCCTTCCACGATCAATCCACGAAACTACGTAGTAGGAGTCTGTCACTTTCCCGAACATTTCCACTGTACACTTTAGCAAGGGCAACAGTGACAAACGAAAAGTAAATGTGCTCGTACATTCCTGTGCAGACGACATGCACATTGGGCAGCATCCTCCGATGGCCAAAATATGTAAACATCGGGGTTATCTTTTGCGAGACCCTGGCTCTCCCTCCCTTCAAACTTCATCGATACCCTAAGCCAGCCAAGCATATACGGCACATCAATGCCATTTGTGTGTGTGTGTGTGTGTGCGTGTGCACTCTAGCACCTTTTGGATGAGTGTGTATCCCCCAGCACTCTTTGGACTAAGGCTGTTAATAGGACGTAGTAGTGGAGTCCCACACACGTGTGCGTACCAGATGGGCAGTTGGACGGAAGTGCTGACGATCAATTACTGTCATAGCGACACACAAAAGCCCACGAGCTACTAACGCTCAATCAATGATGGACCACGCACCACCCCCTCACCTGCTCAGCCGTACATAGAATGTTACAACATTAGAGGAAAATTGCTAGACTACTTTGACGGATACGCTGCGAAAACTCCTCTCTGACTACGAATGCTAAAGTTTCAAATGGTTTTTCACCAATTCATTTCTTATTACACGAACATCCAACAAGTGAAACGCATCCACCACGCGCATACCGGTTGTATGGAATATTAACCTGATTAAGTGCTATTGACTTATCCACCTAATGATATACTGCAAGATTTTCCGTACCCTCTGTGACAGGATAAGTCTATTTAGAGGGTGCTTAATTCTCTTTCGATATGTAGATTTGATAAGCACTTTATGCATGGATACTTACTTATGCATCCACCGGTTTCTCTGAATTTTTTCTCTGAGCTCGACTATGATCTTGAAAAATGGCGCCGAATGTGCTTTGCGCATCATCGGTCCTTCATTGTTTCAATTGACCTTTGCCGCTCTCTGCTGTCCCTTCATCAACTCCATCATAGCCGGTTGCATCACCATCATCCAGGTAGGCTATTCGTGCAATTAAAGCTTCTGTAGATGCGTATACCTTTCTCCCTATGACAAGGTACGAATAAACCACACTTTTAGTGGCTTAGTGCTGTTTTCGGTTGATACCTTTTACCGTTTGCTTGATTTTGCAAAACATGTGGATGGTAGGATGGATAATGTTGATGTACCATAAGAGCTGATCAACTAACCATGATTCACTGCAGATATACTAAGATGGATGGAGAACAGATCTGCAGCTCAGATGAATCACTGAAATCAGTAAGTTAGTGTATCTAACATTGTCGTTATTGTTGTTAAAGGTAGTAGTAATACTAATATTACCATCCTTCATCGTTACTATTATTTTTACTTTGTTATTACTATCATTTATTCTGTAGAGTGGCACTGGTAGTTGTAGGTATGCGCACCCGATGAGTGGGTCGTAGTGTCAAATGCTGTAGGAAACAAAGGCATCGAGATTCCTCTGTGTCCTTCGCATGGCGTGCTGCATGTCAGAACATTGAGAAATGTTTTCAAGGATGCTACGGGACTGAAGTACCGAAATCCTGACACTGGTCTGGACAGAGTGCTTCTGTATGTTTGACGTTTTATACTAACGGCGAATAATTTGTATAGCCTTCAGAAGAGAAAAGGATCCTCCTGAATCATTTCTCAGTCTACAAGACTTAATACCTCATCGAAGTAGGTTGGGAGATGCCTTCTAAGCATATATTAAACAATGTCTGGGGAGAATTTACGACAGACTCCGACTACATATCGCAATTCCTGCCCGGCTGATACCTGGACTAGGCAGGTTGTCGTTCTTCCAAAACAAACCGCCATTCAGAGCATAACTTACTTGCTGAATAACTATCGCTTAAAGAACTGCGTCATTCAGTAAATTTGTAGGATGGATCATGATGAAACGTGTTTTATAGCTCCGACTGGAGGGTGGAAAAATAAAATATTCACTGTCGTGCGTCCTGCGAAGTTCGGTCAGCTACATCCGTTTTATTTTGGATTTTTGAATGTTTTTCCACTTTCACCTTTCTATTAGTTCATTTAGAAACAAATTAATAAATACCGCGAATGTAGCGCTATTTAACTGGCGCATTTTTAGTTCGACCACCAGGGAATGTGAAAAAGCAAGGAAAACGCTCACTAGCTAACAAATCGAAGGCGATGACTGATATTGATTCAAACTCCGATGGAAAAATGAGACCTATTCTAACAAGTTCGAAAGCTAACTGTGCACCAGCAACCCCAGAGGATGCTTGCTAAAGCGGACGATGTCCATTGCGAAAGCATCAGTACCTTTGTATTTTGATCACATGTTTTTCGTTTTCTTGTTAGTTTTAGTGTAATAAATAATTTTTCCAATACCTTTCCATCTCAAATTACTAATTTACTTCCATTAAGAAGTCAGAAAGCAGGAGAGAGCTTTCGATTATCTCCAAGAAAAATCATGGATCTACGGTCACGAAACTCTGAAATATTTACTATTTGTAATAAATCCGTGCAGAGTGGATACTTCGGTTATTTGCTCTGTAGATTAACAGGCTCATTAAATTTTAAACAAAAGGATGACATATTACGACTAATACTGTAGCATATTGAGTAACTTCATTTACACTCATCTAACCGAAATTTACCAGACATGAAAAGATATGGAGGGAAGAAGCTATATGCACGGACTCCCAACTTCATGAGTATTCTCTTGGATGTGATAAAAAGCATTTTCAGCAGCTCTATCTCTAAAACTAAAACTGATAGTTCTAAAGTATGGAGACAAACTAATGTTGGCGATCAACAGAGATATGAAAAAATAAGAAGCGACCCAAAACCGCCGCCACACATGACTGTGGCACCTATATATGTATATATGGATAAAACGAACGAATGTCGTGCACATTAGTGATATGAAGTCCCTAGTTTCTAAAATTTAGCTCCGAGCATTTTCAATATTGCCTCTTTGTTTTCAACAAAATAAGTCGACACTGTGACATGTGGATCTTCTCGACACTTTTTTGTTTGTTCTTCTATTGACTGTTTTTGGCCATCTTTAGTTCCTCTTACACTGTGGCGCGTAGATTGTCCTATCCTTCTAGAAATAGGAATCAAACAAATTCTTGATTTCCAGCATTTGCGAATTCACACTAAATTAAGCTTGTTCCTGGCAAAAGTAATCAGCTGCAACAATATACTTCTTATGTAAAAGTGGATGACAAGATTAAAAGTGGTCACCTTTGCACTTGAGGTACTGCTATTTGAATGGAAACATATTCGGAGCAGTAGTCCTGAATTCTTGATAATTCTTCCAAAATTGCTATGTTACTTATGTGCTTTACAAGCCCAGCACTTCTTAGCGACCCCTGAAGTTGGATCGCTACTTTAAAATTCAAACTGGTTATTATTTGCCGCACTTCGCTCTTATTGTGTATTATTCCCACACAACGCAAACCTTTGCTTCCACGTGTCGCATGATGCGATTAAAACATCGATATCCCTTTGTTGCAAAATCGATTTGACTTAATATAAGAAGAGCACCTAATAACTGGTCATTATCATGGCCCATTGCTGTTGACGTATAAACCTTAAATTAGTATGGATTTGCATCCTGCATAAATAGCTGTAATGCAATAGTACATATCATTTTTGAAATTTTAGTATTATGAATAAAGAGCTGCACACGGTTTGATGGATAATGGTAACAGAAGTACCCGAAATAAAATATGATACGCAATATCGTACGCTATTCTTTCTAATCGTTCTCGTTTGATTGTTATGAAAGTGGGCTAAAAATAAGTTTGGTAAAATTAGATAATAGTGTATTAACAGAACTGGTATGATACTCGGTTTCAGTCAAGGAACCTGATTCTAGCAATCACTGCTTGATATAAAACATGCAGCTATATAAAGTAACGCTTTTCTCATCAAGGAATCCGAAACAACTGTAACTGGCATATAAAGACTTGTACTCCTGTACAGTAAACATCAGCAATGAACATCTCATAAGCAGAAAAATACAGAAACCTGAGCATTAGAATTTTTTGCGCAACTGTCTGGTAAACACATATTGGAAATGGGCTGCAAATGAGGCGTAAATTTCCACTATTCAATCTCATTCGAAAACAGTATTATTAGCTTTGCAATTAACCAGTTCTAGAACTTCAAAGAATCTGAACATATAGTTTAAAATATACGAGAAACTTAATTTCAGAATTAGCAGAAAAAAAGTGGCTAACAGGTACGAAACCATTACTGATCTTATGCCGTTTTGTTTTGCAATATTAAGAACGTGAATCACGTTTTCACATGCATCAGGCCAACTTCTATCTAAGCAGTAAGCACAAGCGAGTTGAAAATGAAGCACCATTTTTGTCCAAGGATCATTACTTCCCAATTGCTAAAAAAAGAAGTTACACGTAGGTTAGAAAACCGACTGACAGCCTGTCACATGGAAGTAATTAAAGCATAAAGTTAACATTTTAAAAATTTTTGACAGTGCTCACATCACCAATATAGGCTATTAGTTCATTGATTTTGCATTTGAACAGTAGGGATTCGATGATCAGCTGTTGTATTCTGCTGCAAAATGAAGCAAAATATAGATTTTCAGCAACAATATCCATAGAAATCGATGTCATATATGCGCAGATTGCTGCACAGCAAAGTTCATATGCCTCGCATAACTGAAAAACAGAAAATTTGTCCATTTTATCACAAACTTATGCACCAAGAACATAAATCGTAAACAGATTCCCTGCTGGCTACATACACTTCCCTTTCGCTGAATGCGGCTTTAAGAAACAATGGCAGGTAGAATAAATTCAACAAAATCTGATAAGTTTACTTTTAATTAAAACTTTATGCAAAAAGCTACCTCGCGTCGTGATGACAACAAATACTCTGTTTGAAATGGTGCCAGCTCCTCTTTTCGCTCCTTGAGCTTTGCCTTTTTTGAAGGAGTTAAACACTCAGCATTACTGTTCAGTAACTTGTCGACGTCCATAGCCCAATTATCTTCTGGGATCCACGCAAGTACTTCATCTGTAAAAATTCGTGAAGTAAATCTCGATAATTTTAAACTGAGCCCCCAGAACTTTCATTTACAAGCATGTGCAGTCGCACTAAAGAAAGCACTGTAGACGAACTCTTATATACGGTTAAATAAAGAACAATTAGCTTCACAACTAAAGATGAAAGGAAAAAGTATACAAAGACACCTTCATCGATATTTGCTTTCCACTGTTTATAAGCGTACCACATAAAAAATGGAAATGCAGTCTTACGAGCTTCATTTTTCAAACCGCAAGCTTTGTCCACGACACTTAGCAGAACACTACATCCACTAAAAACAGTCTATAAATCCAATTATTTTGAGCAAGCAGTGAAGTTCCAGGTGATTTCTTGAAAAGCAATTCTGCCTACATAAAAATACCAATACCTCATATTTGAAGATAAATTGATAGGTGTTCCAAGATCGTACAAGACAACACATTTGTCGAATAATGCAGCTGCTATCTTAAAACTGTCTTGTGAGAAGTGCTGTGCTTCGGCTGCACAATTTTCTGAGACTGCTCTGAAATCGTTGAAAATAATCTTGAAGAAAAAATTGTTTATCAGTAAAAATAATCAGAATGAAAGAACTTTAATAATATATTCGGGGTAACACAATTATTGCTTTTCCCTAGTATTAAAGAAATGAAAATTGATGACCGTAAAAGATCAGTCCAGGCATCACTATGTTCCTGCCAAGCGATTCCAACGTGAAGGACAGTGACAACAATACTCAAAGCTCTACCCACTGTTATGTTTGTAAAATTCAGCTTCAAGAGAACAGGAGCAACAAACATTGCTGAAAAAGAATTTGCTGGATAAGGTAAAAGCAGAAGGTTGAGCAAACCTCTACCTTCACCTTAAACAAATGCCATTCTGAATTTTGAAGTACTGTTCTCATGGTCATTATGTGTATTTTATGAAGCTGAAAAATACAAATTTACAGAGACTTGCTGCATGAAACTACACGACAAGTACGAATACAAATTTAACAGTGACCTTAACTTTTACATTTTAAAATAGTGTTCTTCCCTGGCATTCAGATTATACAGTTCTAAAGCATGGATACATTTCGGACCAGTACCTAAATAAACGTGATACTTGCCAACGCCACTCTTGAGTTCATTGTCACTGCTAGCTCTTTCCGTTATAAATGTTACAGCACGGTTCTACAAAATCAACGTGGTCTGATACTACGATATTTTATAACAAATTTATTTCAAAAATAATCAACATTCATCCTCAAGTTTTTTGCATGACGGAAAAGATGGAGAATTCGGAAGAAAAAATCGTTACAAACAAATAATGAAATGAATTTCTACAAAATTAAGGTACAAAAAAAAATCAAAAGAACTAACCAACAGCTTGTTGAACTTGCTTTCATCTGCATTACATAAACAAAAAAGAAGTAATTTTGTTTTCAAAAGATCGTCGTTGTCAAAACGCTTCGTTAAACCACCAATGATAAGTTCAAATGCATCGTTTGAAATTTCAGTGAACAAAACTGGAAATATTTTTTTGTGATGGTGCTTATCAATAAAAGATAAATTTACTGAAGCAGTACCTTTTTCAGTAGAATTCTCTGAAGCCGATGCTTTTAGGAAAAGTTGATGTATCAGTGTCCAGACCTCGTCCGATGACATTTTTACACTAAAACAACAACTCCAACACTTCAATGATTTGTATATCTTCTAAGATCAAACTATTAAGTGTTAACACATATGATTAACAAGACCTTGTCATATGATAATGAACATATTCAAGCTATTGGATATTAATCATTGTGCGAACTTACAGCTTTTCCAATATGGGAGCAGCTTCCACTGCACGATTCCATTTTATATAAAACCGTAGTTCAGTTATCTATAAAGTTAAACTGAACTTTTATAGAAAGTTTGAATAGCATGAATGATTTTACTTAATTCCCCACTTACGGTTGGAATTAATCGACCATCATTAGCTAACATTTTTTGCATTATTAAATTTAATATTTTTAAGAAATATAAGCCAGTATCCTTCAGTAAACTAATCTTTTCTTCGGACATTTCCCATTTCACTTGCCGGACATGAGACGTATTCAATTTCTATAGGTGCAAACTGAGTTTACAAAAGTGTCCTGCACATCTAGAAAGGCTTACATCACACTGTAATGAATCGAAATCAGGATACAATGAAGCCAACTGACAGTGCGATTTCCCAACCGAGAAATCGCGTTCCTCTGCTAAACAAAGATCCAAGTGCTTCTTCGCCGATAAGTTCATGCCAAATTCCTCGGTTACCACGCTTATTACTGCAGCCTGACAAATGATACAGTCCAAGAAATTCCTTTTAAGTACAGATGGAACAAAACACTAAAATTAGGGTGAAGTTGCATTTCACAAATCCACGTTGGAGAAGAAGGTTCGAGAAAGAGGAGGGGAGGAGCAGAGAGCGGGAGAGACGGCAGAACAATCCTTTACTAAATAATAAACAGAAAAAAAATCGAGGATAACCCTCACCCAACCATTTCTCATGTCCAAAAGTATCCGAGTGCAACGCCCACCATCCGTCCACTTCGCTACTTGCAATCTCTGTCTTTCTCAAAATTCAATGCTGCATTTTTTTTTGCTCAACCATAGCTACGTTTACGCACGTTGGCCACATATTCGAACTGAGTGATATTCCCGCTGCAACGGTGGAATGCAACGCAGAGGGTTGGGCGATCCGTCCGAGGGGGTGCATCGTGTTCGAACTGAACGATCGTAGTAACGTTACACGTTTTAATTGAAATGTGACGTTTATTCTCAATGACTTCGAACATTCATTCAATTATTTCATCCTTGCTTTCCCTACGCTCAGTGTTTGAAACTCTTCTTAATTATATTTAAAAGTTCGAGAATTTGGAATTACTGAAAACTTGTAACATTTTGGATTTAGGAAAATACTATTTTATTGTGGACAGTTTGTGTGTGTGTGTGTGTGTATGTATGTATGCTTGTACGGAATATCAAACAACAAAGGTAGACAATAGTTTTTTTAATTACTATTTCAAAGGTACGGCAATTGCTCATCTCAATGAATGTATAATTGTAAGAGCGGTATTGAATAGAGACTTATAGTATCACTGTTGATCGTTTACCCAATGATTGACCGGCTAGTGAATCGAAATATCGCTTGGGCAACTCAGGAGAACTGTCAAACCGTATCCTGTCTGAATTGGAGAATGGATTGATTATGCCGAAGTTTCGCTGCAATATTGATGGTTTACAGTGTACTTATCAAAAATTTCATTTTGATTCAAGCACCGTATCTTTTTTTCTTTTTATTTTTTCTACCAATCCTCCATTGAGCATTTCTGTTCCGCACTTTATAGGTACAATATTGAAAACATAAATTTTAATTTGGTGGAAAAGATGAGTTATTTGTTTATTACCTACTCCATAAATTCATAACTCTGGAGTCGAGGAATTATTCTGGAAAAATTCGCTAAAATATCTTAGTATATTTTCAACTTTTCGCTGACTATAACAAGCATAAGATTGAAAAAAAAATCTTTTAAAAATTAAAAAAATTAACAAGTTTTTTTTTGGAATTAAAAAAAAACGAAATACAACTTAACATGTATACGAAAGACTAACCATGTGCAAATCATCTCTATTATAATCAATGTAATTTCCTCGATGTGAAATATATTGCGATTCAGCGCGATAAGCTAGCAACATTAAACCGCATGTATTCATCAATAGACACATTGTTCTCGTCATTATTATTCACTGATTTTTTTTTTTCAGTGATAAATAATTTGGCTATTGATTTACGTAACGTCCGTAGTTGTTGCTAAGGGAATAAAAGTGAAATTATTTAGGATGGTAAAGCTGGTTTATGAGTGAGACGATAAGTAAATTAAAAACAGCATTATTAACAAAACCAACAAAGAGTTATCATTTCACAAACTTTAAATTATATTTTGCCATATTTTACAGTCCACAAATGAAACAATGAGATCGACAACTGGATTAGAGGCGGATGATGTATTGAAAGACTCACAATATTCAAATTCTTTTTTGTTAACTTTTATAATCTGTGAGCAAAAGATTATGCAGTGCTCCCTGCAGCTAGTCATTTACGCCTATAAATATCTGAAAACTTCCTTTCTTCAAATACCTATTGGAGTTGGAACGAAGTGGTTTGACAGAATAGGTCAAATGAAGTTTGGTAGGCGAGGCAGTAGAAAATATGTAAGGTACTAATTTTGGAAATGTTTCTCGTAATTTCAAAGCAAGCACCTGCCTATTTTCTTCTCCTCTTCCTCTGAGTGATATCATAACAAAGAAATAAATTTTCCAGATCTTATTTCGAGTTCTCTATCGCTATTCTTTCACTTTCTGAAATGTTGTGCTACAATAAAACAAAAAAAAAAGGATTTTAAAAATATTCAAAATCGTAATCCTAAAAGTAACACTGTTCCTACCAAAAGATTTTAACTCTACGTTACTACCTTACATCTTATCATACTCTAAGAGGAAAGCCGTTATGCCATTAACGCCAGGACCAGTGATTGTTGTTGATCCGTTCACGGAGAAAACGTGAATAATTTAAATGTCGTGAGGAGAAAAAATTATTTATTCAAATACGAATTAGACGGAAATTTTGAGTAGTTTGAATTCTTACCAACCAAAATGGTAAATGCTCGAATGGATATCGCGTTGTATGCTAATAGCTATTTGAAAGGTGGTTAAATTTTCCGTCGTGAGACGCATTTGTTACACATAACGATGCTTATCATATTTAACTTCAGAACAATCCGATCAAAGAGATTAATGACAATCCGGAAATATGATATTGACGAAGACAGCAATCACATTTATTGGAGAAATGGTGAATATGAGAAGTATCCCAGCTAAGCCAATATTTAAATGCAATAATTAACATGTCAAACATGTTTTCTTCAATCTACGCCTTGTTAGTAGCAATTTTGAAATTTAAATGTAATTGATTAATTGATTGATTGCTTGGATAAAGCTAAAATCGAATTTATATATAAAAATAAAATACAGATGATTGAATTCAAAAATTTTATAAGTTAAAACAATCAAGCTAATACAAAATCGATAAGTTCCTGAATAGCAAATGCTTATTATCTTTTGCAAATGCAGACTCGTAGTTTGAAAGTCAAACTACGAGAATTATAAACGCTTTAAACATTTTTTTAAAGTTTCTTTTAAAGAACATATCAGCTTAATTGTTCGTTCCATGTTTACATTAAATTTATCATTAGAAATTAATTACGCTACAGTGAAAACGCAATAACTATTCTTTTAATTATTTTTCAACGCACACGCACACCCAAATAGCAATTGCTAACGAAACATTATCGCAGAAGGCTTATTTACCATTTCAACTCACTTTTCTGTGGTTTAAAAAAAAGAGCGGGGGGAGAGAGGGGGGGGGGGGGGAAATAAATGTAAAAAATGCAATTAATAAAATAAGGTAAAATAAAAGGATAGATTATAAATTTGTTGTAATTTGATTTTGAAATTGAAAATACCTGAATTTTAGCTGGATGAAATTTTACAGATACAAAATTGATGTAAAAAAAAAATGGGAATTTTACCGCTGTTTATGGGTTGTTTAGCATGGGAAAAAAAAATTGATATAGGAAATAAGGAGGGAGGAGAGGAAGAAGAAGAAAGATACAGGTAGAAAAGTTGTTCAGCCTTACTGCTACCACTAACAGGTAATTAGTGAACTCGTTATCTATAGCAGGAAGTGCCGGCTAATTACAACTGATTTTTTTTTTTGCCAGATCTAGTTTCACTGAGAATGAAGAGCGCATTTGCTATTAGTCTACTGCACACCTCCACTAATCTATTTTCCAAGTAGTGAAATTTTGATCTCGACAGCACCCTTTTCCTCAGTGGAAGAGTGGGAGCAGTGCGGATGATCCATGTTACTCAGCTAAAAGCATATAAATCTGATTATATGTTTATCATATCAATGCATTATCTTAGCTGATAATGAAGAAAGCTTGTTGCAACAGGGAAGAATATTGCATTGCACTGAATGTGTAATTTAATGGCGAAATTTCTGAGGTAAATTGCTCAGGCACCTTTTTAAACAACTAATTTATCAAATGATGATCAAAATAAATTAATTTTACAAAAATTTTAGTATAGAAAGGATGAGTGTATTTTAATGTAAACATAGGCATGTGCAATCTATTTGCAATTGATTATAAACTGAGGCACTTGCAGCGCGTTTTGTTCCGTTTTGCCTTTTTCTTTTTCTTTTTCTTTTTGTTCTTCATTTTGATAAATGATAATGGATGAGTTGGCGAAGTGATGAAATTATTTGGGATTATAAAAACTTTTGGAAGGATTCTATTTGCGGAATCATAAGTGCTGCATGGTTTGAACAATAGCAGTGATAATGAAACTCATTCCTCACATTTGATTGATACGATGATGATAGTGTTAAATTAATTGAAATTTGCGATAAGATTACCTCTACATAAGTTTGTGATTCTGTTTAATCTGACTAATTCATTTCTAAATCGCTTGTAAATTATCAGGAATTGTTCATGTCCATATGTATTTCTCCTTATCACTATTTTATTTCTAGCAAATGGCAATTTATAACAGCTTACACTTATTATCCATTTCCTCTTCGTCTTATCGATCCATATTGTACTAAGTTTACATTTCAATTAACAAGAAAAAAAACATGCAAACTTTTGCAATCGGTTCATCGGTGATCAATGTAACATGTTGATCGAAATGTTTTCTTTCTTTTTTTTTTGTTTATGCTAATGTCAATGAAAGGAGAAGTTTTGCGTTGCTTTACATTCATCCTACTTGTCGTCAAAAATTCAAATCTTCTGCTCTATTAATACATTATTTTTTGAGCTTCCTTAGCAAGAAAGATTTAAGTTAAAAGTGTGGAAATGAAAGATGTCTTCAACTTTCTTAAATGATCCCTGCAAATATTTCACCTACGTCGGCATTTACGTCTTCGATAGGTTCACTTGGTAACAACATCATCTTCACACATTCGAAAGATCGTAACAAATGTTGGAAGGACGATGTTAATAACGACAGTTGTACTTTTCAGCTTTTTTCGTCACTTTTTTAATTCGTATTTCGATGGCATTAAATTTCTTGATTAGTTTTGAAAAGGTCTGAAATCGTCGTCGTCGTTGAAACTTGGATACATTGATTGTGATGCAAGGGATGATTGCCGATGATTTAATCTTTGCTATGAAAGCGATAATTCTGTTGTAATTGTTTTCTTCATTAGGAAAAAAAACGATCGATCAATATCCATTAATAAAATTAAAGAATAATAAGCAGCAATGCGAAGTATTTAAATAAAAGGAATGAATCGTATATTATGTTTGGATTCTCTTCGATCAGTGTAATAATTAGTGTCATCAAATTATGCTTAAATGATCGTCGAGACTAAGCTTTTAATATTAATTAAATAAAACAATGAAATTAAAAAAATATGCACCATAAGCATAAAATTTTCAGACAATGAATTTCAACGAAAAGTTTTATAAAAATTGAATATCATAGATTGACAACGTACGATACAGCAAGTTAACAGACATAAATTTGCTCTAATCTGATCCAATTTCCTTCACAATCGCATACAGCAACGATTGCTTGGAAAAATATTCGAGCAAAAAAAAATATTATATTTTCTAACATTTCATGCGCAAACAAACAAACAATATAAAATACGAAAATTACTGTAATTTATATATTTATTGTAAATGAGTAATTATTTGAAGCGTTAAATTTAAAAAGACCTAAATGCATATTTCTGGTAGTAGCGTTTCCGCAGTCAGCCTCCTCCTCCTATTCATCTTTGGATATTGACATTTTTGAAAAGCATTTTCAAGTAGCGATAATTGCTGATCAGTAAATACGGCTCGTCTACGATGTACCTTGTTGTTCGTTGCATCATCATCTATGGGTTGAATATCGTTGAGTGAAGGATAACAGAAGCTTTCATATAGCTGATAAGAAGTACCGAAAGAGCTACTGAATGAGAAAATACTTTTTTAAGAGTATCAAAAGGATAGAGAGAGAGAGAGAGAGAGAGAGATAAAGAGGACAGTCGATGCTAATTAAAGGTAACGACTGAGTTATAATGGTAATAAGTGATCTATCGGTCAGCTTTTGTAACTGAAATGAGAAGTGCATAATTAATGTGAGAGAATAGTTACCTCTTGAGCAGTAACTTTTCTCGAGTACAGTAGTATTGTAGTCTGTTGCAATACTAGCTGTGGTAGTAATAGCAGTTGCTGTTGTAGGAGTGATGATCGTTGCTGGAATTATCTTTGACAAAAATGTGATCATACGAAAGGATCGCTGCAGGAGTTGATTGACTGCACCGACGATGCTCACTCTTTACAGTACATGTGGACAAGGCAGTTTTTTGTTGACACAAGAATTGAGCAACACTTCAAACAAATGGTCATTCCCTTACGGTGCAGTCCAGTTGGCTGGAAATAACTCAGAAAACAAGGATCAAATCTCGAGGTAACAAAGAAAATTTCATGACACTAAACAATTATAGTAATTCTTTAGCGGATGAATGCTATTTATTACGAAATAGCACTTTTGGTTTTGGGAGAATCAGTTTTCTTGGTTTTATTAGATACATTAATCTCTCATTTAGCCTTAAACGATGACTTGATGCTTATCGGAATTGGAATCTTCGAATACCATTAGACGACATGCATGCAGAATCAACTGAATACAAATTATTTCTGCCGAAATCCAGCAACATTCCGGTCGAGAAAACAAGCGGTACTTTCCACAGAGAAGGGAAGGATAGAGAGAACGCTGAGGAGAACGATGACGAGGTGGTCAGTGCCGCCAAAACATGGGGACAACGCATATGTGAGGTGATAGGTTAGAAAAAATGACTCAACCTTGCTTCAACTATTCATTTAAATTTTTCGGACTACTTTGGTTAGCCATTCAGAATATTGCTTCATTCAAACGAAATGTGAAAGAAATAATGAAATAAGTAATCTCGTCTGTCAGCAGAATTTTCGTGTGGTATGCATTCGAAATCCATCCATTATTCTCGGTGGCATCAACAATCTTTCGTTTTATTTGTAAATAAAAGGTTTAATCACATTATTTCTGATCAATAATTATAGACAAATAACTTGTATCAATCGGAATGTATGATCATAACAACCGCATATCGGGAAATTGTGTAGGATTAAAACTGAAGGTATAAATAAAGGTTTTAATAATTATTCTAATTCTAAGCAGTCTAAAATTTTTCAGGACAATATACCACTTTCAGGATGAAATAAGGTCAGAATAAGAGTGCAAAAAGAGCCCTTTTAACATGTTCCAGCACTTTGCAGCACTTTGCGTAAAATATTAACATTACAAATGCGTCCGCCAATCATTCACTTAATAACTTTTTGTTACCGCTCCTTATTTGTTTTGTAACTTACAGAACTATTTGTTACGGTTCTTAGAGAAGGACAATCACTAAATCTATTTTAGAAGTTCCATTATTTATTGACCACCTTATTGAAGGTGAGAGATAGAGAGGATCTTAAAGGTAGAGAAACAAGATCACATAAATTCATACAGGACTAGTATATTTATTAATTATGTTTTAGAGGCAATTCCAGTTAAATCACATAGCACATTGTGATGTGAGTAGTTATCACTAGTTAATTTTCTCCCTGAGCACGGCGTTAGAAGCGAGATCCAGTACAGCCATCCACTTTATTTGAGCATCTTCGCTGTCAACAGTAACTATGTACTGTCGCTGCATGTGCTTTATAGTAAATGTGAATCGCTCATTATTCATTTTAACTTGGCAACCGGGAAGCGGAAGCATTGCAAGAGCACTATCTGCCTGCAAGTATTTAGCAATATCACAAACGTCACGTCACGTCACGTCACACTGGTTGATGTTCGTTTGTTCATCTTAGCTGTTTCAGAACATATGTGAGGCTAAAGAAGAAAAAGCATTATAAAGCACCTTGTCTTTACAATTGCATTTAGAAGTCTTGCCATCCCTATTTCAGAATGTAAAAGTTTGCGTAGAAGTTTGTGAAAGAAAATGAACTCACATCGTCCGACGCATAGGAATATAAGCAGAAGTCCTTACGCACAACGAAATATCGCTGTAGTCGTTTGTTCATTGAACCACGGAATTTAACATAACTGGCATTAAGTATTTCACCTTCTTTAGCTCCTATCGACAGTGGATTTGTTCGTGTTTTCGGCTGGTTTTCTTTTGGTTGCGAGTAACCCTGAAAATTCATTATTGCGATAAAACAGCTCTTAAACAGTGATCGCATCGCTAAACATAATGACAGTGAGCTGGTCTGTATCCAGGACTGTTAATTCTAATTTTACAACTGAAATACACAACCAATCCTAAAATTGTAGGCAATCAATTGAACTAAACAAAAAATTTAGTCCGAATTATGACAACAGTGAAGTCTCTTCAGGGATTCGGATTGTGAGAGAAATGAGGGGATATCCATCCTCCTTCAAAAAATATGTAATTAAATCAAAATAGTTTGTTGGGAAACAATTTACAGGACTTACGCGGTGTCGCAGGCAAAAGTTACAGATGCGCATGGCTTTATATCCTCTGCGCAACTTGCCGAAACATTTCTTACAGAATCGCTGAGCACAATGAGCACATACCGTACCCCTCGAGATGAATGAGAATTCGACATCACATGTAGCACAACATCGATTTTCAGATCTTGGTGATGTGATAATCGGTATCTGTAAGACATACTTTTGGTTGTGAGAATTGTCATGTAACTTTAACAAATCAGTTCTAATGCTTAATCGCATCGAAATTAATCAATGCAATGGCTCCTACCGGCTCACTGAAGGAATTCGAGCGTGATAAGCTTTCGCTGATAACATTCCACATCGCATCTATCCATGCACTTTTTTCTTTGCTAGTTTCCGTCATAAGTTCCACACGGCTGTAACAGAACAATCAAAAGACATGAAAAGACATCAAGAATTTTGGAAAGAATTGCTAGGAGAAATTTAAATCTAAAAAATTTACCGTGATGGACCAGTTGGTGAGTCGGAACCACGCAAATAAAACGAATTCTCTCGTTCGAGATTATCCCCTTCGCAAATCTGAAAGAAATCTATCTATTCCAGTTTTCAAAAAATTAAAAGAAGACCCAATGCACAAACTTTTTTCCATTAGCTTGTATATTTAAATTGCTCATCCGCATCTGCCTTTATCAGTGCTCGTTCCCCAATAAAGCATAACTCTGCACTGCCTTTACGATAATTTCAAATTTCCTTGTGCATTAGGTCTTTATGCAAATTCTGTCATTTGCCGTAAGAGGGCTTATATCGACTACTCATCGGATGTGAAGAAACCTCTATTTGTTATCTACTTGTTATATAAGTCATCCTCGGAGATCTAAAGATATTCAAAACATATTATAGCTAATCATTGGTAACTTATTGTATGACTAAACGAAATTGATTTTTCAAAAAAGAAACTGTAAAAAACCTGTGCTAATTTTGCGTCGAATATTGCTCGTACTTTAAGTTTAGCAAAACCGGGTAATGTCCTTTCCGAGGCAAGAAGTATTAAATCGTTGAAAAGAAACAAATGTCGCTCTTCAGTCTTCTCTGATGACGACAATATCTTCAAAATATTGACTACACTGAATAGCTCGCTCTACCTTTACAGTTATTTACATGATCAACTCGAAGTCACTGAATCTAATTATAAGATAAGAATTAGGTTGAAATTTGCGCTCAAGGACTATTAAAAATTACTACCTTTATCACCTTTCCTTTTCGGATTAATTCGCGATTTGGTGAAACCAGCGATAGTGCGCTACCTATTTGTTCTTGGACTTCCAGTACGTTTTTGTAATGGTCCTATAAGTAAGCACTAATAATTTTACCCTAAAATTACTGTGGCATAAATGCAACTGTCATTTATTTACGCATACCAATTTTCGCATCATCTCATTTGCATGACTTGCCGCATCAAGTACCAATTCCAGTGCGGCTACTGTATCTTCATAATCAGCATCTGAAGGATCCAGATGCTTCTTGTATTCCTTAAAAAGAAAATCGACGTTGCAAATCACTTTTCATATGACCACTTCTTTAAACAGAATGATTTATTCAGATGTGAAAATATAGAATTTGTGTCTCAAGTAAGAGTGAAACAAAAATATGACGTTAACTTCTACGTGAGCTTCACTTCAAGAGTGAAATCTAACAATCAAATGATTGCCTGCAATAATAGCTGATATCGCATGACACGTTGTACTGGGCATATAAGATGTGAAATCAGAGGTAGATTTTCGCATTCCGGTGTTCTCTACAAATGAAACAGTCATTGAACACATGGTTGTCTTGTAAGCTTTCCTCATATTTCGATTTTTTTTTAGCGAAAATTAGATGTTAATGAGAATAGTAAGAATTTGCACTTAAGTTTCTGCTTCATAGATAAATCTTCACAAACTTCAATTTCGCGGACAATTCGCGCAAAACGTCGCTTTTTACGCAAACAGTCGTTGAAAACTGTAGTCGCTTGTTTGTAATTGTTTGTGTATTCGGAATACATCTTCAGGAAAGGGGCACGTTTGCGAAGAACATAACTAATTCTTAAAAACGATAAACGAAATGATATAGGTACACATGCGCAATTAACAAATGACATTACTCTAAAAATTCACAGACGGACCTTAACTTTCACATTTTGCATACTTAATACGTTTATTCAGATTAGATAAAATTAGACCGGACGTTTTCCTTTCTTGAAATGAAGGCATGAATGTATGATGTTTCAGACCTGTGCGTGGTATGCCAATCTCGCGAGCTTTCCATCAGTGCAGGTAATAAGTGGGTGTCATGAAATTGATGTAAGCAGGATATGTTTGAAAATAACTGTGTCATGCGTTCTCGTCCAAGAATTTTCTCCTCATATATTCTTTTCCGGAATGTCTGCAACAACGTAGATTAAAAAGTAGATCTGAAATAAAACGGTATAACATTTTCCGTTGTATCATTTTCATTTATCAATTTATATTACTTTGTGTGGTTTCATAATCAGTGACTAGAAGAGAATTGAGCGCATTAGTAGCGCTTAGATTTTACTTCATCAAGTAGGTGAAGTTTGTCAACATATCGTTTTTCCGAGTCAACTAATTCCTTGGCTGCAAGCCAGGCTTTTTCGGTACGCTTCATAATTTTTTCTTTCGTCGATACTCGATTTAAGCTTCCTCCTGTAATCATCACAGACTGTGTATCGGGAATTTCTGAGATTTGTGATTGGACGTCCACGACGGCATCATCGTTGACATCATCAGCTTCTTCTTCTTCTGATAGGTCATCATCTCCAGAAGTATCACGTAGTTTCACTTTGAAACCACCATCTGGACCTGGAAAAAATTAAAAATGATAAAAAACAATTAAGCGTGCAAATATGACCACTTCCATAACAAGAAATCCCATGGATGTTTGAAGATTAGAATAAAGATAAAATTTAATTTTTACACAGTATACCTTTATATTCCATGAAAGCTCTGAATTTACTCTTTGATTCTTGTTTGACACCATTTACGTACATTTCATGTTTTGAAAAACGCGTACTGCAAGTAAGGGATTTTGTCAAAAGTAACAACTGAATTTCAAATCATAAAATAAGTAAATTGTTTAGACACTTCGCTTTTGCAACTTGAAGTGTTTGCATTCTTTCCCAAATTTTTAAAAATAACGTGTTCATTTCTGTCTCAAAATATGTTTGTGCTAGTCGTCATCGAATTTTATATTTTAATAAAGTGTATTTTAATGAAGAGTTTCAATGCATCGAGAAATTCTAACGGATTCAGTATATTAGAAATCATTTGAGTTTAGAATTCCTTGAGGAAAATTTAGGGCTATGTTGTTCTACACCTGCTATGTGAAGGAATCTTCATAACTACATGCTCGTGAACTTAACACAGCTCTCATTCAAACATTGAATCCGTTCGCAATGTTCAATTCAAATAACCTGTAGGCTCTGGAAGAGCGCATTCGCGTTGTGGTACTACCGTCCGAGTTAACAACTGTTTCAACTTCAGTTTGTGGTGCGTTCGAAAGCGATGAACTTGTTCTCATTTCAGAAAACAGTTCAGGAAACATATTTACAAGCTGATCTTTCTGTTCATTTAACATACTAAGAAATTTTTCCTGTGTCTTTTGTAATACGGCACTAATTGCTGAATCCTGAAAACTCAATTTTCACTTAATTTGTTTTTGCAACTACATTCTTTGAGACAAATTTGGAATTTAGATTTTTTTTCCTGTTAGCTATGCGGGAACACCTCAGGATTAGAAAAATCCACAAGAGTCTTAGATCTATCAACGAAAACTATTGGCTGCCGGAAACCATCGATATCACCAAACAATCGTTCTGTTTTTTCTTCGATCAAAGCTTCCCGACCTAAAAACACAATGCTCAAACTTCAGAGCATTGACAAATGCGACCGTTTCCACCAAGTTTTTTGTAAACACTAACCAAAACTAGCGATATTGCTAACTTAAATACGTAACTAATGCAAAAGAAGCGGCGCGTTCATTTACACCTACCATTTGCAATTTCGGTTTTTCTGGTACTTTGATTGCATTCAATCTTTAATTTTCTTCGACAAGTTTTCGTCATTTCTTCCTGACCATCCGCCGAAAGAATGTGGTACTCGGTGACGTGTACCTTGCAACCATCTGTCTCGTCAACTTCATCGAACTGCAAACATTTCGAAACTGTCAGAAGGCGCCCAACACATCAATTAACCCTCAAAACTCAGTAGACACTTTGTCCAACACATATATTAAGATAGTATAGAAGAAACCTCTTTTATATCCAACAAAGTTCCACCCTGCAAATCTACGCCAGCAGATGGAGATAATTTCTTCATTCCATCTGGAACGCTAGCCATCTTTACATGAGATTAAGCAGCGGCAAATAAGACTAGCTGCTTAGATTGTCTTCACCACTTCTTCCTGTAAAAACACCTTTTAGTCGGTAGGAACACCTTGATACCGCTTGTCCTACTGCGGAACGCAACGTAATGAGACAAATGATATGAAGCAAATTTCACGCTACGGTGGATTACGTTACGTTATTTGAGATTTAAAATGGAATAGCACATTGGAGAATCTGCTAGTCTTATAAATTGAAATTACAGAAGAGAGACAACTGGCAAAGTTTTGGGACGGAGAGATGAAGGAGTGGAATTATCGGATGATTCGACAGTAGCATTTATTGCTTCCAGTGATATCTCAGTAACACGAGGAAGACGGTAAAATGTTTCTTGATGTCATGAAAAGGACAATCCACGCCGGAAATAATACCGCTAGATGCTAAGAGAATAAAGGGGAAAGTACTTAAATTTCGTTGCAACTGGAATATTAGAGTTTAAAACGTCATAGTGTTATTGCTTGCCCGCATGAATATGATCGTTCTTTTTTCTTACATCTTTTCAATGTTAAACAAACATAACTCGGTCTTTGCACTTTACTCCATCTTATCGGCAATCTCAACTATCTTTCCGGTTAGCATGTTTTCATGAAGATGGAATCGATTCAAGCATTTCTTCGCTAGCTGCCAAATTGGTAAATGGGGTACTGGTTTTGATAAATCTTGCTAATTGATCGACGTTCAATTAGATTGACGAACTTCTTAGCTGGTAATTTTAAGCATTTTCAACTTTTTTTATAAAAAATTCAATACAAACTTTAATAAGTTAGAATTTTTGAAGGTGATATCTTCGTGCCCCTGACTTGTAGCAGTATCCCATCCAAATGAACATCCCTTTACCTCTCAAAACTGTAAATTAAAAAAGAAAAAAGGTGGAAAGTAAACAAGATTAAGTGTTAAAGAAGTAAAGTGTATGAGTCAATGAGGTAATCAGTCAAGCAATGACAAGAAAACCGATGTCAAGTCAGATGAACAATGATGATAGATGCATACGGAAATGTTAAAGCATCACTGTCACTCTTCAACCATCACCGCCACCACCACCACTACCACCATTACCGCCACCACCAACATCACCACCACCACCACCACTACCACTAACAACAACAACAATAGTTGAACATTTTCAAACACTTGTTCACTCAGCTCTGCCAAATTTCATTTCTTGTATTCATTTGTGTTTGCCGTTCACAGACGATCATCATCACCATCATTCGACTAACACCTTCTCATTCTCCTCCACCTCCTCTCTCCCCGTGTTCACTTCTGCTCTATTCCAATTCTCCAGCATCACAACATATGGTCGGGTCGTTCATTGATGATGCTTTATAATCATCGATCGGGGCGGGTGGAACGATGATGACACGGTCGGTATATGGCACTTACGGTTTTCACGGAATCGTATCAAAGTAATCAGTTACTACATTGATCAATAATTTGTGCCATACTTGACGTAGCGGATTTGTACTTATGATGACACGCAGAAAAGGTTACTCATCAAAATTTGTTAAAGATAATTATGAAGTTCAGAACGGCTGTAGAAAATATGATATTACGTAGTGTCGCATTTTCTCGTTGGTTTTTCTCATACTTCCTTGTAAACTTCTCTCCATAAATGTCTTTGAAAAAAAAAAACGATCAATACCGAATTAATCCATTGCTTCTTCAAATAACCTTGCTTATTTCTCTCCGATTGACTTCTAAGAAATAATTGATAAATTCAAGCGATGACCATAACTCAAAACGTTGCAGTAAAATTTAGTATGCATGGAAAATTTTTGCGCATGCAAATCTTTACCGACAATCATTTCCATCTTCAAGTGATATACCAAAAAAAAAGATGATAAGGTTCATTTATTTCCTTATACTGATATGAACAAACATTAAACTGTACTCGCTGCGTGGAATTCAGAAAAGAGAACGTAATTAGGCAGCGGTAAATTATCAGTGAATTATTTTCATATCATTGTGAACTCAACAGATACATGCCATGCCATCTTCCACACATCTCATTCCATCAAAGAATATATAGCGATAACCCAAACAGGCAAAATATCAATACGTAAATTTTGCTCCAAAAAAAAAAAAACCTAAAAGTGAACAGCTCTTGGAATATGGAATATTTCACATATAATATATTGACATTGTCGTGATTGAGGGCTAAATGGAAAGCTATGGAAAATATTGAAATTCGTTTTTGAGATAGCTCATAATCAGTCAAAGAAGTAAAGAGAAAAAGGAAAGAGTAGGAAAGACACTGGAGAGAAAATGTTCACCGAAAGGAATGGCATTTTAAAACACTTCAATGCTTAATTTGGAACAGAAAGAATGCATGGATAAAGTTGAGATTAAATGAAGTTCAGCCAATCTCCTTCTTCTTTCAATCTGCCATTTATATTTCTTTTTTTTTTCGTTTTTGCTAATAATTCATTTAACCATTGATAAGTAAAATTGAAATTGAAATTGAAAAATTGATTGGTAAGGAAAAAAGAAAATAAGCGGATTAATTATTTTAATACCAAATTTGTTGATGATGAAATGCGCCTCTTTTTTCCTTCATTTTTCTTAAATGAATGATTTCCCCTGTAATGCGAGTATCTCAGATGGATAGTTGTGATAAGGCTTATCAGTGATAAGACAAAATAAAACTGTGAAGTGGGAGCAGGACGTAATACAATCAAACGAAGCATAGCAGCACACATACATAAAACCGACTCTACTGAAAAAGCAAGGAGGCGTGCGTATAACCGCCCTCAATGAGCATGACTCAACCAACGGCAAGGACTATCCGTAATATGAATGAATGAATGTGTGTGTGTGGGTGTGTGGGTGTGTACACACACACACACACATATCTATAGTGTATATGAATGATTATTATGCAAACAAGCTGCCGTTCCTTTTTTGCATTTTCAATCTCATCGCTTGCTTAACGCGAAATCAATGGCATTATCATCATTTAGAGACGATTATCAGTTAGCGGTGGAGTCTTATCAAACATCTTCCCGCAGCACTGATAAATGATAGTAATGATAGGTTGCAGATGAGGATGGTAAATTCTCCATGTGTTACCTTTCACAAAACTGATGTTACTCTTTTTTAATTCAAAAATGTTGCTAGACAGTGAAAAAAAAAGGAAACAACGGGACTGCTAGAAGCAAGATAAATAAATGTTAGAAAGAAAACTATCAAAATTGCATTAAATTTACTCAGTGATTTTTTTTAAACCAAATTTACAGCTAATATTTAAATGAATAAATGATTTATTTATTTATCAATTAGGAAAAGTTTGTTTAAATTCTAAAAAATTTTTTATTAATTTCTCCATTTATTTTTTCCAATGCTTATTGGATCGTTACATACTGCATGGATCATAAGCACATACATGCATATATCAGAATGACCAAATAACAAGTGTTAAATTATAGATGGAAGAAGGAAGGCCTGATTTTGGTGTTCAAATACTTTACACTAGCTATTTTCCGCAGGGACCTACATCGCATTTGACAAATCCTAAATAATTCAACACCGTTTTCTTTTTTTTTTAAAAAATATGGGAAGAGAAATATTTAAGATTTATTAACATTAGATGACAGATATTGAAACTTTATGGGAAGTAATTGGAGGAGACTTTAGGTGCATCACGTGATTTCTCTTTTTACCTATCACCACAGTACAAGGACAGTTTCATGTAACAAACATAAACTTGAGAACTGCTATGCTCGCTTAGGCATTTAGATCGCGCTCAGTTTAATCTTCACTTACGATAACGTGAAATAATCGCTGGGAGTACGTAGGAGAAATTACGGAGTATATGTGCACGGAGGGACGGAGAAGAAAGGGACGCGTGGAGAAAGACAATGAATGAACATCGATGAGGGGAAGACGGAAATGTTTCAGGAATGGACGTGCAACGACAGAGACGGTCAGCAGATTTTGCCGCATTTTTATGAAAAATTAGCAATAAATAATACGTAAATTGTTGTAGGTGGCACTCGTTTCAGGCGGATATCGCAGGAGGAAGTGGAATGCTAAGGAGGGAAGAGAGTGAGAGCGGGATAAGTGAGAGTAAGGAATGGATGAAATGCTTCATTAATTCAGAAAATCAATGAAATATATTCGAAAAGTTAGTAAGTGCAACTATCCTACATGTTACGGATCAGAACTGTTGCTCTTACTTTATACTATAATATTAGATTGAAATCCCCCTGATTGAACTATTTTGCAAATGTTCGAATGGATGCAAATAATGATCGGTAAAACATTAGGCTCAATTCCTTTTAAGCAATCATACTGATTATAATAAAGAGAGATTGTTTTATGATAAAGCAATTTGAACCCCCCCCCCCCTTGTGCTGTGTAGTGAAAGGAGAGAACGGCAAGATGAAGCATTGAAGGCACTGCACCGAAAGCTAATGCCGTTGTAATTAGACAAGTAATTATTGCTCTGATATGGTACTGTTAGTTAGCTTTAATTAAGGAAGTGAAAGTTGCACGAGTTGGTGATTCCAATTTGGTTGCGATAATTTACGAATGATGTTTGTCTATATATCCGTGTGTGTGTGTGTGTGTGTGTGTGTGTGTGTGTGTGTGTGTGTGTGTGTGTGTGTGTGTGTGTGTGTGTGTGTGTGTGTGTGTGTGTCACTATATAGTCAATTCACGGTGATCTTCTAAAAAAAAAATGAAAAGGGAAATTTGATCAATATAATAAGTAAAAAATAATAATAATAAATAATAATAATAACAATAATTAATAAATAGGAATATTAACTGAGCAGCAAAGTTCATTATTCCATTTAATATTGCAAACTAAACAATGGCGCAAATTTTCTATTAAATCAGACAGTTAAATAGTGATGGAAATAATGCAAAAATTTAAGAGGCCAAAAATTCCAACAATTCCATTCAAAAAGCACATAGATCAAAAGATCGTAGTGGTTGGAATTAGAAATGGATCGATGATTGAAACGATTGGAATTCCAATTAGTTTGAACGATTTCGTAAAGGAATTTAATAAAGAGCTTTAGCGTTGTTGACTGGCGCTGTTGATGGGCTTGTTGAGTCTCTCCTCTCTTCACCTCCTCGGTGCTGTTCTCTTCCCTACCTAGTTACTCTAATTCCACATTAAGCAAATATTTTAACATCCTCATGCGGTTCCTTAGATGATCATTTTGAAAATAGATTAAAGCAGCAACTCATTAATCCCTTCTCTTCCGAATTTTCCAGCCCAAAAATTTCCACCACAGGTTGAAAGTAATTTCGAAACAAACGGGCTAGAAGTGGAAAATTTGAAAATGACATTAATTGAGCTGATGTATTTCTGAAATTTTCAATACGAATACCTATGAGTTGAGTGTTTGAGACTTTTCAATTCATGGAAAATTTTAATTGTCATTTTATCCCACTATTCTTCCTCTTCATGCCAGCTAGCATTTACAATTGTTCTACGTACGTCTTTTAAAAGTTGTGAAAAAAAATCCCGCAAGCATCCTCGAGAACTTCTGATTGTTCTTCACATATCTATGTTTTAGCACTTCAAATGTGATAATTTTGAACAAAATCATTTCACAATTACTTGAAAGCTTGATAAATTGGATTTGAAAGTTATTTTTCAGTTTTTCAGAAAATTTAGCGAATTCAACATAACTCTGAAATAGCTTTTAATTTCAACGATCAGATATTTGGTACTCCAAGGCTTTGATTCCATTCATCAATGTGTAGCTGTTGATTCTCGTATTACGTCATTTTCCCATATTTTTTAAAAAACTTAGCAAGCTTACTGCCAGTGCAGTACTTGAGGTACCTGAACGAGAGAAGTAAATGGATAATGAAAAAATGACCTTCCATGTGATATTTCAGTTGTTCAATTTTTAATGGCTAAATAAACTTTTAGCAACTAATTTGCTTTTTGTGTCATTTTAAACAAAATGAATCATTGTTAGATAAATCAAATTGGAGAAATTTAAAATACATTTCAGCTCTGTAATCGACACATAACGATCTCAAGATAATTATTACTTGGGAAAGTGGAACTAAACAGTAATAATATTTATTATAAATTAAATTTGAATCATCTTTCGTGATATAACGGAAAATTTATTATGATCGCAGGAATCCAGTAAACCAACCAAATTTTTAAGTTAAAAAAAAGAAACGAATTTTTCTTTTCAAACAGAACGTTTGACGTCTTCTTGGTGTTGGCGTTTGCCCGTTCGAAATACACACAAACACAAACACACACACACACACACACACATACACACACACATACACACACACATACACACACACATACACACACACATACACACACACATACACACACACATACACACACACATACACACACACATACACACACACATACACACACAGACACACACACAGACACACATATATATATACATATAAACCAATGATTTTTTTGCAACTTCAAGAAATTTCGCAAATCGAAGCAATAAAAAAACATACATGCACACACACACACGCACACATACACTCATACACAGACACACACACACACTGAAAATGGCCTTTATTCTGAACAGCTGATCTTGTCAATCGCCTTTCGGAACCGACGTGCGGTTAAGTTAAGCTTACTCAACGTTTTTCTTACAATTTTTGGTTAAGAATTTGAAAAATGAGGAACTAAACAAAACATATGACGAATGAACGAACACTTTGTGTTTCCAAATAAAAATTAATTTGCTGAAGAATAAATTCAACCTCTGATTGAAATCAATTATTATGTGCTACTGATTTTCAGCTTCCTGGTCTGTGCAAATGTACTTTGTTGTTTCGATAGCATTCGAATGAGCTTCAGCTCCACCTATCTTCCTGAGAACTAAATGTTAATTATGCAGCCGATCAATCCATCACATTCCGTTCGATCACGCATGAAATGCATGAAACGTAATTGTTCCTTACCTTCTTTCTGGCCCGCAAACTTGAGAAATAGAATTATGACATTGTGCATGCACGTGAATAATTCACAACACGTCTCATTCCCATGAAGAAAAAGGCAACTAATTTTAAATGAAATATTCAAAAAAAAAAGCGTAGGATGCACTGCTCTCATTTCTCGTTGAAATCTTGCTCTTTTAGTTGGGAATGTAAGATAAGTAATGCTTTTTTAGGCCACCTTTTCAGGCTGATTGCACTTCATTCCTCACACCTCAGTCTGTCTTATTTTAATATTTAAAAATCCATTGTTTTCGAATGAGTAAAATTTGTTGAGTGAAGATATTACACTTATCCACTGATTTGATTATCACTTCTCCCCATCTTTGTCATATTACTGGACTATAAAGTAATCATGCGTGGTGAGCTACTAATTAATCAGTTGGAAATGGCACTAAAGGATCATTTCTTCAATTTAATTGCTTAATTTCCTCACTTCCTCTTTCTCATACATCAATCACATCGAACGGCGTGATGTTTGATATTAATGAGTGCCGAGTTTAATGCCTTCCATAATTAGCACAGAAATCAACTGTTCATGAACCAAGAATATTCGCATGCAAAATGCTAATGCGGTTGAAAAGTAAATATGAAATGTTTCGTTTTTTTGATGAAAATCCGATCAAAATGAGTATAAAATATCCATAATTTTTTTTTCACAAGCAAATATCTACTGATAGGAAATGTTGCATATGAAAAAAACAGTAGCGACAATAATAATAATAATTTAATAATAATAATAATAATAATAATAATAATAATAATAATAATAATAATAATAATAATAATAATAATAATAATAATAATAATAATAATAATAATAATAATAATAATAATAATAATAATAATAATAATAATAATAATAATAATAATAATAATAATAATAATAATAATAATAATAATAATAATAATAATAATAATAATAATAATAATAATAATAATAATAATAATAATAATAATAATAATAATAATAATAATAATAATAATAATAATAATAATAATAATAATAATAATAATAATAATAATAATAATAATAATAATAATAATAATAATAATAATAATAATAATAATAATAATAATAATAATAATAATAATAATAATAATAATAATAATAATAATAATAATAATAATAATAATAATAATAATAATAATAATAATAATGATAATAGATGAGATCGCCGATTTAGCAGTTTTTAATAGTGAAATTTATTGAGAATGAATAATATCGCAGAAGTGACACATTAGCAAATATTTTTTTGGAAATGAACCGAAACGTCAAAATTTTGATGGGATGTTGAATTAGCTGTTGACTGAAGTCACAGTTAATTTAAAATCAAATTTTTATGTTATTCAAAAAGAAAAAGGAAGGCGAAAACGTTGGAAGTGCCAGTGAATGGATTAATATAAGTTAGTAATCCTAATATGACTTGGATTCTATGTTACCTGAAAGAAATTGATGATCAATTTTCATTTCAACATCTAATGTGCAATCAATCTTGTCGAATGTTTCAGCAGTGCTGGCGATGGTGCCGGCAGTGGAATTCCGAATTTTTCCTATCCTTAAATAATTCCTGGCTTATTTTCATTTTAAATTCACTGTGACTCCAGAACTTACGTTCTCGTTCAAGGATATTGTATCGGACTAAAGCAGCGGGTCTGAGGATGGGGTTTCGTTTGCGTCAATCTTCGAACAACGCAATGGCGGAAATTCACTTCCTCTTACTAGTTGCATAATGAAATTAGATTAGATTGTTGAGTAGTTATACAACTATATTAATGGAAGAGATGATAAGGGATCGTATATAAGAAAAAAAACAATTCGAATTACTTAGACAACCTTTCTTTTAGTTGTATAGCGATAGTATTGGTTGTGTTAATTTAAATTTCAAATTTGTGCATAGAAAATTTTGACCGATCGTTTAAATTTAGCACTTACAACACTCAACATTTAGACAGTACAAAAATGAGCACTTCCTCTGTGCACCTTTACTTAATGACATTTCTTGCTGGCGTAATTGATCGATCAAAATTTGCTATTGAAAAGTTTAAAATTTAAATTAACGTAGCCAAAGAAATTTATTCATACAAATGCCAAGCTGACTCATTTTATTTTCTGTTCCTTTTCTCTTCGCAAACAATAAAATCTATTTATTACATTTTCATGAATTTCAGCTGAACTAAGCAGCCAGATTTCCCGTCATCAATCAACCGCATGTTGCTGGCCCAATTTTTAGCAAGTGCTAAGTATTTCAGGCAAATTTCATGTAATTAGTTCAACGTCTCATCGAAATTGTGAAAAAGTGGAACATAGCGATTTGCACTAAATATACCTTAAGCGAATATGTTGAGCTTATATTGTTGTTGTTATTATTTTTTGTCATCATTAATCATCATTATCTATTATGATCACGCCAAACTGTTGTTTAAAACAAAATTAAGACATTTAAATTAAGTTTTGAAAGAGCTCCGATAGAATTTTATGTAGATGAGCTGAAAATTGTTTGATATTTTTATCGATAAAATTGCATGATATTTGTTTTAGTTATATGAAATGAGATGTTAGCTTTATCATATTCTAGCTTATGTCAGAATAAAAAATAATAAAATATATTAATATGCATTTCTTTCAGTATCTTTTGCAGCGATCATTTAATTGGTAGATGTAAGCGAGCTATCATATAAATTGAAATAATTTTTTGAAACCTAATTACACCTCAAATAGCAGCTTTTCTTTCTCTGTCAACAAAAGAATAATTTTTTTTTTTTGGTAATTACATAGTGATGCATTGCAAATTTAAAGGGACCGATTAAAGAATAAACAATTGGTACGAATAATGAAATGAAATCGATGAAAGTTCTTAATTTCTACTTACATGTATTATTTATTCGAAGCTAAACTTTGTTGGACACCTCTATTTTTGCACGTTCCATCAGAATAGATGTTATTTTCGCAATGTAAATATGAGAAAAATCCTACTACAGCTAATAATTAGCTTTTTCATTCAATATTTATGCAATGCCACTTCTAGTAACTTTAAATGAAAACGAAAAATTTCATCGAAATTAAAGTGCATTTGGCAAAGTGGAAATCAACTTCAAAACACACCGTCGTATGTCATAGTCTACAGCCTCTTTGTATTGTTGTTTGTCGAAATCGGAAAAAAAAGGGCTAAATTTTGTTCGCAATATTTTGCATCGCTTATTTTTGTTCAGAAAGCTCCGCAGTTAACTTTCCATTTAAAACAAAAAAGCGAAGAAAATCATAGGATAATTAGAAATAAAAGAAAATTAATGGTCGTAAATTCTCTTTTTGACTAACTGTCATCTTTTTCTAACTCATATGATTAATTTTTTTTTATATGAATTATTATGAAATTATTGAAGCTGTCAGGCACATATCATTAGATACATTTCCTATCCTCATAAAGTAAGGAAGAGGCAAAGAAGATGAAGTTAGCTTTGCATTTAGGAAAATTTTTATTTTGAAGAATTGAAAAAAAAATTTGCTATAAATTCATAAATACTTAGGGGACTTTAAAAGCTAGAATAGATATTACTTTAAATTACCAAAAATTCATCTCTTTATGAGCGAATGTATTAAAAGGAAAATGCACGCAGTGAGCAAGAAATCGGCCTTGACTATCAGTTTATAAATTCTACGATATTATTATTATTGACAAAGCTTTGCAAAGTAATTCACTGCTTCTCCTGTTGAACCTAAACAATGAATTCTTGTGTTAACGGCCTCAATGATTTTCACGGCGGAGAATGCTTTCAATGGCTTACATTTATTGCAGTTATTTTTTGTCGCTAAAGTACGCCTTTGTCCATTGCCAGATGAAGAAGGCATTACGCCTAATCCTAACTTCATTACTTATTTTTAAACATTCAAATAATTTCAGAGGCGAACGTTTGAATTTGTGAGGAATAACTCGATAGCAGAATACACTGTGAAATGGGAACACCAACGCTACTGATAAGCTGTTGTACATTGCTTCTTCAATTTATTTTTAATTCAATTGATTTGCCTCAAATATGATTAAAATAAAATTTTGGATAGTGATGAAAAAGTTCGTTGTTCCGAGTTTTGAATTGCAACGAAGAAGGAGCAATCCTAAAAACATCAAGTAATCAGTGGTGCTGGAAAATAGCAAACTGCATTTATCGATCAGATCGTGTGTTGATCAGCCCTTCAAGTAATAAATACGAAAATTTTGACGAACAATGTTTGTTGAATGAAAAAAGAAAATGTCCAATCAATTACCAAAAGCTAACAAGCAGAGAATAATAAACTAATAAATGAAATTAGCAAAATACACTTGCGCTGAAGATACTTCTTGAAACAATTGTCTTGCTCTGTCACTCCTTCTTTAGCCATACTTCTAGACATGCTAATATTTAAATTTGATGAGATTAATAGATTGATTGATCACTTTTACTAAACTTGCTGACACATTCCTCACTCACAGTTATTGACATAAAGCAGCTGAATATTTACAGCATTTGGTAGTGCAGCAATTACACATCTTGCGGCTTACATTGATAGGTGAACAACTTCGGCTTTTAACGTCCTTAATGACTGCTCAATTCAGCTGCTGCAACACATATATATATATATATTTGTGTTTGCAGAGTATGATCATTGTATTTGTCAAATTTTTGTCCCGCTCTCTCTCCCCCCCCCTCTCTCTCTCTTTCTCTTTCTCTTCCTCTCTTTCACCATTTGTTCCATTTGTTCATAATTTGATTATTGTCGCTTAGGCTGCTGAAAAATTAATAAATCGATTGTCTTTTTTATTGCAGCGCATTCTTTTGGATTTTCATCTCATTTGGTTTAAGCTTAAAATAAGCGGAAAATTTGTTTCTGTCCTCATGGGATACTTCATACTACTGGAGCACTGATGAAAACAACCCAAGTGTTCCTCGTCCGTCTTACTAAAATCACAACTGAACAGTTCATCCATTTTAATCACTTCAATTCACTGTCAATCCGATTTGTGCCGAACACCGAAACAAGACTTGTATTAGAAATGCTACCTTCGTCATTACATTTCACTTCCAGGTACAGCTTTCTCAAACACTTCAGCACTTGATTTCTTTTCTCCTCTACTATAACACCACTTTTTTTGCGTGTGCTCAACCATTTTAATCAGTTTAAAAGTTGGGAAAGTTCAATATTTCCAGTCTGCAATTAATATTGCTCCATTAAACTCCACCACCAAGCATAATTGAGTGATCCGCTGACTGACCTATAATTCATCTTTGCTAGGCTTTCATTTATCCACTGCGTCCTGCGTTCGTCATGCCGTCGGCAAGATGAGATGCGATAAATTGGTGCATGTTACTCAAATATGAATTTATTAGCTGCGAAATAAAACGTACTACGATATCAATCAATGACTTTCATCTAAAGTTTTCAATAATATCTTATTGTTAGCTAGACAGGACGACAGTTGTCATGGTAATTTTAGGAAAACAGGTATTGATTCTCGAATGTCCAGTGGGTCTTTGCTATCATTAAGGACATTTTATGCGTTTGGAGCTCGTAATGGACGAATTCTCTGCACGCAAAAGTAAGCACATTTTCTGAGGTGAAAATTGGTCCTTGCAAAACTTTCCCATAGCTATTTTCTTTCTCCCATTTTTTCGAATCTAGCTGGTGCAAAAAGCATGGGAAACGTCGGAAGCGCAAATAATGATGAAGTGCAATAGATGGATTATTAAATTTGTGGAATCTTAGTTTAGACTATTAGGTGATACAGTTCTTGATATCTTCATACATAGGAACTGAGGAGTAGCAGAAGGACGTAGGTATTATTCCTGTACTTTTCATTCAGGTCCTTATCATGTAATGCACGTGGTAACAGCTTATGCGCAAGATCGTCACAGCAACTCAAGGAGAGATGTGACAGTTTTCAGCGTGCTTCAACGACATCTTCCACACGGAGCTTAAAGCATCACATAACTTATCGTCATCGACAGTACTTTACGCCGTCTCTCAATGTTTCCAAGCCTTATTTAAGCGCAGCTGTAAGTGTTCGTAGAATTTCTCGTTGTCATTTAATCATTTTCATTAATAGTTGTTGACTTCATAGAAAGTTGTGATTATGAAATTTAGCTCGCTTTAATTTTCTTGCACTAATTCATAGAGATGTTTGATTTTGAAGATATTACAAGCTAATTTCCATTTCAGAAATGGAACCGTAGGGAAAATTGTCGATTGGAAGTAGAAAAACTTACACTGTCGAAAATTTCACGAAACACCGGGATCAGTACAATGCAAGCCATTTCGGATTCGGAGCCATTTCGGGTTTGTCATTTTGGATTTTTTATTAAAATTTTTCACAAATTATGTATTTTGCTTTATTTGAGAAAAGCTAATGTATCCCATAAATTCAGTAATTTTAGAGCATTGAGCGATTTCAAATTCCTTTTCGGCGTTTTTCAGCATCTCTAGAGCACATACTATAACTAAAATTTGTTCCACACAAATGCAAAATGGAATAGTTGAGCAAATTGAGATCTATTTTTTTTCTTGTAATTCACTAAGAATTTCGATTACAGATCAATGCACACTGCTCAAATCATACTGAAAATGATACTGAATTGCAACACTCCAAGGAACCAGTGCATGTAACTCCTGTCCAAGCGATAAGCAGTCTGTGCATTAGAACAATTTGTGTTTTAACTTTTTGATTAGAACACTCCTGTCCAAGCGATAAGCATTTTTCGTCCTAAATCTGAAAAGTTTGCACTAGAAAATGTCCATGCATGGCTATCAATTTCATAAATTCGAAAAATTTTCAATTTACTTATGAGCATTTAAGTTTGCTATGTTGCCTACATCTCCATATCTTCCTTGCATCTGAAAAAAAAACAACTATCCTAGCCTTCCACGAACGAGAATTTTTTTTTTCAATTACGAGAAGTTATCAAGCGATGTGCCTTTCAGATGAAATGCCAAAAACTCCGGAAGATTCTGCAGAAGTGATCGCTTTAATAGAAAGAAATAAGGTAAATGACTTATTGATCTTTAATTTCGTTTCAATAAATGAATCGCATCGCCAAAATTTTAGAAATGCTAATTTAAAAAGTAAAAAAAAAGAACTATACATGATATGCTGTAAGTGAAAAAGAAATTTCCAATGACGTAGTTAGATTCATTGATTTAATTAATTAAAATTTTTTCAAGAAAGTTTTCAAATTTGGAATAAAATTCGAGGGAGAATTAGTAGTATTAAAGATGGCGACCAAAGCAATTTTAGAATTACCATTTGTTCTTTTCGTGGAAATGTTGAAAATGTAAAAAAAGGGAATGAACACTTCAGTTGTTGGAGGAAGAAATGAAACGATTGACCTTAAAGCTCAGAGAAAAAGAACAATCCGAAAAGGAATGCAAAAGGTTAACTTAGTTTTTGGATAAAATTTTCTACAAGTCATTTCAGGATTCCTTCCACATTTCTTCATTAACACTCAGTGGCTTGTACCTAATGACTTAAAACATTTTTAGGCTAACTTGTCAACATGACTAATGATTCCTTTTTATAGGAAAATCTTAGAATATGCGGCAGAAATAAAAGTGTGGAAAAAGAAGTATGAAATGCAAAAATTAAAAGCAACCGTCGAAATCAGGTCAATTTGTTTTTCTGCAATTGCTGGAGTACCACACATCATATCGAACATTATTTATGCTTACTTTTTCACTAGTCTTTCCTAGTTGATCTTTATTACATTAGTGGAACCAATTCCAATAATACAAATGCCTTAATGAGTTATAGATTGAGTAGTATAGATTCTCTTTTCGTTTTATCTGATTCAAATTAGCTTTAAAATTGGTGCCGGAGAATTGAAAGACTTTTAGAGCCTAATAAATTGCATTATCAACGTAGGAGTTAAATGAAAGAAGAGGTGCAGGGTTATTTGTTGTTGTTAAGTATTGTTTAAAATTGCCTCCTTTTCCTTCCATCACCGAGCACCAATTCCTCTACCTGACTTTTTCTCAACTACCCAAGCTTTCACCTGTTGAACTCGAATTGAATAGGGGAAAACGATGGATAAGCCAGCAGTGAGGTTAGAAAGCTGGAAATATGAAGCAAAATTTTTGAATTTCATTCATACTGAGCGTGTGTGTGTGTGTGTATGTGTGTGTACATGTGGATTTAGTGAATCAAAGGACAATGAGGAAGAAATAAGCGATATTATGGAGCAGCTAAATAATGCAGCCGAAAAATTAACACGCTTGGACGCCGTTAAAGATCTCAAACTCTTACAAGTAATATTTTTTTTTCACAATTACATTAATTGTAAAATTTCAATCTGTAGATAAATTAAAGGAGGAACAGGGCATGAGTTTAATTGAAATGCTTCCTGTCGCATGTGGAAGAAGAGTGAAACAATTGAAATTTTTAAGTAATTGAATGCCTTTGTTGTAGAATGAGATGGAAACAGCGCTAAGAGAGATTAGTAATTAATTACTGTGAAATCGTGAAATTGGAAGATTGACACTATTCACTCAACTGTATTTGTAAATATCGTATCTCGAAGTTCGTTGCGCACTTGCACCTCCTCGATGTGGTCATTCATGCGGCCAAATCAAATGAAATTTAATACGCTCGTGTGTGAGGATTAAAATCATTGTTCGAACAATTGAAATTTTTTTTTTGTTTTAACTTGATTGCTTCAACTTATTTAGCTGTTACTATCATTCTGTTATTGCTGTATTCCAACTTTCAATATGAAAAATTATTTACTAGATATTTTAAAGAGCAATCCTAATTTTCCCTTCGAAGTAATGATCGGGTTAATGCATTTATTATCTTTTAAGGATTTCTGTTAAATGATAATTCCTTGTAAATATAATAAGTGAATAAATGTCGTTTCCAAGCATAACACATAATTTCTTCCTCAAACTTTTAATACCCATATTATACAATAAAATTATACAATTAATATTAACAATTATACAATTAATATTAATACAATAAAATTATACAATTAATATTAATTCCCATATTATACAAGCTTGCAGTACCATCTGTTAATAAACAGATGTACAAATAAGCGTGAAGTAATAAAAAATTTTTTCTATACTAAAATAACAATTTATAGGGATTTTATGGTATTTATTTTGGATTGCAATTTCATAACTGTGCTGGAAATGCCAGTGTTTTTTTGGCAATAATAATGATGCTATCTTTTTTAATGCAACATACTTCAATGACGCTTTTTATGACTAACTTAAACAAAGTGGAACGATAATGCACTCTTTTCCTTGACAGCTGAAAAATGTAATGATGAGTTCAGACTTTTGAGAGAGAAGCCGGAAATGGTAGAAGTATTCGGCACGTTTTCCCATCATATAATGCTCAAATCACAAAAATCGTAAGTTTGGTTTTCAAGCGGCGTAGTGTATATTTTGTTTTGTTCACTTCGCAATCAAACAATAGCGCTATGAATCATTTATCAAACGACATTTTTATTTGTATCACTGCTATGTCAATGTATTTTTATACATAATTTCATGCATGATTAAGCAAATATTTAGGGCCAAATAACTTTGGTCATGATCCCTACTTTTATTATGACCATGTGTCAATTGCGTACGAGCCAGTGTTTTGGAGCTATGTATTTCCGTTTCTGAACGAAGTTCAACAGTTCATGAAAGTTAATTTGGTTTATCATTTTTCCTCGATTATTAACATCGTTATTTACTGTGAAAAAAAAAAGGAAAAAAGAGCAACCTGAATATGTCAAGATCAGAATGGGTAAAAAAAGAATGAAATCATGGATATAAATGAGTGGAAACATACTACGCGAACATAGTTACGCTTTAACTGTTCGGATTTGACCATCACTCTGTACAGTATTCTTGCTTATGGCAGATTTTCCGATACAGGACAATAACTGATAAGGTTGAGATAAGGAATTCTGTAGTGAAGACTGCCAACAGGAAGCTGAACGATACCGGTGTTAAACAAATAGTTGCATATTTCACTTCCTTCGTTTCAAATCGTTCCGATGAATCAGCATCTGCAACCATAACTTATTAGTAGACTTGGTCTAGAATTTCTGTAATTACACATTGGTATGATAAAATAATTGTAAATTTGGAAGTGTAACTGTTCGTTAACTCTACGCAAATTAAAAGCAAGAATAACAACACACATCTTGATTGACATTTGCATAAATGAAAGAAACAGTTGGGAAAAGAACTGTGAAGTACTTATTGGATCATCGATATCAAACACCGTCATCAACTGCGAAAACACATCAACCACTGCTTCGTTGGGATCGCTGTACTCAGAAGGAACAGGAGAAATATCCCTCTTACTTCGTGTCGGTCCAGCTGAACAGTTGTCGCTTGTTCTCTGCAATTTTTGGTTTATCAGATTTCATTCATTAGTGAATGACTAACAATAAACAAACATTTTTAAGATTCTAATTTTTGAAAATTTGATCATTTCATGCAAAAATACGCATAGAAGAGACCTTACAACTTCCACGCCTTAATGAGAGGCGTATTTGACAGTGAAAGTACAGCGATGATTGATCTGCGAATTTGAATACCTGAAAATGAACTGTAATGGTTGACATTTAAAAAAGGAGTAGAAAACGGTGGCAAAAAACATTAACGAAGTGACATGGAACGAATTATGGTTACTGACATCTAGTTGAATTTAACAGTTAGTGATTTTAATACTCAATTCCTCAACATAATGCGTAAAACAAAATAGCTGATCCTTTTAAAATATTCCCTTTTCTTCCGTTCTCAGTAATGTATGACAGTAATTCCTGAAACTGATAGGATCAACGTAAATTTTTACTACCTGGGATACTTGTCCGCCGGTCAAATCAGATGTATAAACCAAATTGTTTAACAAGTATTTGTCAACAGCACAGCCATTTTCATCCAACAACTGAACCTCTTTCCCATTTTCTTCTTTAGCGACACATGAATGAACAGTTGTGCAGTATAAATTTGTTTCTAGAGTAACCAAAAAATGACGATATTAAATAATGCAAATTAATTCAAAGATTTTTCTAAACATCCTTTTTCATTCAAAAGGCCTCGCTAAAAATATTTATGGTAGAGAAATAAAAGCGGGCAAGTCAGTTTAGATTATAAAATATCTGACCTGGAACTGTCCCGTCTTCATCCGCACACGTCCACTGATGATAAACCTGTTCTCCAACAGTTGTATATTTCAAAGGGGAACCATGTGGTCCATCCATAAGAACTTGATATCGACAAGTTGGAAGAGCTATTTGTCGTGTAATCACTCCATTTGAAAATGCATCACTTCTGATAATTTTCACGAGTAACATTACAGAAGCTTATAATTTTTTAGGTAGGCAAGTAGAAGGTTAGAGCTTTGACTGGCCAAGAAAAAAGATAAACTATGATCGTAGCAACTTAGAATAATCCTTCCTCAAATAACAATATGAGTAATTAAATCTGAAAATAAAGGGAAATATTTTTCACGGTTTCAGCTATGTTTGGAAAACTTATCTTACTGTAAGTAGCTACAACTTACTCATAATCATCCACCGTGTCGGTACGATTGGTGTAAGCTTTAACCTGATGCTTGTCGGCGCCGATCATTACGACAATCTTCCTGTGTTGCTCACTATTCAAACTAAAAAAAGGCTGTGATAAAGTCTAGCACATGTATTTTTTTTTCTAGTCTACCTTTGTTCACTTATTAAAAATATCATCTGTCGCATTTTCCAAGGAAAAAAAGCATTCATAAAGTAACCTAACATCAAGACGTGTTGTAACAGTACGATCTGTTTCCATGTAAAAACATTTGACATGGTATGATCTATCAATTTTGGTGATAAACATCTGCAATAAAAACAAAAATTAATGCTTTTTATTAGACACATCAGCTACATTTAAAGCAACTTTTAAATTTCAAAAAATTAGTACCGGATGAAATGTAATGATGACAGTCATGCACACGTAGAGACCTCGTGGATTACTCTGAAAATTTAGCGTGTAAATCGAAAATCTCCAACTACTGTGCAGCTAAATGAACTTGGAAAAATCGTAACTTTTTGTTCTTTGTAAGTAATTACAATGTTATTTTCCATCGCTTCATCTACAAGAGGCAAGAATTTTATTTTTTTCAAACAATTTTTGTCATTTTAAGTTTCAGAATGGAAGGACAAACCGAACGTTGTCTTCGTGCATCACAAAGAGAGAACGGTATAGTAAAATTGACATTTCTCTTGAGGGTTGCATCTGTTCGGCATAAATTGCTATCATAGTGACCCTTCACATAAACATGTCCTTCGAATTCTTTTTCTGTCATAAAAGTAATAGACAAACTGTCTGCCGCACATTCTAATTGCGGTTCGCCTGCAATTGACTGTATCAACTCATTTGAAAAAAATTTTTTTTTAAATAAAGAACCATCCACTGATGAGACGACATCTTCTACGGGTATTACTTGTTAACCAGTCTATGGTTTAATTTTCCATCCACTTTGTACATCAAAGTTAGGAATTTTTGGAATAAAAATATTTCAAAGTTAAAAATTTCCCAGTGCTTCTGCTCTATCGACAAGTATGTGAAAACAAATTAACCCTTTACTCCATTGTCGATTGTATTAGCAGAAACTCGGTATACCTGGAAATGTAGCATTTTCAGAATTTGTCCGTTAAATTCGGAACAAAAAGGACAGATATAAAGAACGAGCTGATAACAATTAACACTTTTCCGAACAGTGTTCTTATTCCTGTTTACAATTCTTACAACTATCAACACGTGGTATGAGCCACATTGCGTCAGCTCTTAGATGGAACATTAGCTTTCCAAAACATGCTGTACACGGGAACATACTAGAAAGTTCTGAACACGGAAATTAAAAAAAAAGCCTTAAACTTGTACCGCAAACTGAGACGAAGAGTAGTTACACACTACCAAAACATAGATATAAGTGATAATGGTGACAGCTATCTGCTTTCGATCCATAGCCATTATAATTGCCTATCGGAAAAATGTCGTAACCATAAGACTCCTCGTATATAAGTGGTTTCGAGATTCTGAAAAGCACTGAATTAACTAACGATATTAGTATTTTCGATGAATAACCAATGTTGAAATTCAATTTTGAGATTTATAGCAACGAATCCCTCACACAATGGATACTGCATGAATGCATTATCATAATGCAAAAAAATGCCCATCATCTAAAGTTGTACGAGTTCGACATAATTTTAAGAGAATTGCGGCAAATATAACATTTCGAAGAATTCGTTTGTAGAATACGAATTCCACAAGAAAAACTCGAGAAATCCGTTGAACTTTTCCTTCTATTAAAATGTATTAGTTCGGCCAAATTGCTTTAAAAAAGTATTCAAACTTTTTGTGTAATTAGAAAATCTGTTTAGGTATTTCAGTGTTGCAAAGGGTGAGAATTAATCAGAGGTAGTGCAATCTGAAAATTAACAGCAAACGAAATAATCCCATCATATACAGTGTAGCACAGCAACATATTAGGGAAATTTCTAAAATTTGTTATAAAAATTTTTAATTAAATCAGAAAATGCCAAATTCTGTAGTTTTAAAATCTTCCAAAAGGCGCTAATATCAAATGCACAATATATTAATATTTTTTATTCAAATTCTTCCTGAGCAGATAATTCCAGCTCTATCACTATTTTGAAAAGTAATAAACTAGCAATAATAAAAGGCTGAACAAATATGGATTTGAAGGTAATAGGTTGCTGAATCAAACGTAAGAACTGTTAAATCATCCTAATAATCTGAAACCAACTGTTGTATACGGACAGTATGCAAAACATATATCAATATGAAATGTGCAATGTAGTGCTGTTTATAATATTACAAATTTAAATTGAGGCTATAATTAAGAACAAAATTTGAAGAGCCCAAAATTTTGTTGTAGAAGCAACACTTCCTATATTGTTTTATGTAATTAGATTTGTTGCTTGCAAAAATTCCACGTGAAAAAAGTAATCAAAAACTACGGCATTATGGAAATCATCCCTCAATACCAGTTATGTTATTAAGTTTAAATTTATATGATATTTTCTCTTCTTATAATAACCGTATATGAATATTTCCAAACTTCAAGTGAGAAATATCATCTAGCTGACTTCAACATTTTTAAAGGACACATTCTGAGAATTTTCTGAATATTTGGTGTAAGCATCACGAAAAAATACAAACATATAAGAAAATATTTGCAGCAAAAATGAATGGAATGAAGAAACTAAAACAATGAATAAGGACTCTCTGTCAACAGCACTTCTTGTCACATATTTCCTCAACCATTGTGAACTAATTTTGAATGATTTTACAGCTTTAATACCCTACTCTATAATAGTTCAAAAGCTTAACTTCACCTCAACTCATGCATGCATGATACCCCACTTTCAAATCGTTTCTCACATATATGACTCATTTTAGCTTATTACAGAAAACTTTCCAAATTTAAACAGGAACGTACATTTTGGAGCATAACAATAGTACAATAAAAAAAAAGAAGAAATAAAGTCTAAGAGTAGATGATTGCACTATTTTAGAAAGTGTTTCAGAAACCTCGACAATTTACCACCATAGCAAAACTTCTTAAACCTTGAAAAATTATGCTTTCTACACAATCTTAACCCTAAAAAAATCTAAAAAAAATTATGAAAGATCTAATGTTTTCTATAAATATCTATTTTTAAAAAGTTTTTTTTTAAGACTTTTTTTTGATGAATGATTTTTAGTGATAGATGAAAAATGGTTTTCTTCGTTAAATAGTAGAAATTTACAAGAAATTTACTTTTTAGTGCCATATATCAAATGTTCTACAACACTTACAGATTTGATAATCCCAGTCAAGTAGGAAGTAAGCGTAGTACAGAAGAAAACCAATCCAGGCCTAATGTTGCACTGTCAGTAGTGAAACTGGAAGTGAATTTTCGGCAAACTTTCGTGAACGATTGAAAAAGATGTGAAAAGGGAGGCAAAGATGGAAGTTGGCTGATTGTTGCTGTCGACGCCCTAAAATTAGCGAAAATTATAAGAGTTTGACTGTGATGTGAATGCTAAATTTAAACTGCTTTGAGACTTTTGATAGATACATTAGTCGTGGAAGTGAAAGGGAGCAGCATGACCTTGCAGCGAAAGTTCGTCAAGCAAATTCTTGATTGAAATGAATAGAGCACGCAATCATTTGAAAGGACTAGGATTAAATGAAAGTTTTCGAGGAACAGTTTGTAAGAATAAGCTTAACACGCATACCATTTGTCAGTTTCATCCATCCTTGGCCATTATCAGATCTGAGTTTTGGACTGTTATATGTTGACTGGGTTATTATTTGTACACCGTGGGTGAATCGCATTTTTCCAGAAAAATTTCGAAAATTCCCATCGTTATGATGTGAAATGCTTTGGCATATTTGTTAGAAGCTTCAAATAAGTTTAAAATAGAAAAGCAAATCGCTGGAAATGACAAGCATGTTTCGTAGTCGATCGATAAGTTTTGACTAGTCTTATTTCACGATAACAGCTAATTGTCAAATCCACATATTCAATTGTATATGCAATTAAATTCCCCTTTGGAGTCACTTTGCTTAACTTTTGAAGTTCGTGTAGCCAAATGTGAAGGGAGCAGATAAAAAACATCGCTACAAGAAACGAAATAATCAAACAATTGATTTAAAATTATACTGTTTTTTTTTTCTAAAATTATTGGTGCTGCGGGACGTTAATGTTATTAGCAAATGGCGAAACTTTAAGGTCGATGGAAATTGCGGCTGTAATTAAATAGTCGAAAAAAAACCTTCCTCTGCTGAATATCATTTAATCGTTTTTATTTGTGGAGAAAAACATGGATTGCTTACAGATAATATGGTGATAATAAAGAAATGAACAAAGTATTGTAGTTTAAGGCGTGTAATCAGTGGAAAAGTTAGAGTTAAATTTCTTCCTTTCCTCATCCATGAAATCATAACTTGTGGTGAAGAAGCTCAAAAAGCTATAAATGACGACAGTTTCCCCTGGTGTTATTGAATTGGTCGATGGTTTCAGTCCCACGTCCACGACGCTTCCCAGCCTTTGTTCAACGAATCACTTCGACCGTCCCTCATCACTTATAAGCAGCATTAAAGTATTGCAGATTTAAAAAAAAAACTTTTTCATCGTTTCTATCAAAACAGGCAAATCTTATCATAAACAAAAAAGAAATAATTACCTAATGTCTTCTGCGCTAAACAGTCAAGAGATCGATGGTGCTGTAATTTTAGACTATTGGCATATCATGAAAACTTTGATATATGTTCAGTCAACAACCACTTTGCAATTAATGAACTTTCCAGAGATGAAATGAAGTCGAAATAGAAGAGACGTTGCTGTCCCTGTCCTATCTCCTCTTAATTTGACAACATCTACCCCTCTGTTACCATCAAACCACACCACAAGTATGAATTCCACGCATTCCCTCGTCTCCTCCACCTCTATCGTCCGCTTAATGCTCTGAGATAGGTATTTGATGGTCGGCCAATATGTGTTGTTAAGAGCCTTCCGGTTTTGTTCTGGTCTATAGTCACAGGTCGAGTCCTTAAACAAACCTTTTCGGAAGCATTAGGTACCAATTATGACAAAACGAAGCGGTAAAACTATGCATGACTGGTTAATTGCTAGCAAAAAAGGTCTGGAACTATTATTTAACGGAAAGTGAACTTTTTTTTTGTTCGTATTCATATTGTACTTTTCCATTTTCGTTTTTAAGTATTTCAGATTATCAGAATTTATAACTTGGTTAGTGGTCTTATATTTTGAAATTTAGCAGAGAACGATGGTGAAAACGAGACATACACGAGATGGCATAACGTTGGTAGCGATCTTTTGGTCCTTGATTTCGGTAACATCAATCACTGTGCAGATGTAGCAGCTTTTGATTTTGGTCGGTTACTGTTTTTCAGTCATAATACCTAGTTTTCTAATCTGAAGTATGTTAATGCCTTAAGAGAAAGATTTAACAACTTGTCTTGTTCCAAGGATATAATGTAGTCGGTTATCCATAGTTTCAACCGTAATATTTCTTCTTTTACCCTACTACATTCACTTGCATTTCTTAAAAAATATTAGGTTTATTTCACTAAAAAAAATTAGGTTCATGTAAAGAAAGTAATGTTTCATATTTGTTCCATGTTATGGTAAAATTTTGCAAGCGTGATCGGATTTCTTTAATTAATGTACTTTTGTTTAAGATGGTACGGTGGTAGTAACGAAATCAGGCAAAAGATTTCCCGAAGATGAACATGACTGGCAGTTTTTCTGCGACTCTGTACCACAAATGTTAGCTGAAATTGCAGAAAAAAATTTCAAAGTGGTGATCTTTACAAATCAACGAGGTATACAAGTAAGTGATTCATCTTCAATTTTGTTTTCTTCACGTAAGCTGGAATATATACGGTCAAATTTTGTAATTTATGGCCGTTCACCATTGTAGAAATAGAGCCATTGTAAGAGTTTGTATTGTTTAAATACGAGTTGTTATTCCTCATTTATAGACAGGATCTCAAGATCGTGGCGCTTTCTGCAGAAAAATGGAAGAAGTATGTCGGCAGATCAAGGTTCCCATACAGGTACATGTTCGAGATGTTTGGACCGAATATAAAAATCAAATTTCACAGATCTGTTACTTGGTCTTCAGAAGGCTGAATATTGTTTTTGTTGACTTGCAGTGCAAAGTAATCAATTTTGGTGTTAGAATAGCTTAATTGTGTAACTTGTCTACATCATGTGTTGTAGTCGTTAGAGTCAAAGAAAACGTAGGTAGATTGGTCTAGGCATTTACCGCAGTAGAGTACATACTCCGTGTTGAAAAAGTAGCTGCTCTTTTTGCAATATTTTCTATCGAATTTGCGTTCTTATCATCACAACTAATCAATCATGAAGACATTGCATTTTGCTTCCCTGCATTGTATTTGAACTTTTTTTTAGTTCTTTATCCCGCAGACATGAAAGGAGAAGAGATAAAATGAGAAATTACAAGCAGGGACTTAGAATTACCATCGAGTTTTTTATCCACAGCTTCTCGTTAACTACATATGTTCTCATTAGGCTTGAATTATCAGTTCTAACGTTTATTTCTGATAGATCGTTTGCATTAGGTTCTTAAATGTCGGCATGTTGGTGATAGGATGAGTTGGTGATAGTTGTTGGTGGTACGGGAACATATTTCCAACTGTTAGCTCTAGTGAATTTAAATGAGAGATAATACATTATGCCTCTTATTTCCAACAGCTCCTAGAACTTTGTACTGCGGGTAAATCATTAAACTTCACAATGCTGCAACACAGTGCAGAAATATGATATAACACATTTTGTTGAGGTATTTGTTTCTCTGGGAACACTGCGGTACCGTAAGCCCTATGTTGGTATGTGGAATTATTTTGAAAGTCATGGAAATAGCGGTATTTCAGTCAACCGGCAATCGTCATTTTATGTTGGTGATGCTGCAGGTCGCATACAGACGAATGTTTGTCTTTTTTCTCCATAGTCTCGTAATTTCTATGTTTTTTCCGTTATCTCCTGTATCGTTTATTTCGGGATTCATCATGTAAGTAAATGTTAGTTTTGTTGACATTTTTTCACTTTCATCAGTTAATGCTGTTAAATAACGTATGAATACCAGTCATTGTGTTATGTACGACTTATTTGAAGATTCGAAAAAAGAAAGATTATTCAGCTGCTGATCGCTTGTTTGCTTTGAATATTGGTATTAAGTTCCTTACACCAGAGCAATATTTCTTAAAGCAAATGGAAGTTGAAGATTTCATATTACCGTCCTTTTCATCGTCATCCTTGTTGGATAAGAAAGGTAGCTTGTTTGATCCAGGTTTGTTCTTGTCTTTCTTTTATACCGTTCGTTGTTTATTACTTGATATCGTAAAGAGCTTTGTCATTGATGTTTTAACATAAAATGATAAGAGAGTGATTTAGCTGCACAGAGATTGTTACTAGCATTATATATTGTTATGTTAATCACTCCTGCACTTTATTTTAGTTGTATGTTACATTGTTGTGTTGCTTTATCCTACAATTTTAATTTTTTGCATAGATCCTAGAAAACCCTTTTTTTTAAGATATAATTTCTACACATTATTTCAGAAAATACCCTGATACCAGGTAATGGTTTAGAAATGCTTATATTTGTTGGCTATCCGGGATGTGGTAAAAGTAGTTTAGCTCAAAAATTGGCTTCAAAACATGGATATGGCATAGTGAATCGTGACACACTGAAAACGTGGCAGAAATGTGTCGAGCATGCAAAAATTTTTTTGAAACGGAAACAAAGTGTTATTATTGACAATACTAATGCTGACAAAGAATCAAGGTTTTATTTTATCTTTGTTTGTGGATTTTACTGATGCAGATGATTGGTGTTGCTTTAAAACTTTTTCGGCCTAGACAACGTTGTGATGGACAGTCTCATAGCTCGCGTGATTTTGTAAAATATAAGTTTTTCTTAGAATTGTGCTCAATTGGGAAATTTTATAAGTAATTTATCATTACACATTTGCAAAGAAATCTGCTACTTTCTGATCTATAGTGGGATATTGTTAAGGCACATTCACATTATGTGTAGTTACAATCTCATGGTATTCTGCATTCTTAACTTCAGGAAACGGTATATCCACTTAGCCAAATCATCTGGAGCTGGTTTGCGGTGCTTTTTATTTAACTGTACATTAGAACAAGCAGCACATAACTGCAAATATCGTGTTATTGTTGGTACCAATGCAAAACATGTTGAAATTGGTCGAATGATACTTCACAGCTACAAAAAAAAGTTTGAAGTACGTTTTGAGGTCATCGGCTGCTGAATATTATCGACAGTGAGGAGGCATTTTTAGCAATTTACATAGCTTCGTGGTGCTTTCGTAAATTCCTATTTCTGAGAAGTAGTTTATCTCCTGAATGTTGGGGTATATTGCTATCTCTCCGTCAGAAAGTAATCACAGGGAAGCACAGTAAGTATATTTTCGCTTCTTGATATGTATTTCAGTGCAAGTAAAAAATATATTTTATGATGATTAAAATGGCTGTTACATTTGAGGAACCGAAATTATCGGAAGGATTTTCATCAATTGTGAAAGTAAATTTCGTGCCGGAATTTGAATGCCGTGAACATGAAAAGATATATCGGATGTATTTATGTGACTCCTGAAGAAGATATCAGAAATGTGTTTGTGCTGTTTATTGTTCCCTACATGTTTTAGGGAATTATTTGGGTAATATTGTACACTTTGACAAGCTGAAATAAATTGAAATAGCTTTTGTTATATTGTGTACTGTGAAATGTTATTTCCAAATGAAGAATGGTAATATTTCTTAATGAGCTTATTTATAGGTCTTATTTTTGCATAATCATGATAGAATTAGAGGTAATGTTTTTTGTCGGAATCCCGTTGTTGCGGGTGTAAGACGGTATGTCAGAATTGTCCAATCGAAAATTGGTAAAGTGTTGCATTTTAATTTAGCATAACAGATTTAGCATTTGGGAGGGTATGTTGAGGTTTTCCGCAAAGATTCCTTCAGGTTGAGTGAAGTGTGAAGGATGATATTGCTGCACTATGAGAGCAATAAAGCTAATGAATAGGTGAGCAGCGACCTGGTAGGAAGAATGGCGTCGCCGGGGGTTTACTTCTGTGGGCTGTCTCGCTTTGCACAGTAACTGAGTACCCGCCTGCACATGAAAAGTGCATAAGCGCTATTATGGGTGTGTAACGTCTTTTTTGATGGTCGATGTGATCGGCCACTTTCTAAATTATTGGAATTTCTGGTGTATGCAGCTGATTACAGATTGTTCTTTGGTTTATGAGATCGTTTTCTGAAAGTTCACGGGTGTTCTCACAGTAATGACACCGAAGATTTTGATGAGAGTGGGTTGTGATTTCGTCAGTAATTAATTGGTCAATTTGTATTGGTGTGAAGTTTTTACGAAGAAATGCAAACGAGATTTATGTTCGTTGTGTGGAGGGTCATGCCAAATACACAGCTGTTCATTGGCGGATTAACTAGTATGAATAAAAGAGCATGATTTAACTGGTGGAGTCGGTTTGTTCGAGAAAGCTGTGGGGCTCTCCCATCAGGATGTTTTTAAGAGTTAAATTACAGCAAGCAAGAAGGCATATTGATTATGACTGTGTTATGCATGCTCTTAGTACGAAAGTTTTAAAAAAAAACGTTTTTAGGAGTTTGAATATTTTGTCACATATAGGAAGGATGTCATCTCATGATGGTGATAGTAAAAGACAACACAATGGAAGAACTTGGATCAAGAAATATGCTAGTGCAGAGAAAAGAGGTGATTACTTAATCATTCTTGAATAGACTTTCGGAAGCTGAAATGTTTGGATATCTAATGATATCTGATACCCTTTAAGCATAAAGGAATTTCAGATATAGCAATAAAATATCTGAGTTTAACAGTCCTTGTGATTCAAAATGCATCACAAGTATTAGTTATGCGGTACGTGCGAACCCGACCGCGTGAAATGTTCCTGTCGACGGTGGCAATTTTTTTTGCAGAAGTCATCAAATTGATTTTTTGCATCGTGTTCCTTACCGTTCAAGAAAGGAGTTTGATAAGGTTAACTGAATGATATCATTGTTATTTTGTTGTTGATCTCGAGGAATCTCGAGGAATAACATTAATAGCTTTCAAAGTAAATTTAACGCCTAAAGGCGAAGTCCATTATGGTTTTCTCGTTATGGTTTTCGTTCAGAGACTGTTGGGTTAAGGAGTTTGAAATGAGCCGTTGTGCTAGCGATGATTCATTAATTAAGGTGGTATGGGATTATTTAAAATAAGTACATATCGTAGGAGGTGATAATCCGGATGCATAATGGTTTTCCATCATTAATAGATCAGTATATTCACCATCTTACTGTGCATTCTTATTTGCTAACTGGTAAGGGAAATGTCCGGATACTTTCGAATCCCTGAAGTGATGATTATATTCTGATACGTAGGCGCGTATCAATGTCATGATTTCAGATGTCTGAAAATAATGTATGAAGATATTATCAAGCAACCGATTGATACTTTGAAAGTTTGCGTGCCAGCAGTGATATATGTTATTCAAAACAATCTGCTTTATATTGCCGTATCCAACTTACCTGCAGCAACATATATGGTATGTCACTAAGTGTTCCACCCACAGTGAAGTTTTGATTGTTTGACATTGGAGTGTTACAGCTTGATGTTGCTGTTGTGCTTTTGAAATTTATCTGGGATTTTTTTTTGCTTTTATTTATATTAATAATGTCACAAAAGCTGTAATGGAAGTAGTTTATGTTGAATTTATTCCTCATTACGTAGTCCTGTTTCTTTCTGTAATGTCTGTGCTTTGTGCACAAAGGCGGAGTGTCTGGTCCTATGCATCATAAGGTCATGACCGTATGAGTTTTGGGACACTATGTTGATTAATTTAGGTAACTTACCAACTTAAAATTCTTACAACAGCAATTTTCACTGTAACCATCCTTCGAAGACGTCTTTCTGCATTCCAATGGTTTGCACTCGTTTTGCTGTTTGGAGGGATTGCATTAGTTCAGTTGGTGAGTTTTTATTTCCTTTAACCTTAACTAGTTTAGGTTTTATTTGATCAGTTTAAACATGTCATGCAGTTAGTGGATGAAAAGTTATGGATTAAACATTTCAGTTTTCACTGCTTTATTTTTACTGTTTCGTTGGTTTTTTTGGCTTCTGTTTTGTATGCCCAAATAAGATCTGAGCGTTTATTGACTCCAGACTCAAAAAAAAAAAAAACTTTTTGAGAATGATCAAAGAATGAACACGAGGATGACGAAAGAAAATATAACATCAATTCAAAATGACAGTTCTAAAATTGCGAAATCAGAAACACCTTACAACCATATCGTGGAACAAAATCCCATCAATGGTTTCAGTGCAGTCTTAGTCGCTTGCATTTTATCAGGTAAGGAAATCAAAGAAATGTTTATACAGAATGCGTTGTCGTTAAAGAGATACATTTAGACTTTCTTTTTTTTCTGGTTCTTAGATATGATTGTTAGAATCAGTTATATCAAGATTAATGATGTGGATATGTGATTGATCTTTGTTTAAAGTACTTCTCACTCTTAATTTCTTTCCGTGTGTTAGAAGTGGTTGTCTGTGAAGACGATAATCATTGAAAAATTAATCTGAATTTTTATAGGATTTTCTGGTATATATTTGGAGAAAATATTGAAGAACTCGGATGTATCCGTTTGGGTACGAAATATGCAACTTGCAGTTATTTCACTCCCCGTTGCTTTGGCTAATGTTTTCGTAGGTTTCATTTTCCTGATGTCTCAGTTCTGCTAAAAATATGCGGAAATTTTATTTATTAGCAACGGTGTTCAAAACAGATGGCATCTGGAGTACCGTTCCTTGATATCCAATTTTTTAGAATTCCAATTTCCATTTGACATTTTTACGAACCTGTTTTTGCATTTTAGATCCAAGACAGTAAGAGGGTTCTAGAACGAGGTATGTTTGTTGGTTTTGATATTGCGGTATGGTATCCAATTACTCTGTCATCTATCGGTGGTATCACTGTTGCCGTTGTCATAAAATATGCCGATAATATTTTGAAGGCATTTGCCGCATCTATTGCCATCATTGTAGCTTGTATCGCATCCGCGCTGCTTTTCCAGTTCCGTCCAGCTGTGCTGTTTCATGTTGGCACAGTATTTGTAATTGGAGCAATTTTTATTTATAGTTTGTTTCCTTATAAGAAAAAGTATGAGCAAGCTCCGACTGAGCCTCCACATACAACTGAACAGAAAGAAGAAACAGAAGCTGTTTGAAACGCCGATCGTTTCTGAATTCAAATGCAGTTTCTGATTTGTATTGTAAAGTGATTGCCTGATGTTTTGAGGAAGTCTGCAGAGAAAGTTTGGCGTGCAGTTCTTCGCGTATTGTTGAACTATTATTTCTCTCGCTTTATCATTTCGTATGTGCACTACCATCTTCGTAGATTATATAAGTATAGGAATGAATCTATAGGTCCAGTGGGAAGGGCTGTTTCTGAAGCCGCCTTTGAATTTTTACTCTACGCAGAGCTTGTTTTTGTAATATGCTGATATCTTTTGGTTCTAGTCCGCAAAATTAGTCGAGGTACATAGTCTTGATTAATTTTATCGGACATTCACTTACTTTGTCAATTGTTATAATTTTCAGTTTTCCTGCGCTAGCAAAAGTTGATAGTTTCCCAATCTGGGACAGATTTCTTTAATTTCATCGAAAAGCTTGTTGTCTTCTCAATATATGCTATTTTGGGTATCAGTTTTGGTTCATTTAAAGTTAACATTTCTGCAGCGCTGTTTGCTCATTTTTTCATCTCCAACGGTGTGAGAGTGAGGTTTAAAAGAAACTGCATAGGTTTTTGGGCCATGAAAATTGTTTTTCTTATTCGATCATTTTTTAAATACTTTTTTGGACGTTTGGAACTTCTTAAATTTCTCGTTTATTCTTTTACATATTTGGAAACTTCAATTCACGGACAGTTTAGTGTCCCTAAACGTTTCCTCATAACCATTGTTCCAGAAAAGTACTTTGTGCAACCACCCTGTGCTTTCTGAGTTATTTCATTTTTTGTTATTGTTGTTCTAAAAGTGTCTGTTAGTTGCGAATAATCGTTGATCCAATTAGCAATAATATTTGATTGATATTCTTAACTGGAATTAATGTGGAAACGGGTGTTGATGACACGATACGGGATGAGTTGCAAGTATGCAAACTTTCTGATTTTCCTACAAAAACGTTCGTTTATTCTAACTATAGTTTCTCAAAAAAAAACTTATCATTTGGTTCATCTAAAAAATCTTTATGATTATTTTGTTGATGTTATGCTTTGAAATGAATTGTATGTGAGCTGCGAAATATGAGCGGTTAAATAATACATAATAAGTTTCTTCATGTTAAATCACATGGAACAAATTTCGACGAGTAACTTCGAGAAAATCTTGATTTTGAGCCTACATTTACTGTTATTTGATGATTAGATTACGCTAAACTGCCTGTTGATAAAAGTGGGAATTTTAAGGGAAAATACTTCGAAATATTTAGAAAGAATACTTAGATATAAAGACTACTTAGAAAGAATACTCTTTCTACTGTAGTTTTGAGTGGTATTTTATTGTTACTTTTTAGTTGAGTAATTGAGTCACAGGAGATGCATTGATTAGTAACAGCTAAGGTTAGAAGTCAGAGATTGACAGCGAAAAATCGATACAGTGCATGCACATGGGAATTTAGCTGTAGAATGCTGCCAGTCACAGCCATTCTTGGCGATGTATCGAGCTTTAGCGCATACTGCTTTCGATTACAAAACTAAACGTGGAATATTTCCCTTTTTTTCTCGTTGTTAGCAATCAGTCCTACGTTTCCTGTTGTTATTTTTATTTAGATTGTTGCACTTGGTGAACTGTTCCTCGTCATAGTAGCTGAGGAAAAAACAGTAATTGAATATATGCAAGTTAAGCCTAAAATTTCCATTGAAACGCAATGCGCTACAGTACACATTGTTGTTTCGAGCGGAACGTTTTCTACCAATTGCAGCAGTGAGAAGAGGATGCTTCTTTCCGTAGGTACATAGGAGCATTTCGTTTGTTCGTTTTCGCATTGTGTCGTACAGAGGGCTACTTGTCAAAGAAGTTTTGCAGCAAGTGTTAAAGGATTTAAAATTTCAATTAATTGCAAAGGATTTAAAGCGGTAAAAATTTCGCCACTTGTTGAACAACGAATGGTCAAAGATGGACATTGGCATTTGAGGGGTCGATATTTCGTCATATGTTTAGTTACGGTGTGAGGCCATTTGTTTACAGAAAGGGGAAGTGTCGTACTGTAGTAAATTGCAGACGTGTTGGGAGTAGGTAGTGCGGGCAGACGCTCTGCATTCTATTCCACTACTGTATGTGGCATTTTACGTTGTAATTTTTCAAGGGTTTCAGTGAAGGTGATTTTCATTGAGTGTACAGATTTATGTAAGTCACCTAATTTTTTGAAAAATATCAGCAAATTATGCTTGGCCTGCGTTCATATACTTGTGTTCTCTTTCGAGTTGATGGTAATCGGATAATGAAAAAGCATTTCACATATAGCAGTTACCTTTGCATACAACGCTTCTATTTAGTTTTCCTTTCGGCAATGTTGTCGCATGATTATCATTCATAGACATTCACTCAACTACTGTTATTACAAGTTAATCCATCTGGAATGTGCGGAGATTTCCAATTAGTACTCTTGTTCAATTTTCAGATGTCTCTAATTAACATGCTCGTCTTGTTACTACTCCTTTCTTTCCTTCGGTTGAAGTTGCTGGAGCATTTATCTTATAACAGGAGATTGATCCTTCTTGCTATTTACTTCTACCCTTAAATTAGTGTAAGGATTGATTCGAGTAAAGGTATCGAAATAACTAGTTTATGAAGTCAACTGCTTGTATCTCACTGTCTTAATATAAGTATACATCTAATAACGTTTTTATTTTTTTTACAGATCATTTTTGTGTTCTTAAATGTAGCTCAAATTACGATTTGCAAGATTTTTATTTGCCCTAGTTACTGCTTCTTGAATTTTGCCTACCTACTTATATTACTACTTTACGCTACATTCATCATCAGACCTTGCTACATAGTTCAAGCTACAAATAAAATCTACATAGCACAAAGTCTATAACTTTTGTATCAAAGATCTCTTGGCAATCACAAATGCATTCTTAAAAAGTCTAGCAAATGTCACTTATCATTAAATTTATTTCCCACGTATAGAAGAGCGATTACCATTGCAGTAAGAGAAAAGTGAAGCATTTTTTAATATTACAAAAGTAAAAATAATCCTCAGTTGTGAAATTGACAGAAATTGAGACGGAACGGTGGAGCGAAAGATATATATGTAGTACTACCAGAAAAGCTAGGAGTGGTTCGCGTGATTTCCAGAATGTTCACAACTGAATGTAGTAAGGAGTTTATGAGTGCTACTGAAGACTTACTTGAACGCAACTTCCTTTTACATCCTCATAGCTTGAGAAAAATTCGAATTGCCGCGTTTTTCAAACAATTTCTCTACAGTGTTGCGCGTCGGGCGTCACGCAGTATGATTTCAGACTGGAATTTGGCTTAAAAATTGATTGGTTAGAGCTCAGCTCTCATTTTGTCGTTTTGCGTTGTTGGTGAGTGGATTGTCCGGTCGTTTTTTCTTCGGTCGTGCGAGAAATTGTTCGCACTACTGTAGGTGCGTTTCGTTTCGCGTCCCTTAAACTTAAACATTTAGTAAACGTTTTTTACTTTTATCTTACAAATTATTTTCAATAGATCAGAGAGCTTTAAAAATAATGCTAACTTTAGGGGTTTGTCCTTTTGTAAAAAATAATATATTTTGGTTCTGGGAGTCTGTTTTTGTAAAAGTTCTCGCTGTCTATTAAATCCTGGGTTACCGCGATTCTGTTAGGGGAAAACGGTTATCATCTGCCCTGAAAGATGAAATGAGGGCAACCACGCAGGTACTTTATTTTCCAGGAAATTTGAATTTTGGTACAATATTCTTACGCTTTCAGAAGCAGTTTTAAAAATGGTTGTGTTGTCTGTACCGCTGGTGGTACCAAATTTTGAGGGTCAAATCAATCATGTTTGCTTGACTGGGAGAGAAACGTTAGCTTTCATCAAGCTAACTGCTTGGGAAAAAGAGTTCGAAAAAATTAGCGCTAAGATCCAGCAGTTGTCTTTTTCCCTAGAAAAAGTCACATCTCTCAGAGAAGTGCAAACAGGTAATTTCATTAACCTTCATCTAAAATATATATAAGTTTAAATTATATCGTAGGAAATCAAAAGTGATCCTTCCTCACTCATTTCTATTTTGCAATAAGTTGATAATAACCATTAAAAAAAGTTAGTTTTGGAATGTGATGTTAGAAGTATGAAGATTTAGGTGAAGCTTACATCCTGAAGACGAGAGATTCGTTTGAAAGAGCACATGTCATTCGTCGGCCTTTACCTGAACTATATACGGTAAGTCATACTTTTTAAAGTCTTCGAAAGGGAAAATTAGCAGCTTGACGGTTTCGTCTCAGACTTTAAGAAAATTGTGGTAATATTACAGGTTTACTTTATTGATAAAGGCGTGCAGTGCGATGTAGAGTTTGGTGAATTTTACGAGTATCCATCGGAGTTATTGGAATTTGGGGTGTTTAATTGTGTTTGCCCTGTGCGAGTACCAGCTATGCAAGATTTGTCCATATATAATGAGTTGAATGGATTAAAATGTAAATGCGATGCAGGCAAGTTTTGACAAGAACAGCAAGAATCTACGAGATTAAGAGATAATGCAAGCATGATTTCATTTCACTTCCTCTGCGTAAAGAACTGTGTTATAGTAGGCACATTTGGCTTTTCTAAAGCTGGAACTTTCTAGAAGCTGTGTCGGAATTCTCGATGATAATAGGATTTGTTCGTGGTCGATTATATGTAGAGGAAAAAGGACGTTATAAGAATATTGAAGATGTTATTTATCAAAAATTAGCGGATCTTGCTAGCAACAGCGGTAACATGGATGTTTTGTAAAAAGTCTTTTTGTTTGAACACAAAAAAGATTTTTGAAAGTGGGAAATTTTTAAATTATCAAATGCACTGAATGAAGATTGAGGTGGTGGCGGACGGTTTTACATTTGTTTTATGATATAGAAGCAAGTCACAATCTAACATTTTATTCATTCATCTGATTTTTGTATCTTCAATTTTCGATCATTTTCAATCACACTCGTAAGATTTAATCAGTTACAGTTATCTTAATTATAAATGCGGATTATTACAACAATCATAATATTTCCATCTATCTTCTGTTTTGAAGGTCTTACATCATCAAAGCACCTGAGAACTGCGAAGCGTGCAGGATATGTAGCTGCGCAAAAAAATTATACTTCTAGCTCAAGCAGTGACTCGACTTCCGATCGCTTCAGTCGAGTAAGAATTTTCAAAGCTTCCAAGTGCTCCACTTTCAAAAGTGGTGCACTTGGAAGGTGATTGGAATGTTGAACTTTAACGAAAATTTCTTTTCAGTCGAAAACAAAAACACGCATCAGTCGACTGTCATCGTTTCGAAAGAAAGGAGATTTTTCAACTTCAAAAAAGGAGAAACATAACAAACGTTGTTAACTTTTGCTTGTTTTTTTTTTATTTTTCTTGGACGTTTACTAAGTTTTTATTCACAATAACATTGCTAAATAATTTTTCTTCTTAGCTGTTCGTACGACTCCGGCATCTACTGTGGGACGTGGCAAAATTAAGGTAAGATTTTTATTCTACAATATTACTCTCAACAGCTGATATGTAATTTCCGACTATCAAACTCTAAGAATACCATTATTCTGCAGTTTCTCAGAATTGCTTTAGACGGATACCCTGTTTTACCAAAGAGGATTCAAGCACTACGTTCCTGACGTGCTACCGATGACTGTAGCTGTTCGATTTGACAAGAAGGACCGTAACATGAACAGTTTTTGGGTGGTCCACAAGGACATTTTCGCAGCTGCTGAAAAAGTAAGTTTTAAGGCATCTCTGTGCTCCTGCGAAAAGAACTTGCGATTTTATTAAAACATTTGGAAACCGAGAGTCGTGGGAAAACAATTTATTTTAATTTGCTCAATTGTATTTGTTTGACGAAAAATAGTTGATTACTGGATATTTCTGTCAACAACACATTGTTTGCACACCAGAGATTTGTCATTCGATATACTGCGTGTTGTAATTGGTGTGGTGTAGAGATATTTTTCAAACTTATATTTTAGGATATAAATTATCAGTGTGAAGTCAACTAGTAATTGTAGAAGTTTAACAGCTTTCAACGACCAATTATAGGCACTGAAACAAGCAGAGTATAAACTCTCGCATTTCCCGACCATAAATCAAAGAGGTGACGATGTTCGAGTGAAAGAAACACCTTGCATTGTACGTGCTCGAATTGACAAAGTTGGAAAATCTCTGTACCGCGGTGTTCCAGCACAGTACGATGCTTACACGAAAAGGTATTTATATAACATAATGGAGATAGAGGTCATTTTCGAATAAGTAAGGCGGAGCTTGAACTGACGTTCGCATTTGTAATTGAATGTCTGTTTGAACAGTTTTTTTCAGAGTCTCAATTTTTTTGGTAGATTTCGGCTGGTTCAAATGGATGATGGCTAGTGATGTCCTAGATATCTCCAGCATGGATGAGGTTAGTATTCGGATCGAACTAATTAACATAACCTACTTAGGAGATATGTTTGTACTGGTTCTGATATATTAATCGTCAAATATTTTGCATTATACTTTCAGGTACTAATCATTTTTTTGATAGCTTTGAATGTTGCAGTCTAACCCAATCAGAAATCTGCCAGCAGCAATGATACATTGTCGCGAAGATAGAACAAGCACACATCATGCGGACGTTGGTTCTTGCTAGATATTCTTGCTGCTGCCGTATGCATGTTGTTTTGTTATTTCCTATACTCTTCGTAAGTAAAATTACTGTGAAAACTTGTCTTTAGAAACTAGAGTAATTTATTTGCAGGACCTCATTAAGGGAGCAGATTGCGAAATAATCATCAAAGGAAATGCGCTGCGAGATCTATATACGGTTGATTTATTGGGACCTCCAAAACAGGGTAAGACATCTAGTAATTTCTTAGTAAATTGAAGTAAGCGTCTGTGTACGCCAGTTTTACGTATCACTTTTATTGTTAGTAATTTGAATGTAATTATAGCATCTCTTTTTTTTCAGAAAATGTCGCAAAAGCCGGCAATATGCGCGAAAATGATGTGCTTGCGTCGTGCAATAAGTTGATCAATGAAACCTATCAGCGACAGTTGATGACATCAATGATGATGATGGAATCATTAAACGTTGCCAGTCGTGAGTGGACACAAAATTCTCAAACACTTTGGTATAATTTCAGTCTACAGCTATGAATTAAAAATTTTTGATATCTACTAACGCTTTTACAGGGTCAGTATAATCTCGATGGGACGTAGGCACTGTTGAGATATTTAAATTGGCGGTAACGTAAACAAGGTGGAAATAAGCAAAAGAGATTGGATTTTTGTACGTTATGGATTATTCTAGGCCGGCGTCTTATCGTGCACCCTTTCCAATGGCATTACCTGTAGTGATGCCTGTGGTTCTCCCCCTGATGATGCAAATGCCAATTACCACCACCACCACTAACGTTCAAAGTGCCGGGGACAGCGTTGCTACAAGACCTGAAAATACGGTAACGGGCAACTTCGAGGGTGTCAAGTTGTCGAATAACCACTCAAGAGGCCGATCAGACGCACGCGCAAACTATAACCGCTTTCCAACGGCAGATGTTGTACAAAACCGTGAAACGAGGTTGTTGGAATTTTTGAAGTTGCAAGTTATTGAAATTCATTGATACTGATTGTAAACTACTATATTAAAGAAGTTTTTTTAGTATTGAGAAAAGACGTACCCTGCCTTACGGGCTACAACTTTTAGCGATTCGGTTTTTCTTTATTGTTATTTGAATTTCATTATTTTGCCATTTAGATTCCGAAGCAAGGATTTTCAACCAGCAAACGAATTATCACGCACTGACTCTGGTCTCAATAATGAATTCGGTGTTGTTGCTGGTGACATGAAGGCATCACGAAATTCGTGTGAAGAGGGTAACTTATTGTGTCATTTGAACCCAGTTTAAGCTTATTCCTTATAAAAATTAAAAGATCCATTAATGCGTTTCTCATCTCTTATCATTGGAAAGCCGGTCGAAATAAAAAACGGTTTTATTAGTCTTTCGTGAAATTTAATTTAAAGTTGCTAGGAACTTATACAGACAGAGCGATACATTTGTTGGTATATTTTAGAGGATGGTGCATTATCGTTGGATCTACCGCTGAATTCTACAAAGCCGCACCGAAAACTGCAGATAAGTATGTATTTCTCACATCGAAATATGACTAATAGTTGGTCATTGCATATTGATAGTTTCGTAGTAGTTGGAATTTGACTTTGTCCTTCGGTATCAAATTTCGGAACTGCATTTGTGATTTCAACTAAACAGTCGTTTAAATGCTGTGGTCTCTTTTGATTACCGAGTATATCTAATGATAATGCAGGTTTGGACAGTAATGCACAGGAAGGTCAACCTACAGACTTGAAAAAGGTTAGTGCTTCTTTCAATTACAGTTTCTTCAAATAAAGTATTGTGATCAAATTTTTTTTTCTGCTTTATATAAACAGATAGGTGATGAATTATTCAGGCTGAGGCAGCACATCAGGGAGTTCGTAACCAGCAGGATCATGATTCATCCTCGTTCGGTGGCGATTAAATTTCAAAAGTTAAAAGAAGTGCAATTATTTTAAAATAACTAGTAGATGATTACTGGTTTTTATTGTTCGACTGCTATTGGTTCTAACTCTATTATTTATCTCTATTATTGAGTCTCTAATCCTCGATCTTATTATTTTTTTTTACTTGCTAATTACTGATCTTTAGTATTGAACTATTATCTTTGTTTTACTAGTTTAGATAGAAATATGGAAAGCAACTATCCAATGTGGTGTGTCGTTCTTAATAAAGCTTTTTTATTTGCTTCAATGCACGGATTGCACAAATGAAATGAGAGTTGCTGAAGTGGAAAAAAGCAGTATCTTGTCGTAACTAAAGTACTGTAATGAAGGTGGCTGCTAACTGAATTGATAAAATCTTGTCGGTAGTCGACGTTGAAAGAAGGATGAGGTGCTCTGGTTGGGTACGCGATTCATGCATTAGTTCTGTGAGTTTCCGTCTTACCAGTAGTCTAACAGTCGCAAGTCCGTCATGATCATGTGAGTTGAATACCAATTCCGATTATTGAAATTACAGAAACTATTATTACGGCGCTTCGTCTTCCTGATAAATTATTTAGGTGGTTGTAGCAGATTGGGAAGTTCTTAGCGCAAGTGCGTTAGATGAGGCCTTCAGACATATTCAGGTTTTTCTGTCTTTATGGTTTCTTGGAGAAATTAGACTCATAATATGCTTATTGAAGGAAGTCAGTATAGCAATAAATAGCGTTTTACTATTGTATTTGTAGAATAGTTTTGAAGAGTTTCGTAATGCTATCAGTCAAAAGGGATAAATAAGTTTATGAATGGCAATTTGGTAGGGCAGAATATTTTCACAATTTTGTTTTGTAACAACCATATATTATTGTGTTTGGAAGCAATCTTTGTAATACTTTATAACAGTGTTTTTGTAAATGAAGACCGAATTTATTACAGAGGTTTATTATAAGGCAAAATATCACTAGTAGGGATCAAAGCGAAAAAAATCTGCATATTGGACGCAATAATAATAATTGATCTGAGCCACTAAAATTGTACGCGTGAAGAGGAGCGAAAAACAGACGATTGAGAGATTTGTACTCCTGGTGAAGCTGTTGTACTACTACGACTTTTGGCTCGCATTTTAGAAAGCGAATTTTCGGCATGATCGGCACGTTCTTCTGCATCGTCTAATTGATGCTGTATTTGACGGAATTTTTGTAAGTTCACATTTGCCAGTTCCTCCTAAAATTCCAATCGAAAATATGGAAGTTAATACAAGTACAGATGAAATGTGCAAGCATTACGGAGCATGAATGATTAATTTGACTTGTATGTGAATGATCTTCTAAAGGGAATTTGAAAACTAAGTCTTTAAAACTAGTTTGGAACTATTAAATATTTGATTTACACTTACGGCTTCTTCAATTTGCTTCTTTTGAGATTTTAGCTTGTTCTGCAGCTTTTCGATGAGATCTCTCGTTCTCTCGGCATTCTTTTTATCTTCGTCCACCTGCAATTAATTCAAATGCAGAATTGCATTAAGAAAGATGCCAAACCAAAGTACACCACAAAGCAAATTCGTGACGACCTGAAATTGAAGTTCTCGGATGCGTCTTTCATGTTTAGTAAGACTTTTATTTGTCTCCTGATATCGTCTCTGTTCTCCATCAAGTTCATTTTCAAGCTCACGGATACGAGATTCCAGTTTTGCAATGACCTTTTTGCCGCCTTTAAGAGCAGCAGCCTCTGCTTCATCCAGGCGTGCCTGAAAATTATGGGCGAATGCTACAAATTGATTCCAGTTTCAAGCAACTTTGATTACTTTAAGCACAATATGAGAAACCCGGCTTTATGATTCTCCTTAACCTTGAAATAGCAAAAATTACAATAAAATTTTATATGAAAAGCTTTCAAGCACACCTGCATCTCTTTCAATTGTGATTCTAAAGCCTTTCTTATACGGTCGTTTTGTGACGAATTTTCTTGTTCTTGTCGCAACTGTTCGGCAAGTCGCGCAGCATCGCTGCTTGCTGCTTTGTAGCGCTCTTCCGAAGCTTTATACTCATTCAATGTCTCGTCCAGATCGGCTTGAACTGCTACAAGTTCGGTCTCAAGCTTCTTCTTTACGGAACTCAGTGATTCAGCTTGAGCAGATAGTTCATTACACTGGGTATGTGCTTCATTCGCATCACGTTCTGATTGCTTACGGGCTCTCTCTGCTTGATCCATTGCAACCGACATCTCCTCCTTCTCCGATTGCAGTAAAGTCGCTTTCTTTTCCATATTCAAATATTGTTCTCTAATCTCCTCCCGATTACGCTGTTCGATTTCGACCTAGGATGAAATGCAGTTTCTTACAAAATTTTGAAGAGAAACAACTTTTTTCATGGAAACACATATTGTTTTGTGTGAAATACCAATAGGAAACTCTGTAATAATTTCTCAAGTGTTCAAACCTGCTGCTGTAACTCCCTCATTTGATCCTGATAACGCTTCACATTTTTCTGAGCTTCAGCGTTTGCCTGATTTGCATGGTCCAACGCAATCTCCAGTTCGTTGATATCCGATTCTAATTTCTTCTTTAATCTCATTAAATCCGCCTTACTTCTCGTTTCATTTTCAAGTGATGCCTGCAATTTTGCAAACCTTAGTCGTCAACAAATCAATTTCATGTTTTTTTAAATAGCAAAGCACTGCACACTTAGGTATTAAAAGTGACAGCTTAAACAGTGAAAAAAATAAGAATGCTTGATTGCGGTACAACTCCAACCTTCTGAAATTTACCCACACTTCAAAAATTTTGTTTCTAAATTCAATTTCATTCAGTTTCCAGTTTCCATAAACTTAGTTTTTGCAACTAAGGAAGGCAGTCAGATCACCTGCATAGATTCGATCGCTCTTTGATGATTTTTACGTGTGTTTTCGAATTCTTCTTCTTTTTCTTGAATTCTTTTTTCAATTTCAGCTCTTATTTGCGAAACTTCGACCTGCGCTCGAAGAACTTTACTTTCTTCGGCTTCTAAGGCAGCTTCGGCTTCATCTAGAGCATGTTGCAACTCGTCCTTCTCAACCTCCAGTCGACGAATTATCTTCTGCATTTCAAATACGGAACGACCACCTTCACCCAGTTGGTCTGTGAGATCCTTAATTTCTTGCGCCAACTCTTTGTTTTCTCGTTTCAACCCTTCAATCATATCTAGAACTTCATCCTGCTCACTTTTCAATTTGAACAATTCGGTCGACACATTTCGCGCTTCTCGTTGTGCATTGTCCACTTCAGCAGCTATGTCATCGGTCTTTTTTTTCCACTCGTCGATTACTTTGTCGAATCCTTTCTGCTTTTTCTCAAGTTGGTTTGCATATGAGTTGGCTCGTTCAACGTCCATCTGGAATTTGAATAAAAGTATAAGTAACAATTATTAAAAATTTAAGCACAATTTGTAGAATTTGAAACTAAAGTTTTCTATATACGTGTTATCGTAGGAAAACGTAAACTCATGTATTATTTGGAAGAGAAATGATTACTTGAGCATCATCAAGATCAGAAACCAAACGAGATTTCGTTTTTTCCAAGGAACTAATCTTTGAATTGGCAGCATCCAATGTTTCCTGAAGTTCATTGATTTTCTGCATCTGCCGTTTCTTTGATTCTTCTAATTCATCGCTCTTCAATAAACCTTCGCTCTCGAAACGCGTTTGCCATTGTTGAATCTCAGCATTCGCGCGACTCAATTGCTTCATCAGCTCACTTTTAGCTTCAATTTCTTCCTCCATCGATTCACGAACTTGCTCGATTTCATGTTGATAATTTTTCATCTGTGCTGCCAAATTATTACGATCACGTGCTTCTTCATCCAGTGAACGACGGGCTTCTTCCAATTGAGATGTTAGCTGAGCCTTTAGTCTCGTCATTGCATTCACTTGAGATTCCGCTTCTTCAATTTGTTTGCCGAGGTCGGTATTTTCACCGTTAAGCCGTGTCTTCAATGTAGTAAATTCCTGAAGCTGTCGATTTTGCTCGTCGCATTTTGTTTGCAGTTCAGCAATTTGCATCTCATACTGTTTTGCAAGTTTTTCATTGCTCATTCTTGCTGCTGTTTCACCATCAATTTGTGCTACAAGTTCTTCGGCATCGCGTTGGGCTTGCATCTTGTCTTTTTCGATCTTAGCTTTTGCCTTCTGTGCTTGTTCAATCTGATCACCCAACTCCGCTACTGCATCGTTGTGTTTCTTCCGTATTGCCGCAAGTTGGTTCTCATGATTCATGTTAGCTTCTTCCAAATCACGACGAAGTTTTGCTAACTCTGCTTCCCGTTTTTTGTTTACTTCCACCTGAGCAGCTGTAGCACCACCTTGTTCATCCAAGCGGTCTCCCAATTCTTCCAGTTCGCGTTGCAAATCTGATTTTGCTCGTTCCGCTTTGCTTCGTGACTGTCGTTCATTCTCCAATTCTTCTTCCAGTTCTGTTATGCGATTTTGTGTTTCGTTGACTTGTTTCTTAAGTTTCCCAACAAGATCCTGCTCTTCCTCCAAACGTGCTGTAATGGCCTGTGCCTCGCTTTCCTTTTTCTTCAGATTACTTTCAATTTCATGTCTTTGCCTTTCAATTTCTTCCATATTCTCTTGGGCAACCTTCAATTCTCCACCAATTTTACGTTTCTGTTTTTCAATTTCGTTACGTCCTCGTTTCTCTCGTTCCAAGTTGTCCTCAAGATCATCTAGACTTTGTTCCAACTTGCTCTTTAATTTGTTACTGTAATTTCCTTTATCTTCCTCCACCTGTAGATCTTCCATCAGTTTTCGATTAATTTCTTCTTGATGCTTCTTCTCCTTGTTCAGCTTAGCAATATTTTCATCTTGATGCTGCATCTCATCCTGCAGTGTTCGAATTTGTTGTTCACGGCTTTGTTTATCCGCGTCTGTTTTTTGTAACCGAGTTTCTAATTCTGTGATTGCTTTCTTCAAATTCTCAACGTCAGTTTCGATCTTTTTTTTCGAACGTGACAAATCATAATTACGATCTTCCTGGTCTCCAAGTCGTTCTTCTAATTCCTGTAACAATAGGTATTCTTGAGGATAAAAATTTATCACAGACTTTTTTAACCTCAAAGTTTTTCCAGTGGTCTATAATTTAGTCAAAAATCTTGACACATTTTTAGTACTACAATATTGTTTGGAAAGAAATGAACTAACATGAATCTGTTTTTCAACATCAGTTTTCAGTGTCGAAAGCCTACTGAGACGATCGTCGACGTCAGATAGCTGTGCCTTCGCCGCTTCCAATTCATTGAAAACATTGTTTCGTTCTTCAAGCAGTTTTGTAGAATTGCTTTCCAGCTCTTTACGAGCTTTTTCTTCATTCGCTATATTTTCTTCCAGCTCTTTAATTTGTTGATTCATTTTCTCAATTTCTTCGCCTTCTTTGCCGCATTTAAGCATGGGTTTAATTTTGCCATAAATTAAGAACCAGTCCCAGGTACGCAACACACACCAAGCACGAATATTCCGCTGCAAAACCAACAAGCCACGGCGTTGCTGCAAGCGCCTTTGGCGTTCGGCTAAATTTATGTAAGAACGAATTCTAGCCTGGAATCCAGTGAGAGCTTCGCCAAGTTTCCGATCTCGAAGATCTTCTAGATGCGCCAAAACACCAGCCTTGAAAAAAACTTTTGTTTTTCCGATACGGAAGTTTTCTTCCGTTAATGATCCATCATTCACAAGCTTGCTAAGCATCACTTCAGCAGACTTTTTCGGGTCATCTTCACTTTTCGCTTCTTTGGCAGCGAGAACTGCATACCGCTGCTTAAAATCAGAGTGTAAATTCCGATTTGGGAAACCTTTACGACATATGCGAATACCTTCTAACACACCATTGCAAGTAAGCTGATTCAGAACTAGAGCAGCATCCAGAAGTCCAGAAGTCTTCTTTTCATTCGGAATGATACAGCGGATGAAATGCGGATGCGTCATGTTTAGCATGCTCATCAAACTGTTCAATGATTCTCGGTACAGCATAGAAACTGTCAGAAAGGATCCTGATTTACCTTTCTTCTTTCCACCGCCTCCATCTGAAATATAAGACTGATTATTCAAGTTCATAACATTCTTAGAACTGAAGAGTAGAAGTTTTCAAGTCATACAACATAATATGTTTGTCACTTTTTCCACCACAAATGGCATCTTAAAATAATGCGAAACTGGGATAATATTTAAAACTGATGAGGCGATGGTTGTAAATGTTACAGTAACTGCAATCAGACAATGATGACGTTGTTTGAGTAAGGGTTTACAAAAGCACCAAAAATCAAGGGTTTACAAAGGCTAATCGAATAATAAGCAGTTGTTATTATGGAAGGAAATGTTGTAGCCACACTGAACTAACTTTAACATGATTAATTTTTGTATTATCAATTATTGTGCATCAAAGCGAATGCTTTCTTACAAATTTAGGATTCCAGGAATCTGAGTAAAATATAATTTCCTTTACATTTTTTTTCGTGGAGACTTAAATTTCAAAAGTTTTATGTGAATGCGACAGATGATTCCGAAAAGATGCGAACCTTTTGCCGCAGCAGCCTCTTCCTGCGTTGTATAATCCTTCCATATTTCTACCAGAAGATTATTTGTTTTAGATGCTTTCATAGTAGAAACAACGGTGTCGTTAAGTGGATCCTTATTTTTCTCCAACCAGTTCATAACATTATAACGGACAGTACCAGCGTAATGCTTCATAGCAAAATGTGCTTCGCTCTGCTTGCCCTTAGGTGGTTTCGGCTTTTCGAAATTAGGATGCTTTCCGAGGTGAGTGTCAACGAGTTTTTGAGCTAAAGTCATATCAGTGGCTTTGGGTACGATGCATTCTTCATCCAGCATTGAAATGATTCCCATCGGTTTCTCTATGAGTTCAATACAGGCCTGCAAATCAAGGCCGAAGTCGATAAAAGTCCACTGAATTCCTTCACGTTCGTACTCTTCCTGTTCCAGAACAAACATGTGGTGGTTAAAGAACTGTTGCAGTTTCTCATTCACAAAATTGATCCAAAGTTGTTCGAATGAGTTAAACTGAAAAAAAAAAAAGATGGAGGATATATCTATTTGTGTATACTGAAATCTTCGTAACTTCAAACAGTGATGCTTACTAAATCTTGAAAAATGAAAAATTGCTAGAATCTCCATCAAGAAGTTGTTACATTGTTTCATAAATGTTGTTCGTCTATGTTCATATCTCATCCTATGCTTTCCTGAACAAGATGAAGTATTCAAATTAACTTACGTCGAAAATTTCAAATCCGGCAATATCTAAAACTCCGATGAAGTAGTCACGTGTGAAACCTTTCTGATCCAGAGTCTTATTACATTTGTCGACAAGCCATTTGAAAACCCTAGCATAGACTCCTTTTGCCATTGCACCAACAGCCCAAGTTACCTGATCCACGTTCTGCCCTTTACTGACCCATTCTGTCCCAACTTTAACACGCGGCTTAGTGAGGGCTTTCAAGAACTCTTCTGTGTCAATTCCATACATCTTGGCTGCTTTTTCGGCTTCATCAGTACCATCTGGTTCTGCTTGCTCCTCACGTGGCCGTTGTTTGAATTTCATACAACCCATGTGCATGATCGCTGCAACCAGACGGTAGCAATCCATTTTCTCTTCCGGTGAGAAATTGAGGATGTCAAAAGCTTCATCTGTTAACTGGTGCTCTTCTTTGTCATTAACACCATCTATGGTCAATTCAGCTTGTGCGACAAAATAGTATGCTTTAAGCGGCTGATCGAGCTGGAGATCTTTCTTGAGCGTTGGATTGAAATCGGAAAAGACCTGGTAGAAAATATGATAGCACCGTTCTCCAGGAGCCTGACGAATCACACGAGATTTTTCAAGTAAATCTGAAACGATTATAAGAGGTTGTTGTTTTTGTTTGAGTAAGTAAATTGAGGATTTGAAGTACTGGTTATGCACTCAAAAGATTATCACGAAACCTTCTAAATGTAAGTTAACGAACTTACAATGTTCAATGTCACAAGAAGCAACTTTTCCTTGTCTCGAAAAATGAATACGAATGAATTTTCCGAATCTCGATGAATTGTTGTTGCGCACAGTCTTCGCATTACCAAATGCTTCTAAAACTGGATTTGTCTGCACGATCTGATCTTCTAGAGTGACTTTTTTCTCCCCTTGACTTTTATTTTGCGACGCACCAACCACTGCGAAATATGCAATAACCTAAAGATGATCATATGAAGTAAATTCTGCATCTGTTCTGAATGTTTGAAACTCAAAATTACTTTAAATCTTAATCATCAGAAAATCGACGTTTTTTCACCTAGTATTGTTCAGTAGAAGTAGACAACAACAAGTAAATTTTTTAAAAATTATTCAACGAAGAAGTGCTTTTTCAAATCTATTCTTTCAGCATCAATTTTAAAAACCAAATGGATAGCACGTGATATTATTCAATATGTAAAAAACCGTTTTTTTTTCTAGTTTAATAAAGATTATAGCTTATTACTTTTTTCGTATTTTCTGTTTTACCAGCACCAGATTCGCCAGTAATTAGCATTGACTGATTCTCGTGATCTACAAGCATGTTTCGGTATGCTTCGTCTGATACAGCAAACAAATGTGGTGGCATTTCCGATCGCCTTTTTCCCATGTACATTGTTGCAACGGAATTAGTATAAATTGGAAGGCGCTTGTAAGGATTGATCACCACGCAAAACAAACCGGAATAAGTCTGAAATTTTAATTTGTTAAACAATTCGCCATCCCAGTTAGTATTTCAATGCAAGACAATTGCGAGAAGCTCCCAAGGCTTCATCATGCGATAAATAAGCAGAAATAAGCGTAATGCTTACATAAATAAGCATTGAGGAATAACGTGCTCGAAGGTTGTACAATACAGATGCGTCATTCAGAAATGTCAAGTTTGACATGTCCTCCGTTTTTTCGAACTTTGGCGGATTCATTTCTTGTAGCATATCCTTCTTCAATGTTACCTGAAAAAATTTCACAGATCATTTAGTGATGCTTGCTGTTTAACTAAGTACTATCTCAAGACAAAAGCACTGCACCAAGACAGAAGCAATCTTACTCGTCCACGTGTTTTATTTATTGTGCAAACAGACCTCATTACCACGAGCAGACACCACAGTAACATTGTCTCCCTTTGTACTTGTTATTTCGGCAGCAATGTATCCTTCTTCAGCATCCGGAATCCAACAATTTTTTTTCGAATCAAATGGTTTTGACTGATCCTGAAAACAAAGATCATTTACACTTAAAAATTAAGACGAAAGATTTCACAATATATCTTCTAATCTGCTGATTTTTTATTTTTCTAATGTTACAGAGGTGTGAAGTGTTTCGCATTATAGCAATAATTAAATGAATAATTCACTTTATAAAATGTGTTTGAGCCCTAAATAAATTTTCTCGTGAAAAAAATTCCTAGTTGGATTACGCAAGAAATTCAGTACTTACAGCAGCAATCTGCTCACGAGTCTGTCGCAAGTATTTCCAGCCTGGATCATTCTCGTGTTCCATATCGAAAGAATGCCGTATGCTTCAAATACATGCTCAGCTTTTAATAAATTTAAGCTTCCTTTTACTTTCGTTTTTTTTTGTGCAACGAAATGAATGAAACATGGCATCAAAAATGATAAGGAGGACCAGCATATACTGATTGATTGGGAACCCACAGAAATATTCAGGAATGGTTTTCTGATGTAACTTGGAAAAGCCAGGATAAGCATTTTAAGTTCAATTGTGAGATATGGAGTAAATACGAAGTGATTGCATGAGGAAAACAATTAGGTGAGCACTTCCCATAGATATCCAGCATATACTGATATTTTACATGGAAAATTAGTCAACAACTAGACTTCTCAAAGCAGCTTTACTAGATGCTAATCCGCCATAAATATTTTGTTTCATAGAGCACTGAACCAGTTTTGAAAATTATCGCCTTCTAAAACACTGCACGATTAAATGCGTGAGCGATGAGGATTCTTTTTTGAAGAGAAATCGCGGCTTAAATTAAGAGCAATCAATGCATGAAAAAAGATTTAACTTGTTATAACGTTGAATAGAAATTAAAAATATAGCGACGATGTGGATAAAAAGCAATAATAAGGGAACATTCCATCTTCCTGAACCAAGCGCTTGAGAATGACTACAATTCTAGGAAACGATGATGAATTTTTGAAGGGTTGCAATAAAGCAAAGCATGAAGAAGGGAGGGGGGAGGAGTGTTAGTTTTACAGGACTGCCTTAGTCTTAGCTGCACGAAGCTCGAGATGTATGCCTCAGGGTGAAGAAATCTTAAAATAGCTGGCTGAAAAGCTCGAGAAAGAGAGTTGCAATCCAATCTTTCTGTATTCTCTTGACGTCAACAGTTTCCGACAGCAGTAATGCAACAGCAACATCAACATCAGCAGCAGCAACAGCAGCAGCAGCTATAGGAGGAGCAGGAACAACTGAGTAAGTATCGCTTTAAAAATTCTTTACAACGTGTCCATCTAAACCACTCTGACTTGTTAGTCAAGACTTTTAAGCGAGAGAGACTGCAGAGCAAACTGAAAGTGAGGAAGAGGAAAAAGTTGAAATATGCTATGCTAAGAGTGTGATTGGGAGGAAGAGAGGAATAAAAGTTCTCGATATGTTGACATGAACAACTGCCACAACACAAACATTCCGCCACAGCTTTAGGTTCTTCAATTCAAACACTGATCGAGTTTTTACCAGCACATCCTCCAGAAACACGCACCACTGAGGGCTCTAACAACGATTCATTGCGAAATGAAATTCCACATTCAACTTGTATAAACAATGTTAAAAAAAATTAGTACATTTTGTGCATTTAGAAACAAAATTCAGCTGCTACTTCTTTTCTCGTATATTTCTAAACGGTACTTCGCGATTCATAAATGTTGCAAATAATAGTACCCATTTGCCATCACTTATTTTAGTGGGAGAATTTCCTCCTCCCCCACTCCTTTACCGGCACATTCAGAAAGCAACCCGAAACAATTAACGAATCAAAACGATCATCTGTTCATGTCCATTGATAACTTGATAACTTGATATTGCCTCAACAGAAATTCGTTGTGCAGAATGACCAGGTAGAATTGTCAACGGCACTGCTGGCATGTGATGTAGTTTTATAATTAAAATTTTTTTCTCAAAATGTGTAAATTATGAACATTTGAATTGGCTGAACTAATCCAACATATTTCTTAACATTTTATTTATTGAATAATGAAAAAAAAATATAAAGCACCAGTCGCCATTCACTAAGTATTTTATTTGAATCCTAGCGCTTCTCCAATAATCCACTAGTGCAGTTCACAGACGTGACTGTGGAAGGTTCACTTCAACTGAGCAAGTAGTCCAAAACGCTACTCGTACGCAAAAAACTCATACCAATGTCGTAATATTGAATGCATATTGATACTACCCGCGGTTGACAGTCATTTAGGGAACTCAATCCCCGTCAACCCGAACATCGCGCATTCCCTGACACTTCAACCCTGTTTTGCGCGTTGTAACAACAGTGTATCATACAGCTCACGGAAGCACCATTTCGCTAACCCCACCTGTCTGTCACCTCTCAAGGAGACATGCTCCCTTTTATACTTCCCATTTGTTGATGTGGAATGAAAATCCTCTTCTGGTATCTGATGTTAATGAAACGTGCGTGTGGAGGTTTGCAGGATTATTGTAAGCTGGGGGCAGGAAGTGACTCCAGATCTGATGTACACCACTAGTAAGCAATTTAGCGTAACTTCACAGTTGTTCAAGCATCATTGTGACTCACTTTTTGATGTCCTCGTTCTTTGACGTAAATGAGCGAAAATTTGACTCCTACTATCTTTTTTTTTTGTTGTTGTGAGTTTGTGTGGTTGTCATTCGGCATAATATCAGTGGTGTTCTTAATAAACTGTTAGATTAATGCAATAAGATGTTTTGGCCTATTGGTATCTCGGGCCTAAGTAATGTGTCGGTTTAGAAAATGTATATGTACAGCTTTTCGTGTAATATTATAACTTCCTTAGTTGCAACAGTAACTGTGATACAAATGTTTAAATTTTAGGTATTTACACAAGTGGAATTCTTGTCTTATCAGTCTTTATGAATGGTAATGTATTTATTTTATTGACGTGTATAAAAAGCGTTTATGAGATGGTTTGGACGTTGAAATCTCTTCAGGGAAATCAATACTGCATATGACATCAACTTATGTTGCCATAAATATGTTCTGTTTTGTTGAATAACTGGAACTAAATTTTTGAGACAAGCATATATGTCTTCAAAAAGTGTTGGTTCTAGATTGATAGTTGATTACTGAGCTATAAAAGAAGAAGCATATGAATATGTCGAAATATTTGCAGCATATTCGTTTGATGGCGCTTTGATTGTCGGATTGCTCATAATTTGTACTTGTTCATATCTGAAAAGAGTACCTCGCATTAATTCGTGGCTTCTTAATGAGAAGAAAGGATTCCTTGGAATATTTTACAAAGTATGCTTCGTGATTTTACTTCTTATCTTTGAAAATAACATAAAATTTTCGTTTTTATAATCTCGTGTTTTGCTTTCATCTAGTCTTCGACTGTGGATTTGAACAGTACATTTATTTGTTTATATTGGTTGCAATGAAACATTACGTTTTGCAGTCGAATTGTAGAGTTCTCTACAACTATTTGCATTGGAACTTTGAACGGCGTAGTGCTATTCAATCAGTAAATTACTGTTTAAGCTTGAATTATTGCGGAGTTCTTCTTATTTGAGCAACACTTGAACTCTTGCAGGCAGCAGTTATCGGAACTCGTTTGCACTTCATAGTTTCGCTTACTTGCTTGTTTTCTGCTGGATATATTTTGTTTGCTAGATAACACTGACTTCTGGTCCAACAATGCTTCTCGGGATCCTTCAGAAGATTTGTTAGTGAAGTTATTTTAATAAATGTATTAATAGTTTTTTTTTAACAAGAAATGACAACATATTGTGGCTGCTTCCTGTTTTTGTCCAAAGAGATACGGATAGAATAAAATATTTATTTCACTTTCCCTGATGATATTATAGATCTTTCATGACAAAAAAAATGTTTCGAAAGCATATTAATCAATTAAAAGCATTTGGTTACTTTAGTTCTCGAAAAGTCTGTTATAGGTGGTGTTTTATAATCGCATCATTATTGTCGAAGTTCTTTTTAATGTTTTCTACTGTACCGAAGCAAAATTTTGCAGTGCCATAGAACTACAAGAGATTATGAGGTTTTATGGTATTTATATGAAGCTTGGTGGTGATCGCTAAATGAGCCAAAAAAGAATTCCACGAATACTGATTCCGGGTCATCGAAGTCTCAAATGCAAAAATGAAAGTAGAGGATGATGCATGAGAGTTGTAAGGTTTTCTAACAAGTTTTCAGGGTGACGGTTACATTATGCAGTAATGTGAGTTTATGTAGTAATGAAAGTAATGCGATAATGTGAGATTTCCATGTGGCAAACAACAAAGTAATAAGGCGGCAGTTGAAGTTCCAAAGATATATGACACTTATTAATTTTATTCACAGTTCAGTTGGTGTATAAACAAGCTGATGTTGAACGCATAATACCGTTGTGTATGGTGGTGGTTCTTATTTCCAACCTCTCTTTTAATGCGAAATTTTCAAGGTGTCCTTTTTATAATCTTTTCAAATATCATTATTTGTAACTGTGTGGCCTTCTGGGTCTTAAAATTGGGTGTACAATTGTATTTTCGGCAACCGTAAAGTTACTAAAAACAAATTGTGAATAAAAAGTAACCAAATAAAATGACTAACAAGCAGCTTTTGATTCAATAAGTTACAGACTAATGCATGTGGACTGCTACCTTAATGACAAAATAGAGTATAGGTGTGGAACTTGTTACTGAAGAGAATTTCAAAAAATTCATATTTCGATAAATAGATGGTTCAGCCAGTAATTTATTCTAACTTATTCATCATAAGCAATCGTGTTTGGGGTTCGGTGATTGTTGGAAATCGAATGCAATGAGCTGTTGAAAGACTTCATGCTCTAATTTCATCTTTCGCTTCGAGGTGCTGGCTTTAATCAATCCTTAGATTTATGAAATGGATATTTGGATGCTCCAAGAAGTATGCCGAAATTTGTTACTGCATTTGGGCTGGAGATCTTTCCCACTGAATTTGAAAGTCCAAAGTTCATTTGTTGATCTTGTGTGGAGAAAACTTCCACTTTGATGATCATTTTCTGTTTTTTTTTCACGTATAACTATAATCTTAACTTTGAATTTTTTCTAATTTCCTTTTTTAAAACTCGATGATGCTATTTTAGACGGTTTGCTTGTTCCAACAATAAAATAATTCTTTAGAAAACGTTGGAACTTTCACGACAATCGACTTAGTAAAAATTGATAACTACAGCGCATTGAAAGAAACGAAGAGTGTTTTGTAACACTTTCTCCGTAGCGACAAGTTTCATTGATTAACTAATAGGAAATACCCATTTAGAGAATTTAATCAGAAATGAATGCAGCACTGTTGTGAAAAGGTATTGCTCGTCGGTATCCATTGGTGGAATTCAGGGCAATAAAAGATGCTGTATTGAAGAAGGATCGGGGTCATCCAGTTGTTTTCCAAGACTATCACAACCTATCTTTCAGGGACTCACAATCCATAATGCGTTTTGTTTCGCTCCTCCTCCCCTCCCCCTCCCCCCCCCCCCCCTCGTAATACCCTATTTAAAACCATATCTCTTCTGAGTTTGAGTGTCCATCCACCTAAAACTTTAACAATCATCATACATCAGCAAATCGTGCCATGCTAGCTATTATTTTTGCATGCTTGCTGCGAGCAGCTAATAGTCAGTATGCAAGCATAACCGAATCTGTCGATGTAGCATCAGATGCAAACTACGGGGTCGAATCAAATGATGGATATACAAGGCCAACACTTCCTGTAGCTCCACCACGTATCCTAACAGGAGATGGACTATCACTGGGATACCGACCACCGCCACCACCAATAAGACGAGTTGCCAAAAGTTCTGGGAAATGTTCATTCGGTTTGTTTGTTTCAATAAAACCGAAATAACAGCCTGCCTATTACTCGCTTTTCAAATATTTTTGTTCACACCAAAAAAATTACATTAAAACTTCTAGGAAAAGAAGCAGTGATTGAACTGTTAAAGCATCAACAACAAATATTGCGCTTTTTCCAAGAAAAATCTATGATAAATCCACTTTTCCTTTCTCTTTCTTCTCCTGACTTCTCTTATTTTTGCTCCAGTTGAAACTTCGCTTTTATTTATAGCAAATAGCAATCAAGATATTTTTAAAACAATGCGGAACTACCTTGTTTCAGATCATAACTCTTGGCGATTCGAGCCCCAAACTGCAGTTGCAAATGCAGTAATGTTTGAGCGAAGAACTGGTTCCACATGCGATGACTGTATTAGAAGATGTCTCTATTTTCAGGTAGAAGTTGGTTAAACTATTGAAGTTTAGTAGCTGAAAAGACTATCCGTCACCTTGAGAAGTACAAAAATTCCATTTCTCATCCTTTCATTTCTGTTTCAAAATTAATGAAGAACTTGATATTTAAATGAAATATTTCACCCTTTCCATCTTCCGCATAATAAATCCCTAGGATTCCGATTCGGAATGGGTGTGTCGTTCGTTAACATTTGATCATCACTGGAAAATTTGTGATTTGTTTGCTGTAAATGGCACCAGTCCTCCTCATTTTCTTACTGAATATTTGGACAGAGATTATCTCGAGTATGTCAATCTTTTCTTCACTTTCAAAACCTAAAATAGAGCGATAGCTGAAAAATATTTTAATACGCAAGGAATATTGATCAATCTATGAAAATTACGTAAACTAGCTAGTTCGCTAATTTTTACGAATTGAAATATAAAGCGACACAGATAACTGGTGATTAATACAGGTATCTGCAAATTAATCCATCTTCTGATGTTCATTCAAGTCAGTACTTAGCTATTCCGGATAGAGAAAATAAAAGTTCAAGTTATCTGACAGTTCAACGAGGCACGAGGATAGCTGAAACAAAAACAAAGTATCGATCAGATTCGTCTTCGGGATATCAAGCATCAGTTAGACATTTTGTTCATAGTTACCATAATTTAAAAGTGGAAAATATGAAAGAGCCTGAATAATTCTTGTAGAAAGACTACAATTACAGAAGAATAAAGAAATCGAAATTCAAAGCAGACCTATGATATAGTTTTGTCATGAAAAATTCACTTTTTTTGCAGCCTATACACCGAAAATGGGATAACAGAAGTAGCGAAAAGCTCTGCGGAGATAATGATGTGACACGATACGTAATGATATCAAACTACGAACAGTTAAAGTCGGCTACTGATACGAAACCTGTTAAGGGAGAAAGTTTGAAGGGATGCGTGAGAGCATGTGATGAAGATGAGACTTTTACTTGGTACTTCAGAATCGTCAATTTTTCAGTTAAAGAATTGAAATCATGCCTACTAAGAAACTTCCACAGTTTTTAAGAATAAAAATGTCAAGATCTTAATCCAATTCAGAGATTTCCAAATCAAAAACAGATATATGCAGGATATTTAAGTTATTTTCCATCCAAAGTTGCAGTAGCCGCCATGATAAGTTTGGTTTTATGAATTTCGCTTTACCTATTTCAATCAACCTCTATTGTATGTTCCAGCTCATCTGTGATCCACAGAGGTGAAGAATGTGAGTTATCAGTTTCAAAGGCAGTCCATAAAAGCAGTGACGATTTTGTTTACAAGGAAAATAGTACGTATCTAGAAAAGGTATGTACAGCACTCACTACTTTCACCATCTCACTATACAGTATTATTATAATTCAATCCGATTTAAATATGTAGTTAATCTGATTTTATGATCTGTAAAATTTGCATCAAGACAAATGATGTTCAATTCATAATGGTTTGAGAAAGAAATTCCGTTTTCGTAATCAATTTTAGTTCTGTTTGCCAGCGAATTCAGCACACGTGACAGGAAAGTTGTGGCCAACAGTCCTAGATCATATCCTTGTTGGCCATGTTATGGAAGTAACCAATGCATCTTCACTCTCGGAATGTATGACATTTTGTTTGCAAGCTGAACAAGATTTCTCATTCGTGTGTCGTTCAGCAATGTGGTACCCAAATGATGAAGATCAGGTATGTTGTCCTTCTTCATCGTGCATACTCTCACTTGTAGTTTATTTAATATGGACATCACCAGAGATTAAAGATCGCGGAATAAGAATTACTCTACATGAGTGTATCGCTTTCAGAACTGTTTGTTAAACACGGGAAGTCGTGAAACACAGCCAAACGTATTTGTTGCTGAAGATCAGGGAGTTCGAATGTTTTATTTTGAAGTTCCACGAATTCATAATAAGAAAGCGGCATTCGACGTTTTCCGGGTTTGCTTCCAATTATCATCATCGTATACGCCGCAAAAATGGAGACATTTCTCGAAAATCGATGGACTTATAACTTTCTTCAGGACGATCCAGTTGAAGATGATTATACACGATGGTCATCATGCGACAGTTCCAATCTACAACATCGTTACTTGAAATGCAAAGAGCAAACAGACGTACGCAAATGTCCACAACAAACAAAATTCTGCAAACAAGGTGAGGGTTCCTTTCAATTATAATAGGTTTCTAATCCAGACTCTGCATAGCTCCCTCTTATTTGGGCAAATTAATCGGACATCAAGTACGGTCGGACTACCACATTCGGCAAAGAATTAACAGTGCCAATAACTCGGGCAGCTTTAACTTATCTGCCCTTATTTGGTTAGATTAGGCGCAGGCCCCACACCTATACTCTGCTCTCAAAAAATTCCCAACCAGTACTAACAGTAACCATAAACTCCCGACTAAATTTAGATCCAGACACGTCATCTAAAACAAAATGTCTAGCAGTACGAGACTCGAGCGGACGCAAAAAATGCCCACATGGAATTCGAAGAGGATCTGGTGGGCACATTGTGCATTGCAAGAATCCTATCGATTGTGACTTATGAACTGCGCCATAGAATTCAGCATTGAAGATGTATATAATTAAATTAATGTTAAACGTGTCCATTTGAGAAATAATGTACAATAACCAAACTACTTGTTTTATATGCGCACACGTCTTTTTTTTGAGTTCACTACAGCGACACCAAACTACATGTGTCAAAGAAATTAAGATGTAACAACTCCTTCCTTTACATTCTCCGACATAATTCCGATATGACACATACATTTTAACGCTTTACTCTGATAAAAATGGAAAGAATTGGGAGAAAATGAATAATATAGTACTTATGTCACATACTGCAGTGGTATAACAGCCTACGATGAAATTTAGTAACATCAGAACGCACCGCAATAAAAAGTACTTGGTAAAGAAAGTGATACTGCACTGCAGAATATAAATACTGACTTATCAGTGCATTCTGTTCGCCAACAGTTGAAATGTTACGATGTGGAAATGCAGCAGCATAACCCAACATACTAATCACTTGTGGAACGAAAAAACGGATAATTGTCAAGGTTACTTGGACAAACCATGCTTAAAATTAAAGTAAGGGCAGACTAGATAGCAGAGAATCACTTCTGTTTTGCATACCTTAAAAGCGAAAATTAAAGAAACTATTAATATCTTTCATCATTCAAAGAAATGTAGGTATAAAACACGTGCTTTTGTTGCAACAAATTATTGAGAACAGTCTACGTGTCCACTATGTTTTCCATAGTTCTTAAGATAAAATTGAAGTTCTTCGAATAAAACGTACAGGGGAAACAAAAAAAATGAATCACCGATGCCTATGTTCTTATATTTTCCAAATATCGGCGATTCATTATCGATCGTGCAGCCGTTTCGCTTTTATAATTAAATGTCATATTTGTAGAATAAATGACACCATCATCACGAACCAACGATAACGGTACTGCAGCAGGTTCACCACAATACGGTACCCAGTTCGGACAAACTGCCGATAGCGGAGGTACCAAGCAACCCATCATTTCTTCTGATCTATAACTACTTACTATTTTAGAAGTTAATTTTATTGAATTAAAAATTGATGGAAATGTACATGACCAAGCTTTTGTTCATTCATAACTGCTGTTAGTATTCCAGTGAAAATAACATCATCATCATTATTTCAGTCCAGTTAGGACAATATATCTTTCAAATATTAATGCTCTTAAAATTACACACCGAAAACTTTTAAACAAACCCTAGAAGTTTCAGGCAGCTCTTTGTTATAATACTTACACTTGATATAATCTAAACTGATCTAGCCTGAATTAACCTGAAGATGGTATCTACTGGTATGGTACCAAACCAAATTTTGAGATTCGTTCTGAAGTTTGAACCAATGAGATCAATTCGTGCAAGATCACCATCGCCGTATAGCTCCATACCACTGACAACAGGTACTGGAGTTATTGGTTGACGTACTGGTCCCATGGCTTCATAAAATCGATATTCAGCCTAACATAAATAATTACTGATAAAGTAAAATATTTAAATGCCTACAATTCAAATCATCGGAAATATTTGTCGCTAAAAAATACTACAGCGTTATTGTAAAATACCACTGTTTACCAGTAAAAGGATATGCTTCGCAAAGAGTTAATGCATGGTACATTTAGTCAACTTTTTCTGCAGTGAATAATAGATTAGTTTGGATATAGTTTTTTGTTAAAATATCCAAGGTTTGCCTTATCGGTGGAAATAATAGTCCATGATGCTCCATCACTAATCTGGTGCCGGTTTGTATCGACGGGTACAGCCTACAAGAGCCAAGCAATTAATTAAGCTTGCTCTACGACTAAACTACTCTGCTGTCGAATTAAAGCAGTATAAATCTTTATGAAGCTTTAATATTTTTAGCATATAAATATATGAAGCTTACTTGATGCTGGATAATCTTATCATGAGAAAGGCAAAGATAAACTGTATCAGAGTCAATCATTTGAAATGCACATTTGTGTAATTGACTAACTGGTTCTTCACTAGCTGATGCATCTAGTACAGCATGCTGTTTATCAACTTTACGAATTCTCTAAAAAATGCTCAGTCAAAACGACAACATCGCATTCATGAATAACTGGTAAGAACATTCCACAGTCCTACATCAAAGGTCATAACGATACATACCAAACGTGGCAAAGCAATCCCTGAAACACTGTCAACGAGTTTTACTAAAGCACCATAGTAAATAAAACCATCTTTGACATTGAAATCTTCCGCTTCACCTGCACTTGGCTCATCCTCAACTGAAATGTTCAAAATATGGCATTTCCACCTTTTAAACGATAAAATAACAAAACTAAACAAAAAAAGATTAAAACTAAAAAAATAAACTGGTATAAGGGAACTAACTTAAATGGATTGTAAAAGCACCCCATTTTGTCGAACTCGCATGGAACCCTCCTCCTTCAACATGCAAGTAACGTGTACTAACAGTTTGCGACCTAAGCCTATTGAATAAAGCAACCTGAAACAGAATTAAATGAATTTATCCCATGTACAAAAAAAGGAATAAAGAAAGGATGCTCACTTTGGTACCGGAAGCGATGCAAAGATATTTGCAGTCAGTATTCTTCATGCTTTGTTTCTTTTTGCTTGGCTTACTGATAACTTTAATGCGTTGAGAAGAAAAAACTCCAATTTCATGCCCGGACCCGTAGAAGAACTGCACCGAAAGCTCAAAATATTTGCGTTTATCAGCATCGGAAATGTACAATGTTTTTGCTGCACAGTAATCCTGAAGGAAATCAATAGATAATGGGTAAGCTCTGAAAAACAGGTCTCATCTGGATGTCCACTTTCTCAAGTTAGTTATTAAAAGCAGGAATTTGAATGCACCTGATCTTGACACACTGAATTCACCACTGGTCAAAAAACAAAACCTTGTTACTGGAGAAATCAAGTGTTTGTTTTTCCTGTTCGGATGGTGCCCCGATTCCGATAAATGCGCATAATTCAGTGGACCGAGCTTCGCTAATATGTTCCGCATCTGAATCCGTTTCCTGAACATCGTTCCGCTTTTTATATTCACGATATCGTCGGTATAAATCTTCCGCCATTTTCTTTTTGTGTTTCCATCCATCTCCGAAAAGATATATGCATGGCGGAGGACAAAAAAACCTGAAAACCCATTCCCACGTGATTAGCATTAACCCGACAGTCTTTCCACAGGGTGGAAAAAAGGTTGCGTCATACTGACGAGAAGTTAGACGGACTGGATAACAGTGCTATTATTGGAACGTATTTTAAAAAGAAAGAACTTGATATTTTCTATAGAATTATGAACTGCGAGATTCCATTCATTATATTTTCTTATATATTCTTACGTTGTCTTTCTCAACTCTAACGATGTTTCCGAAGAAAATCATGTTTAATTCTGTGCTACAACAGGCAAGTTCGTAAAATTAACGGTAGAGAGATAAAGGCATGTAGCTATCAACTGAATCATTTTTCAAAACCTTAACGAAAATATAAACAATGAGGAGCTAAGTCTACGCATGAAAGAGATCGATCAGATGATATGGGGGATACGGTAGTAACACCACATGCCTGCAATGCGCCATACCAGAGAAAGAAGGTGAGAAATGTGAAGAAGTCAATCAGCTAAGTACGGTAGTTGCGGGTGTCTGCAAACTAAAGACAGCAGTTAAAATGTAGTAGAAACAAAAACCAATTCGATAAAAGATGGAATTCGATTGAAAACCAAAATTAAATATATTCTCACGCTTTCCAAAATCTATTCTGAGCAATCGTTATCATAAATTACATTACTCTTCCAAGTAGCATCGCGATAGGGACTAAAGATATCAGAGCAGTTGCCCCTATAAATGTTGCTTCCCTTAGAGAAGCCTAGAAACACTAAATTACTTGAAATCAGGAGAAAACATCATTAGAATAAAAGATTGACACTATTCACAGAATTCCTTGTCCGTTCATCAAACTTCACTCAGTTGATTGTGATTAAAATTATAGTTTAAATGACCTCTGCTTGTTCGCTGAAGTTGAACTTGCGTTTAAGAACTAGAAAACTACATGAAGTATTTTGTAGACGACATAAAAAAATTGATGTAAGAAATGATTTAAAAAATTTCTAGACCTTTTTCTATAAAAACGTTCTTTCAACTTTATCTGACACCAACCTTTTTTCATTCCCATAAGATTTCTGTGCCACTTTAGCATGAAATATGCTAACAATACAGTCGTATTTTTGACGATTACTTAGGTAATCTTGCATTATTTCTCTGCAATCAAAACATATTATTCAAATAACAAAATGAAAGTCAATATGATGACTAAGGACTTCAACGAAAAATCAGAAGAGCACCAAACTTATAGAACAAAAAGTTACTGTAACGACTGAAATGGAAATTCTTGGTCAATAGACAGGAATTTACAAAAAGTAAGAAATTGGAAGTATTTTTAGCACAGTGATTTCTTATGTTCCAGTAAACAATAAATTTTATTACCACGAAAATAATTTCACAAAATTTACCTGGTAAGTGGCTGTTGCTCCCCAATAATATTCAAAAAGGGCAACTGATGTGGTAAATTCGTAGCACTAGTGTAACTGACATTTTGCTGCGACGTGATTCTTGTACCAATACCATTAAATGAATCAAAAGCACCGCAGGATGATCCAAATGTAGCGCTCGACGGACTAGAGATATCTCCATAAAATGAGTCTAAATGGTATTTCTATAGAATCGACAGTGCAATCTGAGGCATTAAAACACCCCTCAATAAATAACTGCATTGCTCAATATCAGTTAAAGTTCTGCTTTCATTTGATAACCTAAACCGAACGTAGAACAAAATGATGCAAGGAGAATGATTTATTAGCCACATATGAATCACAGTATCTGAGGTATTTTTAAAGGATTTCTGGTAGTTGATAATGAAGATATATATCAAGAATGGACTAGAAACACATGCAATGAGAACTGCAAAAACTTGAATCTGACTAGAAATATTTGTAATCAGGATTTCTAAACCTGGATAATCAGAGTTTTGGAACAGAAACTTGTGATTTGAAACAACATTTTCCACTTCTCAGAACTTTTCACACTAGAGGGATTTGTATTATCTTTGACACCAAAGTCAGATCTTATTTGCTATATAGGACTTAAGACCACGCATTGTGTTGATCGCTCTCTAATGTTTGAGAGTTGAAAGAGCATTAAAAAACGGTTCGTATATTCCGCATCACACGGAGCCACACCACACAATTCACAATTAGTTGGCAAATACAAATTTATTAGTACCCATTGTTGTGGAATGCCCAAGATGTTGAGGCTGATAGAAAAACTGTTGCTGCTGAATTTGGTGATATGATAAAACAGCTGTCTGATTGCCGAAAGACTGGAAATTACCGACAGGAGGCCATAAAGACTGAGAATGCAAATTAGAGCATTGAGTATAGCAATATGAAGCAGAGGAAAATTGCGCCGAACTGAACTCAATAGAAGGTAGGGAGTCGTAGTTGGCGGAAGAAGTAATCGAGGGAATAAGGAAGTCATGAGGTGAAGTGTTAAGGGAAGGAGACACCAGCGAAGAACTTGCGGATGAGATTTGAGCTGATGCAGTTACTGGCTGCTGGATCTGCAGGTTTTCAGTTAGCTCTGATGGAAGTGGTATATAATCCATCCTTGAGAAGTAGTACAAGGACGGACAGTCAAAATGTGTGATGGGAATACGGAAGTTTCAAGAATTCTCCCACCACCGGCAGGTAAATGTTATTCCATATCCTTAATCATGTTCGCATCCATCCTTATCCCCTGCCATAACTACTTTGTGTTACTGCTTCTTTATCCGATGTTTGGGCCAAGACTCACTCACAAGATGATCCAGAACCGCCCTCAACTATTTATTTTACTACTTCACGCATTTCTTATGTGCGAAGGAAAGAGAAGCTATAAGTAAGCACACGAGGGGCGGGCAAGTTACATTACCATGAAGGGCTGGGTCGCTTGACGGAAGCTAAGGTCTATTAGCTCAAGTCATCATATATTCAAAGAGCAGCACAGCACATATACGACATATGGGGACAGTTCTCACGCTTAAGATAACCAATCAACGAGACTAGCTAACCTTCCAGGGCTGTTTGGTGCATACCTTCCGAATACCCTGCATTCAACTCTCCTTTCCTCTTCTAAAGTTCCGTTTATCTAACACATGCATGCTTTTCAAATCAGATCTGTCATCCCAAATACTCCCTTAGATCATGATATCGTAAAGAAGTGAACTACATCTGTTTTATTTTCCATTTGTTGATATCTCTGTTCAGCTTGATCAAGAATTCATAACCTTTGATGAAAAAGTAAATTCACTAAACCATGGGAACCGTCACCACTCAGGCCAGGAAAACAACCATCTAACCAAGAGCTAAGTTTTAAGTGTTCCTCTTTCAATACAACATAATATGGGTAAGCAGATTATGAAGATATAGGTAAAATAAGTGATAAATACTGTAAGGACATTAACGTATTCTTATAACAAATAGATGCTGCAGATACATCTTACATCTCTTTCGTCCTAAGGTGTATCGTTTTGCCCATTATACACATGCCAATGTGTCTTGAAGATGCAATGCGGTAACGATTGCTTAATAGTGTTTGTTTCCAGATGACACTCATTTCATGCCTTAATTGATTCTTAAGCACTCCCACTATTCAACCCCATGCTACTGTAATCCAGCTATTCTCACCATCCTTGGGTACTCACAAATCCACTACTCATATTCCGCACTAGCTGAAAATACACACCAATAAACAGATGGATGGCATACATACGCATATTTATATGCATATGTACATATTTCTAGGATGCTAGCAATCAATTTCTGTTTGCGTACTTTTCATTTCGTAATACTCACTGATACAATCATGAAAAAAGATGAAAGGAATTAGACAGGGATTGTAGTGTAATCAGAATTAGTCACGATTAAGCCTCTGGAAAAATATTTTCAAAATAAAAGACTGATTTTTCGTGTATCATAAATTAGATATCTAAAAACTTTGCCAAAACAAATTTATGAAGGCTTGGACAGTACAAAAATACAAAAATCTATGATAAATCTAAAGTCTAATTTTATTTGGCATAATGCATAAATAAACTTGGCTACAAAACCAGTTTTCATATGTTGAAATTGTGGCTCCTCAATTTTTCAAATTTCGCAAAGTAATATTATTTTATTGGTGTATAGGAAACTTTGATTTACCTCGTTGAAGAACCCGAAGTGATGCACCGTTGACATTAACAACTGAATCTAAAGCTGCGTCGAGCAGATTGAAACTTTTTCTTAGAGCAATAGAATGGATGTGAATACATGCAGGACATTCGAGTAACTAAACTGATTTTCAAAAAGAAAAAGATTTTCCCTTCAGACAAACCTCACTGAATGACAGAAGTGAAATGTTACCTTTTGCAATATCAGCATCACTACCAGATATACCACTAACAGCACTTGGTGAAATGGAATTTATGTGTTGGGACGTGGAAGGTTTCAGTGAATGGGAAGAAAGACGCATTCTCTTTGCGTCCTGATCACTTGAGTTTCCAGACGAATTTGGATTTCGACAGTGAACTTTGCCTATGACTTCCTCTTTCTGAAAATTTTTTATACATATTAGAGCACTGAACAAATTTGTAAGACCATTTCCAAATATCATTTTTCATCCAGTTAAATTATTGTGAAATCACAAAACATTTTCCGAGGATAAAGCAACTTCGACCAAATGCAACAGATACGCGCAAGAACGATAAGGAAAATTCCGGATAACAGGACAGTGATAACTGACGAAACATTTCGGGTTTTTACGCAAAAAAAAACCAATTTTCCTGTACATCCACCTCTATCTAGGAAAACAGAATCACTCAACTCTGTCCAGACCTCCTCTTCCCGGCGCTTATCTCACTTCCAACACGCCATCCCATGAGCCGAAAATGAAAATCAATAACCTCGCAGTCTAATACTTACTATGTCGATGATCGATTTTAAATCATTTCTAATATCAGAAATGGAGACCACGTCCCGAAAGAACTGAAATTTCAAACTGAAAAGATCTTGACTTTCGTCAGTCAGACAACTTCAAATTTGGACCGCCAATACACACTGCCTATTTGAAGACTTGGAGAGCATTTCAGTAACTTGCAGCTACTACACTGCAAATAAAGAAGGTTTCTCGAGTGATAAAAATTACGATTCCCCTTATGTCACCCGTTTGAAGAAAAAAAATAAGCGCAAGAGCATTATTTTTTTGTAGAACTGGTGCTTTCAAATTTCACCTCGTTTCCGGAGATGTACCGAAGACTCTAAGTTTAGTTCGTTTCGACTAAACCAATTGCCTGAAATATAATAATGCTTCTTACACCGGAAGGAAATGCTACGAGCGCATTCGTTTTCGGTGAAGCGAAACCAATTCCAGACTGCACTGCAAGCGTTTGTAAGAATGGATTGAGTTGTTGCAAAGTACCCGACGTTGAATTCAACAGCTAGAAAAGCACATGTACAGTAGGTCTCAGAAAAGTACCATAGAAACCGATCAACCTAGCTTCCTTATAATCATAGCATCAGAGTTGAACTACATGACCTTGATTTCTTACAATAGCAATGAAATACTAAATCATCATTCATAATTCACATCTATTTTCAGCCCACAACGGATCACTTTCCTCCTAGCATGAAAAAAACTTATGAAAAATAATGCAGCGCTATCTTACTGCTGATAACTACGATGAATACGTCTATTTAGCCAGTCGTAAAGTATACAGTAAAGGGTAAGCAAATCACAACTATTCTCCCTTTCACCTTTCTTCCCCTTTCAGAAGAAATTAAAATTCATACGGGTTAAACATCTTTATCAACGTGGCCTTGGCATCATATGTTGAAGCCATCACTACAATATTCGAGCACCCTCATTAATGAGTTTTTTCCTTTTACAAGTAAGCAACATAAACGGCTTAAATTTGCTCTGGGAAAAAAGCGAAGGCAGAAGCAATCGTTAACACGGAACTAAAACTTACCGGCTGCATAAATGAATTAGTTGAAGCATTTGTGCCTGTTCCAGCAGCCAATGCTGCAAGATTCTGAGTCCACATTAAAGCAAATAGTGAATTCGATTCAGCAGATATCAAAGGATATACTGCATCAGCCTGAAAATGCGAAAGTTATACATATGCATAGAAGAATAAAACGGAATAAAAAAAGGAAGAAAACGGATACAGCTACACTGGCGGTTTACTCATTATAGACGCTTTGTTTTGAAAACAAAAATGACAGATCAGACACAACCGAGCGGAACAGTCATAGATAAATATGATAATATTAGTTACCAGCGAATCATACTCAATACCAGCGACAGTGCGAGTGCAGGATCGATCGTGAGAACAAAAACAAATGGGTCAAATTATGGAAGGCAAGGGTCAAAAATTTTTTGAATTAAAAAAAAAATCTTAAAATTATTGAAATTATAAGTCAATCCAGTATGCTAGTGCTTGAACACAAACAACATACAAAACCATTGTGCCAGTTCTACAATACCATCAAAAATAAATGCGTGGAAGAACCAACCTCACAATCTTCAATTTTCACGTCCTTCATCCGCACTTTGTGAATACACGCCGCGAAGAACGGTGATGATGACCTACAAAATCTTTCCAAATTACAAAGTTTCGAAAATATTGAGAATGTCGGATTCAAAATAAAAACCGTCGAACAAACAATATACACCACTTTATAAATAAGAATTACTGGCAAACTGTAACCTCGAGAGAGATCATAAAACAAACAAACAACAATGGAATGAAATAAACTTTTCCGAAATCTTTTAAACAAATTGGAACCACAACACAATGAATACGAGACAAAATCTCTGGGAAGATAATAAACGACGCCATGAATGGAATTTGTTTTGAAAGAAGAAATTGGTTATAAAATTTCCAGAGATAATTCGTTTGGATGGACACAAGCGAAAGAAATGCGGCTTTCATTTTCAACTTCAATCTAGCAACAGGCATGGAAAAGCCTTTCGAATTAAGTTTCCTATGATAGCACATTACGAACAGTTTAAAATTGGACAAAGCTGAAACTTCTGAGCTAGTAGGAGTATTACTGCTAGGGTCACCTATTAACATGCCGTAGATGTTGTCAATCAGATGTTTCTTGCTTGTCGAAAACATCAGCATAAGGAGGTTACCAGACACTAAAGTCAACTGAAGAAATACTGACAACACCTGCACTGTAGTGCTGATGCTTCTGATACTAACAAGCGCACAGTTACAAAAATTATAACTGCAGCGCAGCATCAGCAGCACTGACAGGAGTGAAGGATGACAAAGAACAATAACTTTTGTGCGTTGTTATAGGGAAATGAAAGGAAGATAGCCGCAATCGGGTAGAGGTTTGGGCTAGGGTTGCAGTTGGAGCTGCACCTGACGAAGGATGGGCGGGAGGCTCAGCAGCAACCGGTATTGTGAGTGATGCTGATCCGCGAGCTGAGGAAGGCAGGGGATGCGCGGTGGGCAGATGAGGTAACCAAAACAAAATATGACGATGATGATGATTATGGTGATGGTGATTATAATGATTATGATAATGATGATGGTGGTGACGGTGATATTTTAGAATGGGAGAAGTTGCGTGAGAAAGAAAACGGGTCGTTAAATGGAAGAGTGTGGGAATTCCCACGATGAGGTGAGAAACTAGACTCCTCACCAGTTCTATCAAAAATACCGGTTAAGCTGTACAACCTTCTTTCCGTTACCCTGTTCCGAGAGTTTGGTCTGACAGCAGTATTTTATCAATTATCTACCTAGTGGTTTCATACATCATAAAATAAAACCACACAAGTGCAAAACATAACAAGCAAATTGCATGAAAACTATAGGAACAACGTGAACTGTTATTTCCTTATGCAAACGAATTAAAAAAGGCCGCTGCTATCTATCTTTCCTATTCGTCTCATCAAAACAAGTGGTCCAACGAGAAATTTTGTGACCTGACCTCACTAATCACTCTTCATTTCTTTCCGTTCAACTGCCATCATGAACTTCCACATTCCTTACTTCTCTAACCCTTTGCTTTTGTTTAAACTATCGCCGTGTTTCCACTCATTCTTGCGAGTGAGACTGGAATACACAGTGTATTGCCGAAATTTTAATAAGATTATGTTCATTCACTAGGACAGCGATGCAGAAGATGCAGTGATAATTATCCAGCAACTCTAAAGAACAATGGGTACTGAAGCGTCAATGCAGTAGGGACAAAAATTTTTAAAAGAAAAAAATTTGTGATCCGATTCAAGAATTATTCAGTGCAGTATTGAGTAAAGGCAAAATGAAGGAAAGCATAGTATGGTCAGCCAAACAGAAACAAAAACTTTTAGATTTAGATTTAGAACTCAATGGGAACTCCATGCCGCTGTGGTAAATGATGATAAAAGAAAACGTACAACGTGCAGTGAGAAACGAAAATGATGCTTTAACCGTTTCCACAAAATCACAAGCGTTTTCCCATCATGAAAATTCTAACGTTTTGCTAAAGTTTGTGCAATATCTCTTCACCGTTGTCCGCTTTTTCCCATAACTTTTTTCCCCCCATTTCATCTCGACGTTAATTTCGCTTACTCATTTTCTCCTTATCTATGCATTTGTCCCACGCGGAGAAAAAAAAGTGTTTCTGTCCACTTTCCTCTTTCATTGATAACCTCCCTCGGCAATAGCGCTCCGTACAGACAACAGTACCTATCGCCTGGGAATTTTTTTGTTTGAAATTGAAACAAAAATCATTTAGCAGGCATCTTATTAGTAAATCTCTTCTATTAATTAAATTCAGCTTCATAAAAGAAAAAAAAGCAAAGAACAATTGCATAATTATGGATAGGAAAAGAAATTTACTTACAATACAGAATAGCGAATACATGTAAAAAAATCAATGAACACCCAGAAGCGCGGTTCATTGCAACATAACAAATTAAGAAATTGAAGGTCCCACCGATCGTATTTCTTCAAGCAATACTTAATCGGACTATTACATGACTATATCATTAGTCTAAGAAGTCAGTTTTACTGAATATCGAATCTAAATTAAGAAATACAGATAAAACCTATCTAAAGGCACTTCTTATTTGTAGTTTCTTTTTGAACAAAAATAGATAAAATAACACTGTCTTATGAGGAAGACTGGTCCGTAAATTATATCATATTCCTCCAGACCATGCTTTTCTAAGCCTGCCGATGATGTCTTGTTTAAGCATAACACTGGCAACTTTTTACACTTCGACAGGTAAATATAGATGATCGAAGTGAGGCATTTCAAATACTTACCACTCTGTTCCTTTGAAAGTGAAACCTTCCTCTGGATCTCAAATATCCAAGGAGGCTCCAAATCAGTTCAAAAACATTTCTTCCTAAATACATGGTATTTTATTCGAACGGAAAAGTCACAAATACATTTTGGTGGCCGAACTAAATATCTTAACAAAACTGTGAACGTCAACCGAGAAATGCCTTTTCTCCGATAAATTGAAAAACTTTATTGACAAGAAAGTCTCGCACATTGACTTCCTAGCACCATGCGTGAAGAAGCACACACACAACGCACGTCTTTTGTTTCCTCTCTACCGATGCTAGGTTTAAGCACACCTCTCAGATCACGCATGACGAATCGTGGACTTCCGAACAAAAGTAAATTAATGGTTGCTTTTATGGCCTTCGGCTAACTTCATTTAAACAAATCTGTGCGAACGAAGATCAAACATTCGGTGACTTCAACATACTTCAAAAGGATCAAGTGTCATCGACATAACTGTTATGTGGGCCACATATAACACAATGAAATACGTCAAACAAAGTTGGTGTCGAAATCTTATCCATTACCATTAAATGGTAATGGATAAGTTAAGTGTATACGAGGAATTACAACTTTGAAAGCATTCGGCATTTTCATTACAAATATACGAAACACTGTATTATACTTCTCATTCCTTCTTTCCAATCAACGATGAATATTAAATTTAAAAACAAAAGTACCCAGTGCCAGCATTACCTTGGAAATTCCTATTAACCCAAATGGTATTTCTGCATCCGTCTATAACAGCAATTAAATGCATGAAATATATCTCATCGATAATTCTATCGAGAAAAGATGACAGACATACCCTAGTGTTGCTTCTAGGACTAACGTTTGGTTTGCATTCAATCACACTCCGAAATGCACATACCCAGAAAAATCCATTTAGAATCTGCCACGAACGGATCGAGTCGTCGAGCATTTTCAGGAACCGAATTTTAACACAAAATATACGACGTCGATGTGCAATATATTTTCTCAGTGAAACAAGTGATAACATCAGGTTTCTCTGTCCTACCAGAACTGCTTGTCCGTAGCAGGATGGCAATGACGGTGGTTGTGGAGCTCAGGTGTTATCCATTTCTTTGAAATTCTTTTTCCATCTTTTATACAAAAGGAACGATGGATAGTGTTTCCGTTTACAAATATTTATTTAATTCACAAATAGTCTTGAAACCATTCAGTGCAACCAATTGTCGTGCAAAATTACGGTATCGAGGGTCAAAAAAAAAACGATTACTGCTCCCTGTTTTTCTCCTCTGTCTACTCGTATCCTTTCTATCCAACGTTCTTTTTAAAGCTTTTTTTGTTCGTAAGAAAAGTTCTCTTTGTGTAAATCGGATGATTTTATTTCATTGAAGCCAAATATCATTCGTATTTTCAGTTGCAAATACTGTTTCATCCCATAATTTCACTAGTCTGTATTGTCCCTTTGTTGACATCGTTAATCAGTTCATTGATTCAATGAGCTGAGATCACTGGTTTTCCAGGGGAGTTAAATCAATCTTTATTATCAAAGCAATGCTACAGTTTCTCCTGTAATTGAGTTGAGATTATGTAATGTTTATATGAATTCTATGGAATATGTGTCCCTAAAAAGAAAGATGACAGTGTTTATCGAGGATTGCAAATTCTTCCTTGTGTACTGCATTTGAAGTTAACGTTGCATTATTATTAATTATGTAAGTAATATTTCTGCAGCTGAAAAAGTGGTAAATGAATTCTATGAAATAATGAATCAATTGAAAAAGAAAGATCCATGGTTTTTTGCGTGAGTTATGGATATCGGTGTATCACATTATAAAACGTATTATAAAGCGCAGTTGAGAATTTGGAAAAGTTTTTTACTTCAAGAGACCAAATTCAATTGATTCTGATCGTTCATAATCTCTGAAATTTTTAATAAAGAATGGTAAGGTGACGCTTGACGCGACATGCCACTGATACATAAATCTCCATTTCCACTTCCTCATTTTGTCATTTAATCATAGTTGGATTGTGAATTCAGCTTGTCCGGCGCATACCGCGCACACTCCTTTATCAAATAATATGTTTCCTTACCAGGTTGTGTTGAAATTTCAGATGAATTCACCTGAAGTGATCTCAAGGACTATGACTTTCCATTAAGTTCCATAATTTCAGCTCTAAAAATATTAAAAAGTATAGGTGTTTCTGTTTTCAAATTTAAGCTCAAAGATTCTTTTTGAATTATTTCTGGTCCTCAATGGTAAATACACATGGAAAATGTGTGAGTTTTCGAGCAACAAGAAACAATGACGCCAGGTGTCGTATGTTCACCTCCTCCACACCATAAATGGATAATATATTATAGTTTATATTCTACAAATTCATGAATAATGTGTTGGTAGTTTATAAGCTATAGAAGCCGTAACAGTTTAATTCGATTTCACTGTATTCAAATCCAAGTTTTTTTTGGGAATGGTCCGAGTTACACTGTAACTTATAAATCAATTGCTGGAGAATTCATTTCGAGGAATATAGAGTGGAAAATGTCATCTCTAATTGCTGAAGAAGCTGGATCACCCTGTCATCGTTCCGGAAATGACTTCTGGAAGAACATTTCCTCAAAATCATGTCGAATTTAATAATTCAGTTAAATGCAATGCTGTTAAGAAAGGAAATGCAACTAACCGCAGCTTAATGCTTTCATTTAGGACACTTGCTTGAATGATTTTTCAGGAAGAAGTTACTGAATTAAATGCCGATATTCTGCTATAATTTATGACTTCTGAAAGAGAAGTAAATAATGCAGAAAACCCATGGAAATATAAGAAACTTCAATTAACCGTAGATCGACGCAAAAAGAATGCCTTAATTGTGTTTTCTGACAACAAGCGAAAAAAGAATACACCTCGAAAATTTCCAAGGATGTGTAATGTGTTAACGATTTGAGCATTGGTCACATCCTGGATCTCGATTGAAAAGTGTGAATTATTAGTGTTCATTCATTATTCTCTCTGAAATGAAGGAAACTGAAAGTTTTCGAATAGGAAAAAACGGTTAACTGGTGTGAACCATCCACAGAGCAGTGAAAGCGCAAACAGTTTTGTCAGTTGAATTTGTAATGAAAGCTTTCGGTGCCAAGGAAAAGGGAATATTCAACCAAAAAGAAAATTTGAGGAAGCAGTAGGATGCGCGAAATTCATGCGATCTCATTGATCGTTATTTATCGCCCTAGCACAGACAGATGATGGTGATGAGAGAGAGAGAGAGAGAGGGAGGGAGAGCTTTAGCCAAAGAGCCATTTTCGAATTGGCTTTAGGCATTGAGTGCTGTTTGTGTAGCGATTGGAAACGAAGCAGGGAAAGAACAACAAAAACCTTATGTGTAGCTAGTAGACCGTTTAAGAAATGCAGAGAGAGAGTGCCGCACTTCCAGCATCAAGCAGCTTTAGAAGTGTGACACTACCCTTGACAGTCAATCCTGGGAACTTTCAATTCGCCAACTGCACCAATCTTTTCCTCTTTCTCCAATCTCTTTTTATTGCATAATGTTTTTTTTTTTTGTTTTTTCTTTCAATTCATGCCTTTCTTGCTAGTAGCTTTCAGCATCGAAGGATCTTCCATTCATCCGTAATCTCTCTCGTCTACTAAAATGATCAAGTGCTTGTGTGAATTGTTGGAAGGTTATGGTAGTGCGATTACCTGTTAACTTTTCATTGCTGCCTGCTTTTTCAATGCTAATAATTCGTTTAGCACTCATGCACATCGGTTGAGTGAATTCAGCTATCTCATTTTTCCACTTTCGACAAATTTCAACTTTTGCGCACTCTCTCTCTCTCTCCTTCGATACACTGTAAAGTGTGGTGGTGCTATGGAAGCAGCAATCTTCTTTCGTTATCATATATTACCAAGTAAATATGCACTGATAACGCAACTCTGCGGATGCATTCAGTTTCACATTTAAATTTCTCTGATTTTTTCCGTGTTTCTCCATCAGTCCTGAGAATGTCTGATAACAGGAAATCCCTTGGTACAGTAACTTGAGAGGATTTCTTGATTGATGTATGCTTAAGAATTGCAAGTATGAATGAGAGGTTCTGTCGTAAATCTAACATCCCTTCCGTCATATTCGTTTCCCCTACCAGCGTTATTTCTCTTCCTATCGCAATCGCAATTCGTTATCACCACTTTTTCTATCATTATTTTTTAGAAATACGTACTTTATTTCATCATCGAAAACAGATCATTCATACCAGTGCTGAATTGAAGTAGACATGGTATGGAAAAGTTTACAATGTACAAAATATCGTACTTTTTTTCAAGAATGATCTTTGCATCAGTTTCCATCCGTTTATCTTAGCTTCCTTCTTATTCTATTTAAAATGCTGGCTGAATCATTATAATAGAGCAAGAAGTAAGTTTCCAGACTGTATTGTTCAAATATTCCAAATCACCCACCCACTTCATCCATCCAAAACAACCAACTTGATTTTTTTTTCTCACAAAAATTAAGTATTAACACTTATTAAAAATTTTCAGTAAAATTCCTTCTTGGAAAGTTGTATTTTACTAATAAAGGGAATTAGATCTCAAAAATAACAGAAATAAATTCGAATAAGTATCATTTTGATTAAAAAAATAGGTTGAAAAATCAAAATTTGTCCAGTGCAAGTCTTAGTACTGTGTGACACAAGATGCGATATGTTTTCAGTCACTCGTTATACTTGCACTTCTTTTAAGTAAGTACTAAAACCCTAATCACCCCCTACCGAGAAGAAACTCCTTCATCCCTTTATTTCTATCACAAATATTTCTGTTATCTCCTACTGTTAACTGTTTTTCTTCCACTCTGTTTCACCGATAACTTGTTTGAAGGAAAAATGAACTCGAAGTACTCTTCGTTGATCGGTAATTTCACATTGATAAACAGTTTTGAACAATATTTATTGGTTTTATATGAGAAAGTGAAACGAATGCGAGATGAAAGAGTTTGTCGTTGTAAATGTTTGTTAGGTAGTCTACAGATTCTGAAAATTTACAGCTGAAGTTTCTTAGAATGTTATGTGTTTGATGGTATTGTTAGAATCGTAAAAATGAAATTTCCCTGTTAAATATTTGTTAAACTCGTTAAAATTTAGATAGCAATGTAATTACCGTGTGAACAAGGGAGAACAATAAAATGTCAAGTTGGTTGACGTTTTTCGGGTGAGTTTATCGCAAATTTTGACGAGTTTTGATGAACAACCTTCTTACGCAAAATTTTTCATTAAATAGTTTTCAAATCTTTGCTGTCAGCTGTCATCTTCACTAAAATTATTCCAAAGGGAGTTCCTAAGCAAGAATTTCCAAAAATTATGCATTTTCATCTACATTGTTGTAATTTTGGGATTTTATGTAGTGTGACAAATTCTAGTTTACGCAAGAATTTCATTTTAATGAATTGAATTTCGCTACCATAACTTATTCTCTTAGTTAATTAATTAATTAAGTGGGCTAATTTGGAAATGAAAAAGATTGCAAGGTAGTCCGTAGATACTTATGTCGGTATCGAGTATAAATCGATAAGTTTGAAATTTTTTATTAAATTTGTGAAAAGGACATAGTTTATTTGTTTCGTTATTATCTAAAGGTCGATTATGTATGAACAATTCCAGGTTAACAGAAGTAGAAGAAGAAGAAGAGGACAATTCACCTGATGAATCAGGAGCTACGCCGCTAAACCCGTCAATTCTGCAGGAATTGGATGAGGAACAGCAAGCTCATGTAAAGGAAGTATGACTTTCTATAGCCTCCCTTTGCATTATCTCTTATCACCTTTTTCCCTTGATTTTATCGTAAGTATTGTAGTGTTGTTTAGAGTTAATGATGCTAAACATATGCTGATAAAAGTTCCAAATGGTTAAAGAATAATTATTACCTTTTCGTTTACTTTCAGTCGGATGAGCTTAACAAATCAGTTTCATCAAGCTAATGTGGTTTTCTAGTGACTTCAAAACTTAGTGCTCACTGCAGGTTTTTCGCCGAGCAAAACAGGCACACAAGGAAGTCCGAGTTGTGTTAAACACAAAAAAGCTTTCGAGACTCAATAATTCAAGATTTCGAGGAACAGCTGACGAAAATGAAGAATTTTTTACCGTTCGAAATGAAAGTTCTCTGCAGATGGATTCACTTCCGGAAAGTACGGATTTGTTTTTTCTGTTACATGACTTGCGAAAATTCTTGAAAAAATGACACAGAGATATAGAATGATACTCAAATTAATTCTCAACATTTTCTTGAAGCAATAGAGGTAACAGAGGCGTACGATTCGTCACTCAATCCTAATTGCAGTTATCAAGAATCCTCGAGGGATGACTTAACAGGCACGAAAGGTTAGCATTCGGGAAGAATATTTTTCTTCTATGCAAAGTTCTTTCTATAATAATTGCTGTAGTGATAAAAACATTGTCATTGGTTCAGTTTAGAAATTTATAATCGAAGATTGCTTTAAGTAAGATATTTTCAGGCTCATCTAGCGAACAACCTGGAACTTTTACGCAAAACATCAAACGACTTAGCAGACAGTTGTACCGCTGGATGAGCTCTGTTGATGACGATGGAGGTGATGTATTGAAGTCTGCACAAAAATGTAGGTTTTGAAAGTGAATGACATTCGTCGCTAAATGAATCGCTGAAGTTATGAATGGCCAAACTGTTAGCACAAGATCTGTGTGTTACGTAAATTAGGTTCTTGACATCACTGCAATTTCTGACACGTAAAAGTTTTTGAAATTACAATATTTATCTGACTGGTTTTGTTTCCACCTCATGTTATTTAGTAAAATTAATACTAATTTCAGCAATACTAATAACATGAAGAAGCGGATGGTCCTTTAAATTGAATTTAATATGTTTTTTTTTGCAGTGGTTCGCTTTTCAACTCCTCTTAATATAGAAAGGAATACAGGCTTTGCGAAATATGCATATAAAATGTCGCACGAAATTTGCACATTAGCTATAGCTGATTCTGTCTGTAAGACTGTTCTGGATCAGTATTGTCAGTGGTTGTGCACCGTTATATTTACTGCTGTATATAACGAATTAAAGCTGAAATATGAGACCGATACTGAAATAGATAGATACTGCTCCGAATTGACAATCAACATCTTTAAATGTGTCTACATGAATGCGGTGGAATTACTTTGCGGTCAAAAACATGAGACTTGGTCTGGAAGCGATCACAATGTGCGTATTGCATTGTTGCGTGCTTCCTCTACAACCTTTAAAAAATCAATTTCTTGTGAATGTATTGAGTCTTTGGCACACCTTATCGATCAGGAATCAACGTTGTATAACTATTCAGGTAATTTTCCATATGGTTTAATTTGTTCTAAGTGTAAGACAAAGCACGAAAATAGTTTGCTGCAAATCTTGAAAAGACATGAAATTTAAATATGAAGTTATAAAATTTTATTGCTCAATTTGCAGAATTTGATGACGATAGTGCGGAAGAATTCTGTTATGTGCTTCTGCAGGAGGATAAAGAGAAACTTTCGCAAGAACTAACGTCCGTGTTACAGAACTTCGCAGAAGAACTCTGGATTCATATTTTAGCATTAGTCTTGGCTGATGTAATACTGAAAAACCAAGAATCCATGTCACAGAACCAGCTTCTCTGGACCAGCCTAACCTTATCGTCTAAGGAAAACATTGAAGAAGAACAAGAAAATTCTTTCTCTTCTGATGATGATTACAGCGATCTCGATGACAGCAAATACAGTATATCATCTGATAAATTTATAAATGAATACACTTTGTTGGATAATGAAAAACAGAGCCTACATCTCTATATGAAGCAAGAAATTAATGGTAAAATGAATCCACCATTGACACTCAATGGTGTAGATTCCATTGGAGATATTTACCTGAATTCTTCACTTACTGGCGTCTCCGGTTCAGAACCTTCCGAAACAGAATGGAGCACTGAACGACAGCTCGATTCAGAATGTTATTGCAGCGAGAGTTTCTGTGAGGAAAAATCCTCTTCAACAGCAATGCAGAAGTTAAATATTAATGAAGAAACACGAAACATTGAAGCAGTGAAATACATAGAAGAAATTATAAGAAATACCGAATGTACTATGGCAGATGAAGTAACAACAAAAACGACTTCGCATGGGAACATCTTTGGTCAAGCAACAAATGTGGATGATTTAGAAATCGACTTAACGACTAGCCTGGAGGAGTGGTCATCTTCTACACTGAAGGCAATGAGGCACCACGCAACGTCCATGTTTGACAGCGAAATAAGATTGGAACATAGCACAGAAACAGATCCGAGATCTCTAAGTGAAATTCTAAAATCCAATAACAGTATACAAAAGGAAACAACGAAAATTGATGGAAAAAAGAATGTTTTAGTTAGAGAAGATAAAGCTTCACCTTCTTCCAACTCTCTTTCAAATTCTACCACCGAAATTACAAACCACTGTAATGAATTTAAGGGAAATAATCTATCGAATATTTCTAACCCGATCCACGAAAGGCCCGGCGATCAAACACCCTTGGAGTCACACTTTTCATCCACTACCAGAGACAGACATCCGAATACTTTGCGATCGATGCGGGAAATGGTACACCAAAGTTACAGAGATGAACCAGCCGGTCGATTCAATGACATTAAAAACGAAAAATTCGAAAGTTGCAGTAAATTCTGTGATCAACGTAACATTTCATCTATGGCTGACGAAGTATTTGGTAAGCTCCAAAGTCCTCAGATTGGTGAATATTTGGTTGAACCGGAAGCGGAACGGATATGTGCGGATTACGAGGATTACAGTGTGGAGGAAGATGGATCTTTTCAACAAAGCCAATCGGGAACAAGCTCTGCAACATCAGGACCAGATTCTTCACAACAGTCGCTGGATATGCAGATGAATCCGGTGCTGTCAACTGATGGTGTGAATTTCGCAGATGGCATTTTGCCAGCAGAAGGAAAAAAAGCGTCAGTTTCAGAGATGATTTTACCGAAGGAAACGGTTGAGAATACAAGACAGGATCTGTTAGATGTCTTAACAAAGGAAGAAGAGGAAAAAGTAGCAGACAGTGCTGAAAACGGAAATGATGTTCAGGAAGTTACCGTGATGGACAAACCTGAACTTGAACTAACTCAAGATGAACTGGAGCACATAGCACGTGTTTCGTCCATGGCTGAAGAAGTATTTGGTAAGCTCCAAAGTCCTCAGATTGGTGAATATTTGGTTGAACCGGAAGCGGAACGGATATGTGCGGATTACGAGGATTACAGTGTGGAGGAAGATGGATCTTTTCAACAAAGCCAATCGGGAACAAGCTCTGCAACATCAGGACCAGATTCTTCACAACAGTCGCTGGATATGCAGATGAATCCGGTGCTGTCAACTGATGGTGTGAATTTCGCAGATGGCATTTTGCCAGCAGAAGGAAAAATAGCGTCAGTTTCAGAGATGATTTTACCGAAGGAAACGGTTGAGAATACAAGACAGGATCTGTTAGATGTCTTAACAAAGGAAGAAGAGGAAAAAATAGCAGACAGTGCTGAAAACGGAAATGATGTTCAGGAAGTTACCGTGATGGACAAACCTGAATTTGAACTAACTCAAGATGAACTGGAGCACATAGCACGTGTTTCGTCCATGGCTGAAGAGGTATTTGGTAAGCTCCAAAGTCCTCAGATTGGTGAATATTTGGTTGAACCGGAAGCGGAACGGATATGTGCGGATTACGAGGATTACAGTGTGGAGGAAGATGGATCTTTTCAACAAAGCCAATCGGGAACAAGCTCTGCAACATCAGGACCAGATTCTTCACAACAGTCGCTGGATATGCAGATGAATCCGGTGCTGTCAACTGATGGTGTGAATTTCGCAGATGGCATTTTGCCAGCAGAAGGAAAAATAGCGTCAGTTTCAGAGATGATTTTACCGAAGGAAACGGTTGAGAATACAAGACAGGATCTGTTAGATGTCTTAACAAAGGAAGAAGAGGAAAAAGTAGCAGACAGTGCTGAAAACGGAAATGATGTTCAGGAAGTTACCGTGATGGACAAACCTGAACTTGAACTAACTCAAGATGAACTGGAGCACATAGCACGTGTTTCGTCCATGGCTGAAGAAGTATTTGGTAAGCTCCAAAGTCCTCAGATTGGTGAATATTTGGTTGAACCGGAAGCGGAACGGATATGTGCGGATTACGAGGATTACAGTGTGGAGGAAGATGGATCTTTTCAACAAAGCCAATCGGGAACAAGCTCTGCAACATCAGGACCAGATTCTTCACAACAGTCGCTGGATATGCAGATGAATCCGGTGCTGTCAACTGATGGTGTGAATTTCGCAGATGGCATTTTGCCAGCAGAAGGAAAAAAAGCGTCAGTTTCAGAGATGATTTTACCGAAGGAAACGGTTGAGAATACAAGACAGGATCTGTTAGATGTCTTAACAAAGGAAGAAGAGGAAAAAGTAGCAGACAGTGCTGAAAACGGAAATGATGTTCAGGAAGTTACCGTGATGGACAAACCTGAACTTGAACTAACTCAAGATGAACTGGAGCACATAGCACGTGTTTCGTCCATGGCTGAAGAAGTATTTGGTAAGCTCCAAAGTCCTCAGATTGGTGAATATTTGGTTGAACCGGAAGCGGAACGGATATGTGCGGATTACGAGGATTACAGTGTGGAGGAAGATGGATCTTTTCAACAAAGCCAATCGGGAACAAGCTCTGCAACATCAGGACCAGATTCTTCACAACAGTCGCTGGATATGCAGATGAATCCGGTGCTGTCAACTGATGGTGTGAATTTCGCAGATGGCATTTTGCCAGCAGAAGGAAAAATAGCGTCAGTTTCAGAGATGATTTTACCGAAGGAAACGGTTGAGAATACAAGACAGGATCTGTTAGATGTCTTAACAAAGGAAGAAGAGGAAAAAGTAGCAGACAGTGCTGAAAACGGAAATGATGTTCAGGAAGTTACCGTGATGGACAAACCTGAATTTGAACTAACTCAAGATGAACTGGAGCACATAGCACGTGTTTCGTCCATGGCTGAAGAAGTATTTGGTAAGCTCCAAAGTCCTCAGATTGGTGAATATTTGGTTGAACCGGAAGCGGAACGGATATGTGCGGATTACGAGGATTACAGTGTGGAGGAAGATGGATCTTTTCAACAAAGCCAATCGGGAACAAGCTCTGCAACATCAGGACCAGATTCTTCACAACAGTCGCTGGATATGCAGATGAATCCGGTGCTGTCAACTGATGGTGTGAATTTCGCAGACGGCATTTTGCCAGCAGAAGGAAAAAAAGCGTCAGTTTCAGAGATGATTTTACCGAAGGAAACGGTTGAGAATACAAGACAGGATCTGTTAGATGTCTTAACAAAGGAAGAAGAGGAAAAAGTAGCAGACAGTGCTGAAAACGGAAATGATGTTCAGGAAGTTACCGTGATGGACAAACCTGAACTTGAACTAACTCAAGATGAACTGGAGCACATAGCACGTGTTTCGTCCATGGCTGAAGAGGTATTTGGTAAGCTCCAAAGTCCTCAGATTGGTGAATATTTGGTTGAACCGGAAGCGGAACGGATATGTGCGGATTACGAGGATTACAGTGTGGAGGAAGATGGATCTTTTCAACAAAGCCAATCGGGAACAAGCTCTGCAACATCAGGACCAGATTCTTCACAACAGTCGCTGGATATGCAGATGAATCCGGTGCTGTCAACTGATGGTGTGAATTTCGCAGATGGCATTTTGCCAGCAGAAGGAAAAATAGCGTCAGTTTCAGAGATGATTTTACCGAAGGAAACGGTTGAGAATACAAGACAGGATCTGTTAGATGTCTTAACAAAGGAAGAAGAGGAAAAAGTAGCAGACAGTGCTGAAAACGGAAATGATGTTCAGGAAGTTACCGTGATGGACAAACCTGAACTTGAACTAACTCAAGATGAACTGGAGCACATAGCACGTGTTTCGTGCATGGCTGAAGAGGTATTTGGTAAGCTCCAAAGTCCTCAGATTGGTGAATATTTGGTTGAACCGGAAGCGGAACGGATATGTGCGGATTACGAGGATTACAGTGTGGAGGAAGATGGATCTTTTCAACAAAGCCAATCGGGAACAAGCTCTGCAACATCAGGACCAGATTCTTCACAACAGTCGCTGGATATGCAGATGAATCCGGTGCTGTCAACTGATGGTGTGAATTTCGCAGATGGCATTTTGCCAGCAGAAGGAAAAATAGCGTCAGTTTCAGAGATGATTTTACCGAAGGAAACGGTTGAGAATACAAGACAGGATCTGTTAGATGTCTTAACAAAGGAAGAAGAGGAAAAAGTAGCAGACAGTGCTGAAAACGGAAATGATGTTCAGGAAGTTACCGTGATGGACAAACCTGAACTTGAACTAACTCAAGATGAACTGGAGCACATAGCACGTGTTTCGTCCATGGCTGAAGAAGTATTTGGTAAGCTCCAAAGTCCTCAGATTGGTGAATATTTGGTTGAACCGGAAGCGGAACGGATATGTGCGGATTACGAGGATTACAGTGTGGAGGAAGATGGATCTTTTCAACAAAGCCAATCGGGAACAAGCTCTGCAACATCAGGACCAGATTCTTCACAACAGTCGCTGGATATGCAGATGAATCCGGTGCTGTCAACTGATGGTGTGAATTTCGCAGATGGCATTTTGCCAGCAGAAGGAAAAATAGCGTCAGTTTCAGAGATGATTTTACCGAAGGAAACGGTTGAGAATACAAGACAGGATCTGTTAGATGTCTTAACAAAGGAAGAAGAGGAAAAAGTAGCAGACAGTGCTGAAAACGGAAATGATGTTCAGGAAGTTACCGTGATGGACAAACCTGAATTTGAACTAACTCAAGATGAACTGGAGCACATAGCACGTGTTTCGTCCATGGCTGAAGAAGTATTTGGTAAGCTCCAAAGTCCTCAGATTGGTGAATATTTGGTTGAACCGGAAGCGGAACGGATATGTGCGGATTACGAGGATTACAGTGTGGAGGAAGATGGATCTTTTCAACAAAGCCAATCGGGAACAAGCTCTGCAACATCAGGACCAGATTCTTCACAACAGTCGCTGGATATGCAGATGAATCCGGTGCTGTCAACTGATGGTGTGAATTTCGCAGATGGCATTTTGCCAGCAGAAGGAAAAATAGCGTCAGTTTCAGAGATGATTTTACCGAAGGAAACGGTTGAGAATACAAGACAGGATCTGTTAGATGTCTTAACAAAGGAAGAAGAGGAAAAAGTAGCAGACAGTGCTGAAAACGGAAATGATGTTCAGGAAGTTACCGTGATGGACAAACCTGAACTTGAACTAACTCAAGATGAACTGGAGCACATAGCACGTGTTTCGTCCATGGCTGAAGAAGTATTTGGTAAGCTCCAAAGTCCTCAGATTGGTGAATATTTGGTTGAACCGGAAGCGGAACGGATATGTGCGGATTACGAGGATTACAGTGTGGAGGAAGATGGATCTTTTCAACAAAGCCAATCGGGAACAAGCTCTGCAACATCAGGACCAGATTCTTCACAACAGTCGCTGGATATGCAGATGAATCCGGTGCTGTCAACTGATGGTGTGAATTTCGCAGATGGCATTTTGCCAGCAGAAGGAAAAATAGCGTCAGTTTCAGAGATGATTTTACCGAAGGAAACGGTTGAGAATACAAGACAGGATCTGTTAGATGTCTTAACAAAGGAAGAAGAGGAAAAAGTAGCAGACAGTGCTGAAAACGGAAATGATGTTCAGGAAGTTACCGTGATGGACAAACCTGAACTTGAACTAACTCAAGATGAACTGGAGCACATAGCACGTGTTTCGTGCATGGCTGAAGAGGTATTTGGTAAGCTCCAAAGTCCTCAGATTGGTGAATATTTGGTTGAACCGGAAGCGGAACGGATATGTGCGGATTATGAGGTATACAGTGCGGGGAAAGACGGATCCGAAAAAGCTTTTCAACAAAGCCAATCGGAAGTGGACTTTGGTATTCGGAAGCTTGGAACTCAAGTTGCAGTGGATGATTTGGAGAATTCAAGAACTGTTCTCTCGGCTGCGTCATGCAGTCATTCTCTAAAAGAATTCGCATTTGAAGGATCGAGGGAAGAACAAGGTGTGCGACGAAAACAGCATCGGGAACAATCGATTGTCGGCAAATCAGTAGCAGAATCATTGAGGGATGGCTCTCCTGTCGGAATCTGTAGAGATGGCCAGTTGTTCGAGGATAATATTGACCTCTTTGCGACGAACGGAAATTGTAAACACAGTGAAGTTGTTGAAGGTGAAAAAGGCATTATGCTTGTCAAGGATGACTCATACACGCAAATTGTTCCTGATGAAAGATTTGTATTTTATTTAGAGCACTCGAACCACTACCTCACGGACGGATTCAACGTTACTTCAACAGTAACTTATACAGATCGACTTTATAAAAAAATGGCACGGAATCTTCGATTTTCGCAGAAGATTCCACGCTATGGAAGAGCCAGTTTCTGGAAAACGTTTGATAATGAGAAGGAATATTCCCCCCCGAAAACACATGCTGAAGGTATTAAGTCATCATTTACTCGTGCTTCTAGTGTTTTTGTAGTGTACACTGACCAAAATTTGGTTGCTTTACAATCTGAGATACCCAGAAAAGTAGTAATGAACGATGGAGTTGAAGAAGCACTGAGTTATCGTGGTAATACAGGACCGTTTGTGACAAGCAAGATTAAAAATTCTGAAAGCTTTGAACTTATAGAACAAAGGAATTTAACTCCCAACATAAATGCGGTAATGCCTGTTTTACAAGATAAATGGGAAAGACCTGGGGAGATTTCTAGTCCTTGCGGATCTGTGCTGTCCCATGCCCTATTCACGGGAACGGCTAGTGCTGAAGGTAAAAAATCATTACGTTCGTCAACGTGGTTGTTTAAAAATGGGAAACCTCGAGGGACCCACCAAACAAATGTCTTTGAACAATGTGAGCGAGAGAGCGTTGCTGGTGATGGATCCATGCTTTATCATGCAGACTGCTTGATGCGCCTCAATTTTTTCGCAGAACGGATAACAGAACAAGTCGCTGAACTCGCTGCTGCGGAGTTGGAAAATCGCTTCGATGCTGAGCTTAACCCGAGAGCAAGGTACTTCTCGCAAATGCGCACTGATATGGACAGCCAAGCGCAATCAGCACCCGACACTCCTTCCGAAAGTGATGAAAAAATCGAAGGAGGGATAACATTAGGGTTAGAAATTACTTTGGATCATTTATGCTCATTGACTTCTGAAAATTATGAGAGCTGTAGTAAGATTCTACGTTGTTACTAGTATTCAAATTAACTTCATCAGGTCTTCACTTGTATGTTTGTAACTTTTCATCACCTCACCTGCATATTATAATAGTTCGCTTCCTCTTGTCGAAGTTTTTTTCTATTAAATTTTTGGCGACAACTTCTCTCTACTTTTCATTAAAAAATTGGTCGTGCGCTTATTTGTTTCAGTCTTGCTGAAAAAACAGAACCACAGTCAGTAACAATGCAAGAGACGGAACCTTCCCGAGGTTCGTCTTGGTTTTCTCTGTTTGGAGGTAGTACGGCTAATGGAGAAGACAGGCTACGTTCTCCAATATCGTTTCTCTGGCGAACAAGTCATCGGCAAAGCGATGCGTCTAGTCAAAAAAGTTCTCTTGATGGAAGAAACGAATTCATGGATTTGCTTCGGAGGACATCTGGCGCTTCAAGCAACGGCTCCGATTTGAGTACGAGATTACCTGATGATGCATTAGCTGGTCTTTCAAGTGACGAGCGTGAGCATATTGAAAAAGTTCGTTTTAAAAATAATTCAATAATGTGACAAACATTATGTCAGGAAAATGATAAATCGCTTTCACTTAGACCAAAAATTTCAAAGTTCGTAACTTCGATAACCTTCATTCTAATTAATGAAAAAAGTATTTATAATAATACGTTTTGGTTACTGAGTGCCGTATGATTTTTGATTAACAGAGAATGCAGCACACAAAGCCACTTCTGGAATAGTTTGCCAAACCCTTACTGCTTTGTGTTTAATTCTCTACTAGTTAGATTGGTTATGCTCAATTTGTTGACATGTAATAGCAAGTAGAGAATTAAAGTAACGTTTGTAAAAGTTATTGGAATTTGAATTTCAGGTACTGAATGCAGCCAATCGACGATCTTTAAGTAGTCAGTCAGCAGCAGCGGCTTCCAGGAGGTACGCGTTTTATTTTTACATTAGAAAACCAGACTGTCACTTTCCCTTAATTATTAAGGTTGCAAGGAGTATTTGGTTAGTAAGAATTAAACATCTGATCTGCGTTGATCAAATGTTTAATCTTTAATTTTCTCCAAGTTTTCAGACAATCTATTTATAAGCTTCTCAACATGAACGATTTCGAATTATTTGAACGGAAACATATCGAAGGTGTTATTGAAAAAGCCGAAAAAGGAGCATTCCCATTTGTAATTAAAGTTACAAATGCGAATACCATCAGAGAAGAATTAACAAATGCTGGCAAGGAAGATATGTCCGACGGTACTGTTAATCAAACAGCAAGTAACATAAATGAATCAGAAGAGCGGGTGGATGACAAGTCAAAAATTTTGTTGGACAAACCAATGAAAAGCACTTATTTATGTGAAAGGCTGAGTAAGGAGCAAAACGAGGAAACTAGTGGAGATGCAGCAAGGGAAATCAGTGTAAGAGTTGAACGGGAATCAAGCCTGGATACAAAAACCGATTTTGAGAGGACCGGAGGAAGTGAAAGTAACTATGAAATTTCAGATGCAGAAATGGAACATATTCGAAAAGTTACAGAAGAAGCTATGATGATGGGAGCTGATATCCAATGGGTAGATTGGCCTAGTAGTGATCAGAAAATTTTTAGAAATTTACAGAGTATGATAGCCACCAGATCATTAATAGAATTGAAGATATCAGAGGAATCAAATACTTTAAAGGATCCCAATGTAGACTGGAAGTCAGGGCTAAATAATCATGATGATGTGGCGTCTTTTTCTGGCGAAAAAGTGGAACCGGAAAAGATATTAAGTGAAACGCACAAACAGGAAGTGGAAAATTTAATTACAAATGAAGCTAACAGTTTCGGTGATATAAATTCGTTCCAAGAAACACCAAATTTGGAATCAGTAGCAATAAAGTTTGCTACCACAAGTATGGATAGAATGAAAATCTCTCGAATTTATGACGGACTAGAGAAGGAACGAACTGAGGCAGTAGCAATACATATGCAGGAGTTTGAAGAGGGGATGAAAGAGCCGGAAAGATCCGAGAAATCTAGTTCAGAAGAAGTAATGGAAAATAAACTTGCTAATCTGACTTGTGAGAAGTTGGAGCAAATCAATCTGGTTAATGAACGAGCAAAACAATTGGAGGAATCGAAAGAATTCAACATTTTTACACTTGAAGAAACAGAAAAATATAAATACGAGGAGGAACTACGAGGTACTATGATCGATGAAGAAGAGTTAAGACAAAAAATTTCCGGAAGGTGGGCCAAGGAACATGCTGTTGACAGATCGTTTATATATGGATCCAAAATTAACAAACAGAAGTGGGCGGAAGATGAATACTTGATGAAATATGAGTTGTTGCAAGTAAATGCTTCAGAGGGACAAGAGTTGGGAGTACAGGAAATAGCAATTGTTGAAAATCCAGAAGAAAACAAAGGTATTAACCTTCCCAAGGACAATGCTGTACTAAGTGCCATTGAAGGAAAAGTAAAGCATTTGCGAGAAAATGATTTATTTGAGAAGAAAGAAATGGAGATAGTACAAGATCAGACCAAAGAAAATAACACTTTGACTGAGGAGGAATTGGCGCAAATACGAGCTGTGGAACAACGAGCAAAACAGATGGAGGAATCTTTTACCTTTGAGGCACGAACCGCAAAAGCACTTGAAGAAGGGAAAATAAAGGATTTAGATTTAGCAACAAATAGACAGGCTTTTGCAAAAAAGCCTCAGAATCACTTAACTGAGGAAAAGTTGGAACATGTGAAAGTAGAGAGAAATGGTGTTTACCAGTTTGAAACGCCGCTGCTGCAGCAATTCAGTACGAAAGAGGATATAACCGCTGAAATAAATCAAGTGGAACTGCAGCAAAAAGATGGAGCATTCGGTGGAGCTGCCTTTAACAAATTTGCCAGCGTGTTGAACCCATTTAAGAAGAATGTAATTATGACGCTATCATTTAAAAGTAATGCTGATAAGACAAAACTTTCCCAAAACATTACGTCTGCAAAAGATGTATCAAAAGTAAAGGAGCAAATTGTAGGAGAATCTGTAGAAAATCAGAATTTTAAAATCCATACACCAACACTAAAAGCAACTGATTATACATACAATACTAAAGTTTCGGTAACAACGAAGGATTTAACTTCCGTACGAACAACTGATGAATATCATGAAAATCAAGACTTGGAATATATATCATCAAGTGAATCGACAAATTTTGGTCCAGGAACATCAGATGAAGAAATAGATCATAATAGTGTGAAATCGTTCGACTTGTTTTCCGAAACAGTCTGTTCAACTCCAGAATTTAAAGCCGATATTGGTTTTCCAGAGGTGAACACAACTTCAACAAAATACGGTACCATCAGTAACATAGAAGTTATGCCATGCCCTGTTCATATGGAACATTTGCCTGACAGCAGAACAGAAGTATATAGTAATGGAATACCACACGAACAGATTTTAGGCATGACTTCTACATCTCTCACAAATGTAATGCAAGTTTCTGTACAGTTAAGAGCAGCAGATAGTGCTGCCGATGGACAGACAGTTGATAAATTTTCTGGATTAACGGAGGAAGAAATTGAACATATTAAAATGATTGATTTTCAAGCCGAACTTGAGAATGCGAAGGATATATCAAAAGTTTCCATGAATAATGACGAGAAGCCCAAAGTTCATGATCACTCAAACTTTGTAAAGGAAACGACTATGAATACTGAAGAATACGAAGAGCTATCAGTTGATGTAAGTGAACCAAAAGTTTTTAATTTCATCGGCAATGGTGATAAAGAAAGGTCTAAAATGCATTTACAAATGGAAACCATAGGTAGTGATGAAGATATGACAAGTGTAGACGACACAAGTCAAGTGTCGCCAAAGAGATTTGCTGCGAATGATGTGCTTCTTCAGGAATCGGATAAAAGGGATTTGAGAGCTGTTCAAAGGTACGAGTTAAGACAAAGCACACACGCGGCGGAACACGATAATGAAGTAAAATCGTTGGAGGGACTTGGCCGCGAAGCAAACATCGGGGAGTGGTGTGAAGAACGTTTGAATTCGCTGAGAAATTCATTGTGCATTGAAGAAACTCGTGAAATTCCAGGTTTTGATTTGAAATTATATACTTTGACGATAATCGCTACGAAAGAGCCGTTCTCCTCAGATTCACCGAAAATTTATTCGGTGAAACCAGAAATAGAATTTGTACATTTAAAGCTCAACCACTCAGATAATCAAAAAATTATTTTGTTTGATTATCGGTGTATTTGTAAATGGAATTTTCTATGTAAAAAGCGAGAAGCTTTTTTTGATCTAACTTTAAGGCTGGAAGATCATTTGAATGTGCGTAAAAGATCATTTGAATCATTTGAATATGCAAAATGAATAGTAGGGAAAATAATTCTCAGTTGTGAGTCACTACTGATATAATTATTAACATTGAAAAAAAGTATTTAAAGGAGCCCTATTTCATTGTTAATATTATAAAAAAAATAATGCACTTTACAAATAGTGTTTTACAAACGGAGCAACTGTATAACGTATTTTACACTAGTATGAGTGAAGGAACGAACATCAAATGACTGTTATTTTATAGAATTTGCTTATTTGAAATTGAGGATTCGGTAAAGAGCGTTTAAAATCTGGAAGTTTTTATAGTAAAGGAAGCTTTTTTAGTATAAAGCCTTTAATTTCAGGTAGTATAAATTTAACAGCATAAGGATGAAAGGAGCAATATTATCAGTGTATGAGATTTGGGAGTTCTTAGTGCTTAAAATAGGATAGGATAAATAACTCGGTAGAAAAAAGCACAGTTGTGAACTAAGTCCTAAACATTAATGTTATCAGAAAAGGTTTAATTCCAATTCAAAGCAATCATTCAGTGATGGATGGACAAACGAAAAATAAACTGAATAACAGTTTTTCAGAGATATTCACTTTTAAACATAATGAACTTGTGCCTTAATCAAAGATTTAATAATCATAGGTTTAATCTTTAATTTAAATTTTTAAAGTAATTTCCGAATCAAACCAGAAATTCTTCGTATGATTAGCTTTCAAGGTCAAATACATGTTATGTATTAAATGTTTTATCTCACTAGTCCATCCAATAAATTCAAAAATATTTATTTACTCTTAATAGTTCACTGAGAGAATCATCGCACGTACTGCCATAGTTATTATCACCATCATTTTCATCATCGTCTATGACAGCATCAACCAAACATAAATTTGAAGCAGAATCGATCGAACGTTCAAAAGCTTTTAATACAAGCAACGCAAGTATTCCGCACTTGCCTATCGATCAAGCATCACAGCTAGCAGCGCAAGCTCCAGAAACGTTAGCATTGGATGTACAATCTGGAGAGAGCACGTCGCAGCTCTATGCACCATACTTTGCCGCTTCAGCAACACTACAGCAAGTGCAGCAGGAACAGCAGTATCTACCAGGTATAGATTAGATGTCTTTCCCTAATAATGCAGTGGATAGGATGGATTTTACCCACTCCACTTAGTGAAGTCTTATGAATTGATTACTGGTTAGTTTCCAAATCTGAAAAGTCGTTGTTTGTCAAACGAACATTTTTATGGAGAAATGGAAAGAACAGAAGTGGACATTACCTAAGTGCTATGAACATTTATCATCATTTGATATTTGAATCAAAAAACTTATAGACACTGAAAACGAGAGACAGCGGAATAGGGGAAGTGAACCAAGTGCTGTTGCAAGAGGCATGTTTGGTTCATTGTCGCGTTTGGCTGGCGATGCATTTAAGGGTGCTAAGCAAGCTACCGAGCAACTTGCACAGGTTGCGCAGCACGCTGTCTCCATTTCCGACTTGACCACGGTCACCAAGGTTGGAGAGCATTTTTACACTTTTTCGACAACTTAATAAGTTAAATATATGCAAAATATTTTTGCAACGACGGATTTAAAATTGTTTTTTTTAGATATTGCATAAAAATTTCAACTTTATTAAAACAAACTGAAAAATTGGTTTTATAGTTTTTGTTAAGACAGTTGGGTGGGTCATTTAGGTTTAAATTTAAATTTGTTTTTCTTTTTCATTATTTCTTGTTTTCGATTTTTCCTTGAAATGGAATCAAAAAATAAATAAGTAAGCATTTTTGGTGGACAAAAGGTCAGTTCCTCAAAATCCACAAATTTCCATACTTTTACTTACTTTGTAGCTAAAACCTCCGCAGAAGGTCTCATCATTGTATTCGGTATCTCATGAAAATGATTTATTGTCTGGTTTGGACGACTTATCGGAAGAAGAACGTCAACAAATTATGGCGGTAATGGTAAATGCTGACTTAGACATGGCATTGACTAGTATGCCTGGAACATCAGCTTCTGTCAACATACCCGTTTCGCATACGCTGGACTCATTTGTTAAGAATGAGAAGCAAAGGTTGTAAAAATTTCTTTGATCTTATCCTTCACGATTTCATTTCCAGTTGTGATCAACAACTTCATAATCTATGGATATGGGTTTTTTCTTGATACAAATTGGGTCAATTTCTTCATTGAATTAGTGGCATTGTTGCAGAGGCCCCATAAGTAGTTTGCCAGAGCAGTCGGACATAAATTCTGTCTCGATCAATGAAGTAGACTCGTCTGTTACAATGCCGCTTTTCTCTGACACTATGAGTGAAGTGGATTTGTCGTATTTGTCTCCAGCTGAACAAAACCAAATTATCAGTGTAATAAAAGCTGCCGAATCCGAGGAGTCAAATATCATTCCACCGATGTCATCATTACCTCCACCACCGACTACACCACTTTCAATTACACCAATCAGTGGTTTGTTCATTAGTTGAAGAATTTCGATATAAATATTTCGATCTATCCATGTGTTAAGTTTAACAACAACGTTCCATACAATCAATTAAATAGTGGTCAATGGTGATAATTTTGTATCTAATCTATGTCTTGCACTTTTTCCGAACATTTTTACAGATGAGTTTAACGACAATTTAGCGGGACTTTCACAAGCTGAAAAAGATCACATCTTATCCGTGATGAAAGCTGCACAAGAAGAGCATTTCGAGCTCAGTCGTGAGATTTCATTTCAGCGTATTTCTCAAAATAGTATTTTTTTAATTTTGAAATAACAGAGTTCGTTCAAGAACTGTGCAGAAAGCACAGAAATAAGGTGTGAATAAATCACAAGCAATAGAGTATGAGTAATGGTTTGCAGCAAATTCATTGAACAGAAACCATTTACTTTAGGAACGTCAGGAAATCAAATAGATGATGATGATCAGAATAAAGATTTCGGAAGTACTACTGACCAGGAAATGGCGAATCATGAAGTCTTTATGGAATCATCTACTGCATCTTCCATCGATGTGGCGCTACCGCAAATCGATAGTTATTACACCATAACTGACGACAGCAGCTGTGATCTCGGTTTCAGACATCCAAGCCTTGTATCGAGTATTGTCACTGGAACTGATATCCAAGAAACAGATACTCCATCAGCACCTGGAAGTAGTGATTACGGTAGCGGCGAGTTTGATTACACCTATGGAGATGATAGAAGGTTTATATTTGATGGGGTGAACCAGCTAGAAGATTCTCCGAAAGAAAATCAGGATACGGACAGTAGTATTGGAGCTGTTAATTTGTTTGATCAGGTCAGAATTTTATTTCATTTTCCTACCCGTGTCATGGATCAACTTATCCTTTCCTGTTATCTTCAAATTAGCTGTTGATTTCATGCAAACAAGCATCAGCAATACTTTTTGAAAGTTATGTTAGCATAATTCATAATGCTTCATCGATTATAAGGTTAAGTGGATGGCTTTGGTTAATTTCCTGATTCCGAATGGAAAGAAAGATCTTAAACACAATTGATAAAATATAATTTTAAGGGACATTATGAATGGGCTGAGCGGAAGCCGCGAATGTGGACAACAGTTTTTACCGAAGAAGAGGAAAAAAGTGATACGGATATGGAAAAGGATGGAATGATAGCAGAAGATTATCCACAAGCAGCAGGTTCACATCATCAAATTATTGCAGTTATCGGTGGTCATTGTTTGCTTCCATTAGTAATGAACTAATTTATAGGTAGGGAGAAAAACTTCTAGTGTCTGTTGGAATCTTTCGAATAGGTTATGGATCCCACGTTTTGATAATTTAATGACAAGAGGTCATGGAATTATAACAAGTTGGCTTTTTCAGCCACTGAGAGCACTGTTAAGAAATCAAGCGATGCTACTGAAAAAAATGTGTATGAAATAAGTGCGAATCAAGATAATGATGAAAGACTTTTTATCAGTGCTGTGAGTTTTCATTAATTCAATTTGTTCTTTTATTTTTTTCGAACATATGTTGTGTATATTGAAATTGGCTGGGAAGCGACTAAATTTTGGACTTGTTAACTTGTTATTAGGATAATTAGAACACCTTTAATATGAAGATACTTGTAATGCAAAGATTTTTATAAGAACATATAGTAGAAATTGAAAATTTAAGGACAATCTTCCGAAAAAGGCTTTAGAAATGCAAACTCCCGTTGCTCAACATGAAATATCGGAAAATTTGCACGCTACGCGGTTTGTTATTTCCCTCATATTTTCGTTTAATCACCTCTTCAAGTTATTTATTTTATCAATTTCCCTTTTTTGGCATTATCATTTACCGTGTTCTAGGATTCCACCAGCAATAACAGTAACTAATCATGACGACGGGATCCGACTGTTAGCTGATGATGATTCTGATGCCGAAACAAGTTCTTCTTCTGATGAAGATGACTATCCTGATCAGGTTATTAATTTCATATTTCAACTTTTAAGCTTAAACGGTAACACTTTTCCTTAATCATAATTTTAGGTAATCGAAGTGCCCACTGCACCACCAATATCATACGATGAAGTGGAGAGAGAGCAAGAGCAACAGGAGGCATTCGGGAAAGCTGTTCTCCAGCAAATACAGGTTGCAAACTTTCTGAGCTAAAACACTTATAATATTGCTGATTAAGTGCCGTAACATTGAGTGTTAAATTATTGTCAGGCTTTTGGTGAAGCAGCAAATGATGAGTTTGACGTGCAATGGGTTCATGATAACTTAATTGGAAATGAGGCGATAAATAATATCTTTTCACACGATGAAAGTACAACGCCAGCGGTAAAATTTCATTTAATATTCAACTCTTTTGATTTTATGAACATAGTATTCATAATGGATTGATATCAGGTAACTTACGATGGGATTCTATTATCAGTCGAAGCTGAAGACAATGGCAAGGCAGTGAATTTGAATGAGGTTACCTCCGAGAGGAAAAATCCATTCTTGGATGTTGATGATAGTGACAGCGTATTGAAAATTGAAGAGGATGTGAGTGCTAATGTATGCTTGTAGTATCTTCGAATTATACTTTCAAAAATGATTTCTGCCGTTTTATGAGTTTCTGATTCTTATTTTTGGTGAATGTTGAAGTATTTGTGTGATTGGCAATCATTAGTTTTCACAAGATTCATTATAGGCATTGGAGCCTGATGATGTTGATTACACAGCTGCGGCTAACTACTATAACAGCCAGTCGCTCTTAACTCATAGGCCTGGATCAGTTTACACAATTCCTGAAGATAAAGAGCAAGATGACGGACAGATCAATACCGATTCGAAGTTCTATGGTAAGCGATTTTGTATTTTGTATTTTGCAGAACCTAATTAGCAAGGAGGCAAATTTTTTGGTTTTTTGATATTCGTTATATAAAAATCGGAATTCAACTCACAGCACTGAGTTGTTAATGTCTTTTTAAATATCATAATTATTTGACCTAAGTGAAAAGAGTTGACTGACAAAATTTAGCGAAGGAAGTGATTCGCAGAACTAGGGCAGAATCCGTGATTCCAAAAACAACTACGACCATCGCACTTAGTGAGGAAGCAGTTGCATTAAATGCCGTTTCAATTCCAAATCTCGCTCAAAAAGGTTCAACTTTTATAGTCACGCATTTGAAAATTTTCAGATAGTTTTAACCTCGTTCTGTCAAATATCGAAAAATCTGCAAAACCTCCATAATTAAATAATTCTAGGTCGAGATGTGACGACAACCGTATATAGTGGCGACTATTATAGTCAGGTACAAAAGCGCCAGGCTGATATTTCAAAACAAACGTTGTATCATAGTGCAGAAACAGATGTAGTAACTACTGTAGCTGAAGCGAATGTCAAGAGCTTTGAAGCTTCCAGACAACTGGACCAATTCACTACATCTTCATCAGCTGCACAAAAAGTTTATCGATTTTACAATTGTTGCTGTAGAAAGATTTAGGAGTATGGATTATCACTGAGTCTTGGATAGGTCATAAATCTAGTACTCAAATGTTTTGCTGATTGAACTGTTGATTTGAAATGAAATCTTTTCTAGCACTCTTAAGAATAGAATGCTGAGTAACCTATTCAGAGGAGTATCGAAGCAAATGTTCAATAATTACTGCAAAAAATTTATAATACTTTATTTATACAGGAGCCTTCTTCCTGTTTATCTGGAAGTGTTTCATTATACAACAATGTTATGACATTTAACGTCTCCACGCATCCCATTGTTTCATCTGACGATTTTAATAGCATTCACAATGGAAGAATCGATGATACGGAAGTATCCACAGATTTACCTGCCAGCAGTATGCTATTTTTATGTGGATCTTTTCTTTTTTTTTGTTCCGGAGGTGTTACTCATTGCTGGGTATGCAGTTTTGTTGTTTTCGTGGGGGGTGCTCCATGGAAATATTAATAAATTCTTAAGAAAACGGATTAAAACTGAGTTGCAGTATTTGTGTCATAACTATTTTTAAATACAATTCTTTTTGAATTCACATTGCTTGAAATTTTAGTATTTGTTTTTGCTTTTATGATTTTTAATGCATCATGCTAGTGGAAAATGATTCTGGAATTGAGATGTTAAAATTGAATTCAGGGATAACCCAGTATTCGGAAAGCGGAGCATCATTAAGTCCGACTTCTGGCACCTCAAGTTTTTACCAGATATTAGGACAGTCGTTCAACAAACCTTCGAAGACAAAGTCTGCGTCATTAGCAGAAACGCCAGGAAGTTTATCAGATTCGAATGTTGAAGCTTCATCATTCAGATCTGATGCTGATCTGACAGCCACAAGGTTGTTAACATCCTTTTATGTGTTTAAATTAGTAGTTTATTATTGAAGTCTTTGTATGTGCATTCGGTGTTAAGTGCTTTATAATATTCTCTCTTACAAAAACTGAAATTCATGAATAATCATTTTTCATCGTATTTCCATATTTCAAGTCACCTGATAAGTTAGGTTTTGGTTCAATTTTCTTTTCAAAAGTTGTAGGTATTTTTTAGACTAAAACGATCACCAGCTATGATGCTAATGGGTAGCCAACAACTTCACGTCCCCAGTACTTCGACAACATCGCAAATGCTGACCACCGCTTACGTACCAACGTTGTTCTCACAACCCGTTCAAAAAGAGGTCAACTTAACCTTTATTTTCAATCATTTTAGATTTTCTGAAAATTAATGCCTACAATTATCAATTCAATTTTACTTCATAATTTTAATACATTTAGCTTCCTCGAAACTTTTCTCTCAAGTTCCAGCAAACTTATAAATTGCTTTTAGCTGCTTCAGGATAATCGGTCCTGCGCAATTTACTTTTTTTTTTAAATCTGAGCTAATTCCAAGGAAACTCTTACAATGTTTGCAGTTTGAAATATTTCAAAATGAAATTTCGAAATCTGTTGTTGGCTGACGTAACAATTTTAACATAACCAAGTTATTGTAATCTCGCTAAAAAAGATCTCAAATACTGAAAGGCAAAGGAAAGCATGAATACGATTATAGTGACAATGTATTAAGGCTCAAATAGAAAGCGAGCTTTTTCTTCTCCAGTTGCATAATGTTCATTTCTCGTTCTGTAACTATTAAGGTCTAAAATCTTCGAGGAAGACTGCTTGTGTGAAATTAAATTCTGATGCCAACCAACTACTGACACAAATAATCTCTTCTAGCAAAAAGCACAAGGAGTTGATAAGATGCAGTAGCTAAATGAGAAAAACCGTGCTTAGATGGACATTTCTCTCGTTGTATTTATTTGACTCTTTCCACTTTCTTCTGGAAGCAATTACTCTCAGGAGATTTGACAAATTGTGTTTCTCATTGAATTTTCGATTATTTCCCAAAGGAAAGAAAAATTTTTTTTGCAAAATTTTTTTTGCTATTACATATCTAAAGTAAAAGATGTAATATTTCTTTTGTAAATGTTTCATTGAGAAATGAAAATAACAAACGATGAAAGATCAGTTTTATTTACAAATAATTATTTGATTTATCAAATTATACAGTAGTGAAATAAAGGAATAATTTGTAAATGCATCTTTCGTAATTTAATTTACAATAATACATCAGGAAAGTGAGAAAACTTTTATATATTAACCGTTCATATACTATTAACATTAATATCAGTTGACATCGGTTCAAATGTTTGTCAATAATGATGTAGCATCTCAATGCTAGCTATAACTCATCGGTATTTAATTCGTAGTGAAAATCCAAAAAAAAAAAGTTCTTAGTGGTATTTGGATGAATTAGTAATGTGAAAAGTTTTATCGCAACATCATTGTAGCTGAAGCGAATTCCAAACGAATTCTATTCATCCTCTTCCCACTTCATTTCTAGAGATGCGAAAACTTTATTAACAAATCGTTTCCTACTTCATGGAATAATTTGATGAATCATTTTTTCTTTTAGTTTTTGCCTTCATTACAGCGCTCCATTTAACCCTCTCTGTCTGTCTATAATCATCTATGTTATAGAATGTCCATAATGTATTATGTATGTACGTTCGTGTATGTGTATTATGTAGTGTATTACGTATGCGAAAAAAAAAAAACGGGGAAACTTAGTAGACGTTACAGAGAGAGAAGGCCTAAAAAGATTTGTTGTAGTTCTTTTGAGATTGGCCAGTGAGTGTTGAAGCTAGCGAGCATCAAAATGGTTAAGCTTGTTTGCTTAGGCTGTTGTTATTGCTCCAATATTAAACGGTGAAACGTAGTGTGCTTCTTGAATGTCCATACGGCAGATCTTTTTCTCATCTACAACTTGCCTAGCTTCTTCCACACTTTAATCATCAAAAATCGGCAATATTTATTTATTGATATTGGTGCTGAAAGTTCTATGAATATCTACTGGAAATTTATCAATTTGAAATTCCTTAAACATTTTTTGCTGATGTAATCTTGTTGCTCTGCTTTACTGCACTGATTGCATTATTCCAATTTTCATTTGTTGGTGGACTATTTTATTTTATTTTTTTGGTGCCTCAAGTAGAAATTTTTCAATATGAAAATTTTTTGATTTGAGGGAATACTCTGTTTTACTATCAACAAACGGATGACACAACAAATCGGTACTGATTAATGTATATTTCTTTTTTAATATATAATATAGATTTCTTGAAATTTCTTCGAATATGTATATATACAGAGGGAAAACATGTAAATATGCAATATATATATATATATATACATGTGTGTATGTGTGTGTGTGTGTGTGTGTGTGTGTGTGTGTGTGTGTGTGTGTGTGTGTGTGCGTGTGTGTGTGTGTGCGTGTGTGTGTGTGTGTGTGTGTGTGTGTGTGTGTGTGTGTGTGTGTGTGTGTGTGTGTGTGTGTGTGTGTGTGGTGAGGACGCGCTGATGAAATGAGCTTGCACTTCAATGATGACTCTTGGGATTGATTTTTTTTGACAAACAGAGGTTACTTACTAGCAAAACCTTAGGCACATAGTAACATAGTCCCCGCCGACTTTATCTAGTAATAATGCAGCTTCCTATTTTCCACTGCAACTAAACGTTTCTGCAACATTATAATTCAGTGAGAAAAAAAACACATTCGTGAATATTTCAAACAAAATAAGGGAAATTCCTCACATAATACAATGGGAACGGAACGGTCCCATTTGCTTATTGTGTATCATTGAATGATTGGCATCCCTTTATAATGATGGCATAATTTTTGCTTGTTGTTTTAATGATGTTTGAATCACACGAAATTTATGGTGAGTCTCTTGAAATAATGAATTTAGCAGATTTTAGAAGTCATTAATTCTGACGAAGTAATGCTAACAGCTCCAAGTTTCGAATTTCGGTGGATGATAACACCTAGATATCATCGTTGATGGTTCACATCTCCTAATAATTCTTTTTAAATAACATTGCAAAACCGAAATTAATGGCCGGATGGAAAGAACTTTCCTCTAACTGATAGCATTTCAAAAATATTTGGAGATAATGATATTACAAGTTCTATATTTTCCTCTCAGTAAAAAACAGCATACTTTTGCTTAAGTAATTCATAGAAATCATTGATGAGATGTTTGAAAGCATCGCAACCAAACTATTGCATCCTCCTGTTCTTAACTGCTTGTTCGAAAGACTGAAATTATTCGCAAGTTATTAAGAGAGGGTCATTGTATCTTATCTTCGCTTCTGGCAACGAGCAGCACTGATGACCTATGGTAGTTAATTGGTAGTGGAACTCCCAAACTACGGGGAAACTTACACAATGTTGGAGAAAAATGCAAAAAATTTTAGGAAATAATGGATTTCCTCTGAAGCAAAGTAGTTTGAAGCCTGTTACGAGTGTGCAGTCTTTTTTTCTTAATTATATATTACTGTTGCACAAAATAGATTTAAGTCTTTGACATTTTATATTAAAAAAATACACCATAAATTGTAGTAAGTTATAGCAGGGGAGTGAAATGCTTGAAACCTATGAGAGAGAACGCTCGTCGATAATGGAAACCTTTACAGGATGAAGTACAATGTTCGACATCACTGGAGATGGGACGACGAAAGCTGCCTTCGATACCAACGCAACGTGCAGAGAAGGTCAGCGAAACACCTCCCGCTCCCGTCTACCTCACGTCAAGCGCTCCAGTTGTATCTACTTCTTCCGATCGGCAATATCATGCTCAAGATCCTCGTGCCTACTCACAGCCAACTTCCCGTACTGCATCTCTAAGCAATTTATCATTGCCATCCTTGTCATCATCAACCTCCTATTGTCGCACGATATATCCCGCCATTCTTCCCGGAGCAACAATCGTTAATGCAAAGTCCAAATTACATCTTCGACAGACAACTTCTGCTGCAACGGGTGATCGCTCGTCAGTACTCGGACAAACGTCGGGTACCAAAATGCCCAGTCCACTTGCTCGAGTACTGCTGAAGAAGGAGCTGAAGGAGGTCTTGGAAAGAAGACGAGAATCCTTGGAAGCGTGTGAGATAGAGGCCAATCAGAGGCAGTATACAGTGCATCGAATGCTTATTACTGGACTTTTGCCTGAATATCGTTCAGTTGACATTGATAACATCCCCAATGTGATACCCTGTCTACTGCCTGTTGAACTGATCAGTGGTGCTCGTGTGGTACCTAGTGAAGTGCCTAGTAGGACAACTACAGTTACGAGCACCCCCGTGCCTGAATGTTCTGTTCCACCTTCTTTATTCTCAATTCAAAGCGATAGGCAAGATGTAGGCATTTCCACCGATGACCTTTGTTTAGAGCCGAAACTGAAATCGATTGGAGTTCAGTCAGAAAGTTCTTTTGCCACCGTAACCGCACACACTGCCACACCTAGCTCAGTCTATAATGAAGCTGCTGCTTCACGCAGACAGCAAATGAAACACGATCCATGCACTATTCATAGCGATGCAACGACTGTGCTGCGACCACGCTTCCGATCCACGGAAACGCAAACAAATGGCACCAGGGCTTATGAAGCCCATAGCAACCGATCGTCCAGCAACCATCACTGTAGCTCAGCCAATAATATGATTTCGTCTTCGGAACCAAATTTACTGGAATCTACGGCAAAATATTTTGCGGAATACGACAGACAACTTCAAGAACATGGACGACGGTTAAAAAGTCGACTTGCTTTCAGTGATGATGATCCAATGAAGAGGGAAACCAGAAAGCAGAGAGTTATGAATGAACTCGCACAGAGAAAAGAAAGGATTTCATCCATGATTGACTTGTATTCACCATCCAGTTTCCCAGTTATTCATCCTACTTCCGACTATTCGTCTACTATCCCGCATTACGGGTCGCTACCAAGGATCGGTTTCCCCACAACACGTTCTCCTCGATCAAGCAGACACGACTACGTAAATCGTAATCGTAGCCAACCTTCATTTGGCTACGGATCACTTCCACGGAATTATGAGCGTTATGCTGAACTAAGTTACGATGATTCACAAAACGATTATTACCAATCACTCCCAATTCCAGCTAGATGTTATGACGCTCTTTCAAGATCCTGGCATAATGTGAATCCTACTGCTGCGGAAGATCCCATCCTGGATTCCAGAAGGAGACTCTATACCACGCAGTCCATGAATTATTTAGATCCATGGTTATCATATCAGCGTCTTCCAGAATCAAACGTAGCTTTCGAACGTCCATTAATGAAAGCTGCGTATGATGACTTGTATAGACCGCAGTATATGCCTGCTTCAAGGCCGCAGAATTCTTATGCTCCTCAAGGTTTGTCTAATACTGACATTATATCACAGTATGCAAATTATCTGAGTAATCAATTTATATCTGACCAACAGAAGGCTACAAGCGGTTATCCAGCTGAGGATCGGATGTTCCTCAATCAAGCCAAAAAACGTCCCTACTCTGTGCCTAGATATAGATTCTCCACCGGTAATAGCCAAGCACTACGCACAGTAAATTATGAGGATCTCCCTTCTATGGATGTTGATTCAGCATACTTACATCCAAACCATTCAATTCAGCACCCGGTTATTCCCGATCCTTCTTATGCGCAAAGTGATCACTGTGATAACTGGTCTTCGTGTCAGCGACTGTCTTATGCTAATAGTAACGCACTTGATAGTAATACAATGCTACCTTATCATCCCAATCATTTTGCTCAGACACCGAATATTTTTCCTGGTGCTTCACCTATTCATGGTGAGGTATATAGTAGAAACGACGCGAACTATGGTTCAAGGCCGTCTAATTATGCCACCGAGTATGGTAATTACTATCGAGACAGAGCAGCTTATCAAGTACCTAACTCTTTACACAGAAATTATGCTATAAGGAGACACTATCCTTACGTTCCTCATCCCACCCAGTATCACGTAGATAACCGTTATCCAAGCATTGGTGAACAACATTATTCACCAAGTCAACCATCCGTATTTCGCGATAACTATCCACCATCTCAACTTGGCCATGCAGTTAGAGCGTGGTCCAATGGAAACATTCCAATGAACAATTATGATGCGGTTTATCCAAAGGAAGATGCTCTAAATCGAATGTATACGACATTGAACAACAATCAGCGCTCCATTCGTCCACAGTATTACGGTAATGGTGACATCTAACTTGTGCGTATTCGTAGGTTGAAAACTGAACTTTACATATAAAAGTTCTAAAAAATCTATTTATTTCTTCGGTGTTTTACTTAAAAAATTTTACTGATGAAACATAATGGCGAAATTATCGGGGAATTATTTGCTGTTTCCTATCTAATCTCTAACCGTTATTTTCAAATGCGTTTGCGGAGATTTTAATTTAATGGACTTCAGGAGAACATGGAAAATTGGTATTAATTAAGTTTCAAGCTTAGATTGTGATACCTAGCATTGTCTTATTTCCTCAGATTTCTCTCACATCCGTTAATGATCTCTGATGTTTCGTCATTTTTGCGTGTTGAAATTATTTAACTCGATCTCGCCCCCAAAAATTCAACTTCTTGCTTCGTAATGCAGTTACCGAATTCGATCTTCAGTTTTTATTTTTTTAGTACTTCATCTTTCAACTTGATGATCTTCAGATAGCTTCGTCGGAATTATTTTAAAAATATTTTACTCTTTCATCTACTATATTCATTGGTTATTCATGTGTTGTAAACTTCTATACCACTATGATGCTCAGAGTGTCGGTGTATTTCCTGTGCATGCTTATTGGTTTTGCTATCTGCACTCTCTATTGATCTGTAGATGTTACTACTTGAATTTACATTTTTCACGTTTTTTTTTAAGATAGTGGGGCATTGATTTAAGGATATGAATTTCTATTCCATTTTTTTCTGTTTTTGTTATTAACTTATCAGATGTGTTTCTAATTCATATGATATATGTGATTATAAGAGCTCTTAATTGAAATATGTTAATATTCATTAGTGATTAATTTTAACATCCTCCACTTAATAATAGTATATTCGTAGAATCGAAATAGTGAACAGAATTATGACTTAGAAATCTGTAATATTGTGAATATCAAGTTTTGATTTCAACATCGTAGAGCTTATAATGTTAATAACCGTATCGCCAGCAACATGAAGGTCACCACCCTTTTTTGCGACTTTAGAAGCATTGATGTTTGGAAAAATGGATCTTATCTTTTTTAGATCTTTTAAACATCATTAGTTTCGCATGTTGCAAAAACTTTTGAATTTTAAGCTATTCTCTTCTGTTGCGGTGCAGCTGATCGTTGTTGTAGAAAAAGGAAGCGGTGATAAGGAGTGAATGGATTTTGATTTCTTCATTTGTTCTTTTCTTTAAGGCTTATTTATCAATGTATATACTAAAGATCTTGAGCAACTCTATATTTTCACTTTCACTTGTAATTTGTACCGTTCAATGTTGATTAGTTTTGACGTATTATGTATAACGCTTTTGCATTCATCGCCTACAGTTTGCTTGAACAATTCCAAAAATTTCAACAATTTTCTGCACTTCCTAGTTTCATGAATTTATGGTTCAGGAAGAGTCTCAAAAAAAAACCTGCAGTAAACATTCAATTCTTAGTGGTTATAGTTAGAAGTTAAATGCTTCAAACGAGTAATTCGCAATAACCGTCGGACGTTGCAATGCTTGTTACTAGAAAAGTTGACTAAGACATAGTAAGAAATTTTAGCTATTGCAAGGTAGTATTACAGATGCCATCAGAAGAGTTCACTACTTATTTCTTGAAACACATGCAACTTTGTTTACGTCACGTCATTTTTCAACGTGAAGTCTAAATTTAAATAAAATCTTCAATTACATTTCGTCATCGCAATTCATACTATTTATTTGCCCGTTCTTTTCGATGGAACTGTTTAATATTTGTTTATTGATGTAATGAAATCCGAATAAATGCAAATTTAATTTTAAATGGTAGCTTTAAGAAAATTCAGACCATTCTATTTTCGTATTCTTCATGATGTCGATTTAGTTCTTTTTCGTCTTATTTTGTTCTACCTGAAATAATAAAAGTGTTGAACTAGTTTTCCATTCCTTATTGATGTGTTGAATTATTATTTGAGAGGAATGATTGCCTGCAAAAAAAAGTCATGTTGGTAATGCTTTTTATCGCAGTAATGTGAAAAGAAAGTTTCCTTCATCTTTTGGAAAGTTATTTCAAGGTCAATCAAATTATTAGTCGGAGTTTCCTCTGAAAACTTATCTGTTTTTAGTAAGTGTTTCGAAATGGACGTTGGAAAAGATAAAAAAACTAACATATGTGAAATTTGATTGATCATTGAAAAACAATGAAGTTATTTAAAAAGTTTAAGCTAATTAATTGATATCTTGAAATTATCATTTAGCTTGTAATACAAAAACGTTTCTTCTGCAAATGGCATTGCAAGTCTCAAATTGAGCGTTAGTTTCTTTTTAATAGTTGAAAATGTTGAATTTTCATTTAAACAAATGGAAATTGAAAAAAAAGAAAATGGCTAGGCGAGATTTAACGTGAGGAATAGCATGATCACGTTGGGTTATAAATTTCAGTGAGAGAAATGGAATGAATTTGAAGCAACTTCTCATACTGGTTCTCATACTTTGCGAACTCAACATTTTCAAAAGTTTTGGATCCTCAAGGAATTGGTGTATGATAGTTTGAGAAGTTGCTCGGAGGCTTTTCAATTGTAAAAATGAATTTGCACTTTATAATCCTAGCATTAACTTTAAATTGTTTATTCAGTAATGTAAAAAGTTGATGTTTGACTATTCCATATGCTGAAAAATGCGAATACACCGTGTAATATTGATAGCATATGATATTGAAGTTATATAATGATGCATGTGATGGTTGAACGGTGTTACATCTTCATCTTGAATATTTTAATTTAATTCTTAGTGCGTTGACATGAAATCAGTCGTTGAGTAACAATGACCATTTCCCATAATTCATCTATGAATATGAACGAAATTTCGTGTAACTTAAGTTGGCTTTAGAGTTATTGTGGCTTTAATATTTATTTCAGTAGGTTGAACAAGTTGTTTTGTACCATTGTCTTGAAATTCGTTATCTTTGTACAGTAACGTATTTGTTTCTTTTAAAACAGCTATAACAACTGTACATATTTTATGCAACTGTTGTTATTCATATTTGAAAAGAAGTTGCAAATTTTGAAATCTTCAGGAAGTTTATATTTCATTTACAAAAGATGCACAGTGTAGGTGAGAATGAATTTGCGGAAGATTTATAAATTTTCGAATAAAATAGTAAAGTATACAAAAATTGAGAAATCGTTACTTAATTTGAAAAATGCTGTTAGACGGAATGTCCAGTCCATTTATCTCATGCACTTCTCATGTTCAAGAAGTATCATTTTGTTCATGCGTGTTTTCAATTTTAACTGCTCAGCTGACACATTCATTCAGGCGATTGTAATCACGTCTCTACTCTCGGACGCCATGATAGAAAGAAGCGGAGAAATCAGGTATGTTTCTGTTGTGCTGTATATAGGATTTGAAAATGATGAAAAATTTAGCGTCTCGTAGCAGTGCTTCGAAGTCTGAAATATTTTACCTTTATTAAGATAATGCATATATTTGCGGAATCTGGCAATGTTTAACAAAACTTGTAAGTCTAACTAGATTCGATCAAACTAGTTTATTTCTGCACTTAAATTATTCACATTGCAATTGTTCGTATATCTATTCAGAATAATCAACATAACAATAAGCAAATAAAGGTTGTCGTGTTGATTATTTTAAGTATTTGAAACCATCGAGCGACCGATGAAGCGATTTAATCTCCGTTGCTACATTTACATTTAATAATGAAGTGTGCATTCATTTTTAGAAGTAATGTGCTATTAGCTACAACTGCTTTATCATTTCATGAAGTTATTGTTACGTAATATGAATACTGACAGGTAAAAGAATTAACTAGAAGTCAGTTGAGGCGTTCATCCGGTGATAAAGGCGCAAAAGATACTGCCATAGCAAAACGTGACCGGATTTCTCGAGCAAATATTAAAAAAATTCTGCTAACACGCAAATATCACGACACCAATATTTACAATGGTATTTATTTCTGAAAGACTAAGTACTAAGTTTTGAGGAAGTTTTGCATCACTGTGAAATGTAATATGATATAATGAATAGTTCCCAACCGCAAGAATTTTCTGGTAGTTTGTAAAGGTGGGATCTGGTTTTCAAAAACTGGAGGAAATTCGTACTGCATTGCAAAATTACCGTAAGATAAATGGGGTTTGAATTTTAAAATTTCAAATTTACGGTTAACAGAAATTTAGTGAACATTTTTCAGACATTGGTATTCGAGTAATAGGTGGTAAGAAGCTTCCAAATGGTGAGCTTGCAGCTTTCGTATCAGATGTAAACCGCAGAAAGGCTCGAGAAATATTGAACGAGATCAAAGAAGGTTAAAATTTATTTCATTTCTAAAATATATTAGCAGTAAAAATTGGTATTAAAAGCAAGCAGTTGAATAATTTCACCGTTCGTTGGATATTGTTTCTTTCCAAATTATCTTTTATATTCAAAAATGAGTGACATTTCAACTGCGATGTTACACTGCAGAAGCAGTGATTAAAGTGGCCATAATTAGCACTCTAATTAACATAATAAAACAGTACCAACAGATCTCAAGTATGTTATATCGTCACAGAGATTTCATATGTGAGTATCATACAGCCGTATCATCCGGAGAATCAGCAGCTTATCGTTGGATTACTTGCATTGTTTTCATCATTAGTCTTAATTTAGGTACTGTCAAAGAAGGAGTGAAAATGAAGATGCCAGTTATATTTTTTTCCTGATGTAAAATTAACATGGCAAAACTGCGGGCATATATGGATGAAAAAAGCCAAACCGATTCATTAGTTTCATTTCACAGTATTTTTGAAGATTCAGTGAAAATATGGGATGATCCTATTTAGGAGATCGTGTTTTGGAATGGAATGGTGTCATATTAACTGGTAAAACATTTGAAGAAGTGGAGCAAGTGATAGCAGCTAGCAGGGGAGAGATCGAAGTGGTTATTGCCAGGTTATTGATATTATATGTCTTACTTTACAGTTTATTAGTAATATTGCTCGGGAAGCGGTGGAAGTTATCTTTATTCTATGATTATCTAGTGGCGGGATTTTCGATTTATAGCAATAAATTTGAAGTAGCAGCAGTTACAAAAGTGCTCTGTAACTCTGAGAGTTAGAAGCGTTGAGAAGATATCAATTGCTTCTGTGATAAAGCAGTACTCGTTGGGATGTTCAATGCTTGTATCTGTAACAGTTTATTTTGAAAGATCTGTAGTAGGCTATAATTTTTCGGTTTTGGTTAACAACTTTTTGATTTTGAAGTAATCCGATCAGCAATATGGAGGTGGCATCGAACGATCTCTACGGAAACAAAGGCACTGAGGAGCAAAAAAGCAAACGGGAGCGGAAAGATGGTATAAATTTTTCTTTGAAAGTATTATTTATGCACAACATAGTGTTTAACATATTTCAAGTAATTCTTCGTAGATGAGACACGCGATCACTCACAGAAATCAGAAGCCCCTCCAGTACCTGCACATCGTTGTGTAGATGGAAAAACTTCTCTCTGTTCAGATTCTTATGCTACTTTGAAACCATCATTGAACAGTAAAACAGCCTCTTTGCAATTACGTAACAATGTTGCTTGCGTACAGCAGGTTAGCTTTTACTTGTCTTTTGTCGTTATTTTCAACTGATTTTCACCTGGAGCAATTCCGATAGAGTAGATTATGCCTAATGCTTTGAATTTAAACGATAAATTTCACCAGGAGAATTTCAATGAAATGAATGCACCAGTATTCTATATCATTTGGTTTGTTTAATTTAGGCGAATTTTTATAATTTAGTAGCAGGAGAATAAAAGTGTGGAAGTCGAAGCTTACATTTAACGAAGAGAGGTATGATGATTACGGTAAGACATTTGTTAAAGCAAGACGGTGGAACGACATGCCTTGCTAATTCATACTTCTAGAGTGAAATTGAAGTGCATGCATTTTTAGATGTTTTTTCATTTTTTAAATCTTGGCATGTATCCTGTTTTTAGTCTGATACGTTGGGTTATTTGAATGTGGCCTTGTCATACGATCGCTTAACATCAACACTTATGGTAACAGTGCTTTCGGCTAAGAACCTCGCATATCGTCAATATTGCAATACAACATTTTATCCAAATCCATTTGTCAAAGTCTACTTGTTACCGGGAAGAAAGTAAATACTACTTAAATAACTTACAGCGTTAATTTGATTCACTCATGGTACTGCTTAACTTGTCTTCCGTATGAGTATACCAAAAAGTCTACAGAGTATACGTCGCAGGTAGTTATGAGACCTCAGATAAATATTTTTCAGAGTATCTGACACTCGTAGAACTAAATTTGTGTCTAATACCTCAGATCCAGTATGGGACCAAACACTGGAATATACAGTGCCGTTTCATGAACTATATAGTCATTATCTGGAATTTACTGTTTGGGATTACGACAAACTCAATGACGATAACGCTTTAGGAAAGCTTGTCATTAGTCTTTCAGGTGATTTTAATTAAATACTATGAGGGCCTATGACATATCGGCATGTGTTGTGCTTTTTAATGGAGTATAAGTCCGAATTAGTATGGATTTTTTCTTTTTGTCTGTTTTTTGATTCTGTTTTTAATAATTTTCACTGATTTCGAATGTTCCATCTTAATTCCTCTCTTGAAATTTACAGATAGAGATAGAAAGCTAGTCTGCAATAGCAAACGCTTTTCATTTCCTTTTTATTATAAATTTACAGATCCGTATATTTTGGATGGTACCTCACGTTGGTATCCACTTCATCCAACAGACAATGATTTAGCTGTGCTGGGTTTATCTAGTCCGGAATTCCAAAGAACGATTGGTACCATAAATGGATTTACTTTGCCGCATTATAACCCAAGTACCGCATTTACGGTTCATTTTACCGAAATTTAAATATTCGTATGAAATACCAAGTTTTACTCCTCCAAAATTACTGGAAGATGAAGATGGCGTGGTAATTTTACTTGCGTTGCCGTATCACTTTGTTCTGCAAAAAATTTATTTTTTTTATTCTGCAAACTACTCTGCAGCAATCCCGCAGTTCGAATCTTATTTGAGAAATCCTGATTCATTGCCATCAACTTCAATACAAATGATTTAATTTGTAAAATCTTGAAATTTCAGCATATTTGGATATAACTTGTCCAACCATTTGATGATCTGAATGTTACTGAATTGAACTCAATAGAATCTACGTGTTTGGGTTTGGCAAGTTGCACGATCTCCAAAAACTTCTCAGGATCGATGAATAACTTCAGAATTCTTATTGTTTGGAGAAGTTTCATCAAAATAATACTCGTTGGAAACGAATGCCATTTCTATGTATCTTTGTACTTCTAACGAATTTTCAGCACGCTTTTGAATTTGCCCTCTATTTTTTTATCTCCATTTACGCGAATATATTTTGTTAAAATTTCTGGTTTCAAAATTTCGAAGTCATAAAACAAATTCAGGTATTGCAGTAAAAAAGAAGGTTTGTTGATGTACGACAGTGATCATTCTGATGGTGCGGAAAATTCAATTTTGTTGACCGATCTTGTTGCGCTACGCAGCACTACATGTAAAATCAGTTTGAGTTTCACTTAACGCGCTGGGCATTCTGTTTACTGGTTGACTAGTTAGTTTCATAAAGCTGTGACATCTGTTGCTCTATGTAGTTGTTTATTTTTTGTGTCATGTTATCAGAAGCTATGATATTGCACAATGAAATCCATAATTTATCGCTTAAACATGATTATATAGATGAGGCAGTGGCCATATGAAGTGATCAATTGTCCCGTTCCGTTCAGTTACTGTTTCGATTATCCACCGTTAAGACTATAATTTATAACAGAGAAGATGAAATCAATGTAATGCATTTTAGAATTAAATGTGTAATGTGTGTAAAATGTCCAGTAGGATTTTTTTTATTAAGTTTTTATTTATCGCTCCTGTTATCATCAGTTGTGTCTAGTATTAGGGTATGATGTATCATTCATTCACTTATGTTAATGATAAAATTGTATAAGCACAAGAATTGTTTTACTATGGACAACCAATAATCAGTTAGTTTTCACTAATTTGCATAGCTCCAGTAAATTTATCAAAGAATCGTGGGAATTTCTAACTTTCAAACTTCTTAGTTTATCATTTTCAATTCTAGCTTAGCTTCATCAAATAACTTGAAATTATCCACATTTAGGAAAATAAATGAGGATACACTTGTGCGGTCACATTAAGTGAATGGGAACTGTGCGGAGTCCTCGTGTTTCATTTTGTTTTTTCTCCTTGTAGCTAAACGATACATTCGTTCGTAGTATACAGGGAAACTCCACTGATCGTTGATTTAGTGTTATAGCGGGAAAATTCATGGTAGCTTCGGCGGTATCACCTTCAAGACAGATTGTAATCTAATGTTTTTCATATGTTTGTTTGTTCCTACCGTTCCTGGAACACTCACTGATCGGAGAAGCAAATGTACCGTCTAGCTGTCATTTCTGACACTGTGCGCACTCTGTAGGGATACTGTATGCCCTTTCAGATCCCGCCAATCTATTCCACAATAATCTCCTCTCTTGATCACTTTATGATAGCACTAAATTGACTTCCCTAACTAACACCTCTGAAATCTTCAAAACCTATCCCGTCTCTCTCATCCCTGTTTAGCTTGGTCCGTTTCATTTTCATAAAGTGCTTCTGCTTTCATATTTCGTTCCGTTTTTAATTTGGCTTTTGACTGACTTGTTAGTGATTAATGCCGTTTTATTCTCGGAATTTGCTAGTGCGATAATTCCGGACTATAATCTTCAGTTTTGTCTTATTCTGAATTAACGATTCTGAAATGTGACTAGTAGATTTTGCGCCACTTTGTTTTGCGTTTGCAGAGGGTATGATGGGCGATAGACCCGTGTGGAAGAGAATTCAAGTTTTGGATGGTGGATTTGGCACTGAGTTGGAAGCAACTGGTTACAATACTGATGTGAATTGTTATTAATTTATAAATGAGTGCTTTTCTATTTATGTGTAGGATATTTTGGATGAACAATTTCTAAGAATAAAAAATTTTTACTGGGAAAATTAATTTTCTAATGATCATCTTGATTTTTATTGTTGACAGTTTGGAATTTCTGTGTTTTAAAGAAGATTGTGATAAATTTTATGAATAGTAGCACGTCTTTTCTTCAATACCATAAATACAATGCGTAAATGTTGCAGAATAATTCACTTTGGAGTGCTGCAGCATTGTTCGACAATCCAAATCATATAATTCAGGTACATAAGCGGTATGTGTTTTATGTGTATAATCTATTTAACAACTATACCAAACTAATGCAGTTAAAAGCTTTGAAGTGAGTATGACTTTTGATATTGCTGAAGTGCCTGTGCAAGGCTGATATCACATTCGAGCGGTGCATTCAGTGATGATATTTAAGTACACATTTTCACTTATTGTTGTACATGCTTATATTGTATAACAATTTAGCTTCATCGAAGCTGGCAGCGATATCATTATTACGAACACTTATCAAGCTTGTATAACTACAATGATGAATGCACATGGCATGACGAAGGCTGTGGCTGAAACATCCTTGAAAGTAACTCATCTGCTTTCATCTTCTTTCAGGTTTGTAGAACTGTACAATTTTAAAAAATCTTGCATGCAACTTAAATTTGAAGGAAATATGTGTTTTGGTTACTTTTTAACTAATTTAAATCATATTGTGATTCATATAAATCGGAAATGTTGTTGTCCAACAGAAATTGGTCTCACTGGCAGAACAAGCAGTTGAAGAATGTTCAATGAAAGGAAAAATAAAGATAGTTGGTTCAGTAGGACCATATGGTGTAATTTTTAATGATGGTTCCGAATATCATGGGAATTATGTTGATGGGCTTGAACAACAGGTATGAATTACATTTAAATCCAGTAAAAATTTTGTCGATAAGTTATAAAAAATTTAAATGTATATGTAGAAGTAGTTAGTGTACGGTTAATATTAGATTATTTTTTTTTGTCCAGGTTATGGTTGATTATTATATACAACAAACCATACCATTGCTTCAAGCAGGCCTCAAAGTTATAGCCTACGAAACAGTTCCGTCATACAAGGAGGCAATGGCTATATTGAAAGCAGTAGATTCTATTGATTATTCGTATTATTTTTGGATATCGTTCTCTTGTAAAGTAAATTTTGATTTAGTATTCAGTAGCGCTTATGAAATTAAGCTGTGTTACTTTATTTTTTGTATCGGATTGCTCAAATTTGAAATATTTTAATAGATAGCCTTTTGCAGAATGGTGAAGAAACCAATCACAGTGAGAGTTTCAAGAAAAGTGTGAGGGAAATTTCTCATCATCCCAATATTCTTGGGATAGGTATGTTGGTCTTCGAGTTTTTGTATCTTAAGTTGGAATGACATATAACATTCCTTTAAGTTCAGAAAATTTAGGAATTAACTGCACATCACCAAATTATATAACATCGCTGTTGCAATGTGCTAGTACTTCAGCTAATTCGTTGCCATTTATTGTTTATCCAAACAGTGGGGAAGTGTACGAACGTAGCACGAAAAGGTTCTATTTTTTTGTAATATAGTCGTCTTTTTTAACATTTTGTTCCACAGTGTATTTTCTATTTTTTCATGTATAATATATTTATTATTTATGATTGATGGGATGAATTCGTAAAAAATAAGGCTGCTCTTGTGGCTAAGCATTTAATTAACCAGTAACTTTTGTTAGAAGTTAGGATCCTTTCAAATCGTAACATTCAAACTGGTATTTTCATCGCGTTATTTTTTCAGATGGAGAAGTGGGAAATGTACCTTTCCTGATATAACACAACTAATGGAGTGGAAGGATTTAGGTGTGAAAGTGGTAGGTGGTTGCTGTCGAGTTGGGGCTGATAAAATCAAAGAACTTAGCATATTAGTTACAAAATTGAATTCCGGATACACCATAGCCTAATATTCTGCAAATTGTTAAAACCAATTTTTTTTACGAAATACAATGTATCTTAAGTGACGGTGTATTTTAATCTTTTTTATTTATGAAATGAAATGTGTTTTTAATGAGTAACAAAGAAGTTTCGTGCAGCTTTTATTAGTAAAACATTCGTTGATAATTAATTGTATCGTGGAATGATTGAGACACAGCATACCTCCTATGGGTCGTTCTCATTATGTCACAATATTTCCTGTTTTTATGTTCCTTTGCTTTTGCTTTACATTAGTTAAATTTTTGTTCTTTTTGACCTTCATATACTGTGCGTTACATAAATTGTTTGATATTCTTGCCATTTTACTGCATTGCTTGCTTTGTATCTCCACGAAATAGACGCTTGAGATCGTTTTCATAGTCGCGATTAAAAATCTGGAGTTAGGAGTTAGGAGAAAGTCATTCATATATAAAAGCTCCAATTACTGCCACATTTTCCCTCCTTACATGATGGGTTCCAGCACACCGTAAAGTAATTATTCATTGTCGAAGTATCGTGTCGCAAACAAGCGATAAACATCTATATATACGAATCAGCTTACTGCAGTCATTTTATAACACTCTAGGCTTACATTAACTTTTCACTTTCATTAACTTATCGTATTGATTACTATTAACATTCTTAAGTCAGTTTTATAAGTTAATTTCAGAAGCTATTAGCTTTAATAATAGTTAACGACGACCATTATTTAGTCTTTTCGTAGCTCCCTAGGTAAAGGACGTCGTCAATTAAGCTTCAAATAATTGTTAGCAAGCTACACCCCGCTCGTTTCAATGACGGATGCGGAGAATTTGGTACCACATTTTTTTGGAATTTCTAAACCTATATCATATAGCTTTGCCAAATTCACATATTCTTCAGTTGTTGCTAACAGCTTATAATTTTTTAAATACATTTTGAAGTGATGAGAAGATTCATGAATCAAGTCTGCTGTTCTTAGAAATGAACTTAAAAATTGCAAACACATCACTTAGTGAGACTAAAAAGTTTCATATTGTTGCAGAGCATCCGACGTAAACTAAAATCGAAGTTGACAAAGAGGAGGGAAGCGAGGGAGTTAAGCATGTCGGCTTGAATCGGTCGTGTTCGTGTGCGTTATGTCGTGGGTATATGTCAGCTTTTTGTGGCATGATAGAGTTCCAAAGAAGTGTGCAGAGGTTTCAGTGTTGCTACGTGAGTTGTGCAAGGTTTGGCGGTTTCATTTGCAAATGACTGTGTACTTGGCCGTGGATTCATCTTTATCAATGCGATTACCTATCGATGACAACAGTGAAATATCAAGACGGGTGGTTGCATGCCAGCTAGCTTTACAAACTCTCCAAAAAGTTCAGGCACTGGATGTGGATCGTAAAATTAGATTGGTGCGTTTAGCTTTAAGTATCAAAATTATGGGTAAGCTAAACGAATGAAAAGAGAGTTGGTACAGTTGCATTTCAGGTTGATTTTTCACACAATTCAAAGATTATATCATGCGACACTCGAAACATTGGAGATGCTGAAAAGAATTTGAATTGGTTCGTGTATTCCGCACATTTTGTAGGAACAGCTGTTTCGTTATTTGTGTGGGCTGAAGACTTGTTCGTTTTTTAACTTTGAACAGAGTGGGGCGTATAGAATTCGCTAGTCAAACTCCAAATTAGTATCAGGTGTTTTCGTGTTTTGTCGCGATTGGAGATTCGTCATTGATAGGCATATATTCTTTGAGAATTTCTTAAACTTGTTTATAATTCGAAGATTACATATCAATTTCAAAAATTTGATGAGGGTTTTGCAGCATAGGTGCATCTGCTTCAGCTGACTTAATTTCGTTGTTCTTATTGATAAAAATGGAAAATGACGATGAAACTAGCATCCTTGTAGTCTTCACGGATGCATGTGCTTTCACTCCGGTAGGTAAGCTTTTTTATTCGTATTTATGTGAATTGGTAATTTCAATGCTTGTAGCTTTAAATAAGTTTCCAGAGGCCTGATTTCTTCCCATTTAAGGAAGAAGTGAATTTAACACATTTGCCAAATTGTACAGTGAAATTTGCTTGTGTTTTGGATGAAGGTTTAACGGACGAAAATCAGATTGCTCGATTGTGGGCTATTTCATGTACGTTCGAATGGTGTTGTTATATTCGTTTTTTCGCTTTATGTATGAGTTCTTAAATAACCTTCAGAAATGAATGGTTTGATTGTGTACAGTATGATTTCTGTCTTACGAATTTTTGTGAGTATTATTATCCATAACATCAAAGTTGTTTTAGTGCAAACGGAATCTTTCAAAGAGGAAATTGAGCTTGAAGACAGTAAATCCTGGATGCCGTATTTTATGTCGGATTATGATACTATAGACAGTTATAGTGATGCGCTTGCAAAGGATTTATGTCCTATGCCGACATTTTTGTTAAAATGTGGCTCATTAGAAGCGTATTTCTCGGTATGCGGTTGTATCCGATGATTATTTTGAAACCTGAATTGATTTCTGTGTGTTTACTGAAAATTTAACCACTAGTTCACGCTGCAGTTTGTTTTAATCACCAAATTTCAGACTCTACCATCGACTGACAATGAAGATTGGAAAACAAGGATTGAAATAATTGGCTTCGTTCCTGTAAATTATTTGGCGAACATACCAACCACTCGACATCATTTTCTTATCCCATTGCCGAGTGTGTTGTTATATCAATTTTTGTTTCGTGTTCCGCGAGTATCTTCGAAAATCTGGGCATGTTATCATTTCAGATAGTGAAGATTTTCTAAACTTGTTGTCTACCACACTGCGCTCAGAGGAAAACGTGGCCATCTGTCGTGTGGGTAAAAATTTGTATGGCGGATTATGTCATGCTGGGTAACTTTTGCGTAATTTTTTTGTGTTAATTTTTTGAAGTAACTCATGAAAAACATTATCATGCATCTATACAAAAATGAATGATTCTTTGGCAATAATATTTGATTCGTGAAAATTATTTTTAGCATAAAAGAAGAAGATCCTTCAGTTTGCCGACTTTTAATTGTATTATTTCCACCTGGCGTGATGCCCGTTCCTTGGTTGCCTCCATTTAATACAATGTGTTCTCAGGTTGCTTTGCGAATTTTAAGTTTTTTTCATAAATTATAACTCACTTTCCTTGCAATCGTGTCTATAAGAATTCGTACTTCAACTGCTATATATTTACAACGTTACAGAGCGTTGTTGATGCGGCAAATGAAGGGCAGTCGTTCTGTCTCGTGAACGATGGTCTTTCTAAACCTTCATATTCTTCAGTACAAAGGACTTGCTGGTACGAGGTTCACGGACTACAGAGTGATATCCAGAAAATTGCTCGGTTGCTGAAGAAGATTCCCGATAGGACATTATTATTTTATTCGGTCCTAATCTCTTTATATGCATGACATTTTATCGTTGACATTTTCCTTTCAATATTTGTCATTGTATTTTCAGGAATTAAATAGGATACGTTCTTACTGTTGTGCTCTTGGTGCCGAAGATGTTTTGGAAAAGTTAATTCAGGTTTTGGATGAAGAGAGCTCTGCACAATCACCGTTAATTATCAAACATGCCTTGTACGTGAATGAAAAACTGAGGTAATTCTTTTACTTTTTTGTGTACTACCCCACTACTGATAACCGATGAAATTGGCAGCCAAATAAATGGAGTGATAAAGTACAAGAATAATGCAGTAACTGAGGTGGTTGTTGAGCAGCTTCTACAACATCTACCACTAAGAATCAGTTGTTTGAGATATCTTTAACTAATGTTGTTCGATTTTAGGATGTACGGTTTGAAGAATTCAGCAGAAATCCTACCGTTACAGTAAATTGTAATAGAAATGCCAAGCATAATGATATTTATGCTTTTTGAATGTGTTTATAATTTTTGTCATTATGCTTGTTAGACAGCTTTTTTCGTGAGTGACGTCGTGTTTTATCGTTTTTTTCACTTGTTTGTTTATTACTCTTTTTCTTTTTCTTTAAGGTCATTGAAAAATGATTGGAAAAACTGTGCTTTTGTGGTAAAAGTGATTATGCGGAGAAACTCTGCTTTAGAAAATTATTCTACTTGCTCTATTTTTTATATGTATCTCTTGTTAAGGAACATAATTCTCTCGTGATCAAAATTTTGATGAAATCATGAATTTCTGAGCGAATTAAATGGAGTATTATTTATTGTGTATTTGGTGTATTTTATAATGTTTCATTACATTTTAAAAATACCACATAGGTGATGTGGTTTTATTTTAATGTTATTGCATTTTTCTAAGCAACATGATTAAATTGTGCAGAAGTTTTGTCTGAGCTATAGTTAACCATGATAAAATAAATTAATGAGAACATACAGTAACTAATCCCTTATACGTCGTACCCCTCATATATATATATATATATATATATATATATATATATATATATATATATATATATATATATATATATATATATATATATATATATATATATATATATATATATATATCCAACATATTTCTCGTATTAGCAAATGTTATTGTACTGTTAAGAATAAGGAAATTCAGATTTAATCTTGGTATGTTTGATCATAAGCCAAAATATACTAAAAATGTGAAGTATATTTGGGAATGGTGACGCAAAAGGTCGTCAAGTTTATTCAATATAATTTCAGTTACCGTGAGAACATTATATGCTGTCTTGTTAGAAGAATGAAAGTCGAAAGAGTATATACAGTGGGTAGAATTATCTGTTGATGAGGTAGCGACTTTGAGCGGTAGGTGGGACAAAGTCACACGTCACTCACAGTTCACGCATTGCTGAATCAGTTTTCCTTGTTTATGTTCATGGCCTTATTGTGTTTGCAGGTATATTTTCATTATCTGTAAGCCTTTTAAATTCCCAATAAGCCTTTTTACCACTGCTGAATAACAACAGTAGGTTGAGTTGATTTCACGAAATAGACGTTTTAGCAAGATATTTTGAAGTGTTAGTGTTTATAATCTGCGGTCACGAGTATGGATTTTGGTGTAATAGACATATAAAGAATTTCAATTTCTATCGTGTAGACTTCAAAACACATAACTACAATGTTTCGAATTTTAAATCGTTTTCAGATGTTAGTGCATTGGTTATCGCTAGTACTTAGAATGTTAAAAAGGTAATGTCCCATGGAATGTTGAAATTGCTTGCTGCTGCCGCGCTTATTATCTTTACTATCATTCCATTGTTATTTTCCGTTATACCGAATTCGATAGAAGCATTTGGTAAATCTTGTGTTAGTCGCTTCTGACTGTCTATAACTTGAAATTGTGTGGATGGATTGGAATCATTGGAATTCATTTGTTTTACGTTCGTTGTCAATTAAGTGAAATTAAATCTAATGCTCTTGGGAAGTTTTTATGAATTATATTATTTCAGATAGCAAAAATCACTTAGAATGGAGCTATTCAATAGTGATAGATGCTGGTTCCACAGGATCCCGTCTTTTTCTCTATAAATACCGCTCTGTAAGCGATCAGGAATTAATTGATATAAAACCAGTTCTGGATAAATTATCGTTACGTCCAGTTGTGAAAAAAATCACTCCCGGATTGTCTTCATTTGAGAATAAACCTGAGGGTGCCGCTGGTGCGTCACGTATTTTTTTATAATTTGTTGTTTGTTCAGTATTACTGTCGAAAGAAGTAGTTATGTTTTCTTTCCAAATGTGCCTAAAAAGCAACGCAGATGAAGGAAAAGTCGGAAATGCAAATGATGGATTTTTCGATTCCTTATAATTTTTAATTAGGGTAGTTATTTGGAATAGATTTCTTAGTCATATTTTTCAGAGTACATTAAGCCTCTTCTCGATTATGCAGTTGAATTTATTCCATTGAATAAGCATTCGTATACAACCCTCTTCATATTTGCAACAGCTGGAATGCGTTTGCTTCCTATAAAGTACTGAATTTCATTTCTTCTATTATTACAAAATAATCCATATAAAGTCGGTACATTTGGCTAAGATTTAGCTTTATTGGTCCATTTGGATTTAGTTTAATGCGATCGTTCCAGATAATTTAACTTATTTTAATATTTTGAAATGTATCCTTTTGCAGAAAACAAAATGAGCTGTTGCGGAACCTACACCAAAATCTGCCTTTTCAAACAAACATACAAATCATTCCGGATTATATTAAAGTTATCGAAGGAAAATGGGAAGGGATTTATTCATGGATTGCTGTAAATTATATTCTTGGCCGGTTAATTGCTTTTTCTTCATTTCCTTTTACTTATTCTTGATGAGCTGTTATGCCCGTGGTGTTCTATTCAGATATCTGTAATTATAGAAATAGTTCTCTTTCAGGTTTAATCGTAATAAAACAGAATTTTCTCGGCAGTCTACTGTCGGTATCATAGACATGGGTGGCGCATCAGTGCAAATCGCAGTTGAATTAAATTTAACCAATGGAATTAATGAATCTGTAGAAATCATCAACTTGGGCTCTAAGGATAATGAGGAGACATACAGGTTTATTCATTATTTCTTAGTATGTTCGTTTTAGCTTGTTTCTTAACGCACTACTTGCAAGGAATTGAGCTACCATATTTTTAGCTACCGACTATTTGTGGCAACATTTCTTGGTTATGGCGTGAATGAAGCTCTTAGAAAGTATGAACAAAAATTGTATAACGATCTAATGGTACAAAATACTAATGGTAATAAATCTTCCGTACGAGATCCTTGCTTACCGACGAATCTGTTCAAAACGGTAAAAAGTAATGATGGTTCACACTTTAATCGGAAGGCTAGTATTCTTTTAATTTGAATTCTATTATTCTAGCCTACTAGGTTAACACAAAAGCAGCAGACTGTAGATTTCAAGTCACTGCAAGTAGGCTGGAACCATTTTCGAACAAATTCGGCCTTGGAAATACTCTAGAGCTTCCGCGTGTGGCATGTGCAGTCTGCTTTCTGTCCATACAACATTTGGCTAGAAAATAATCCGTTGTTATCACTTTCAGTGGTGGGAAGCGGCAGTTGAAAGCAGCGATTTATGTTTGCCTCAGTCAGATCTTGAGGAGCTCATTAAGCTTTTTTTAAGCTTTTTTCACTCTCCGAATTTGTTTGAAATGGCAGACGACATTTTTTTTTCTGACAAACATGCATTCTTCATTAACTTTTTACAGAATTATGAGAGGATCACTTCGGCTGGTCCTTTCCATTTGCTTTTGAATATCGCAATCTGAGCTATATTACTTTCCTCAAATTGTTTAGAGGGATACTTCATTATACATTCATAAGCAGTTCTTGGATCTTTAAGGATGGATCCTAATTTAAAATAGTAAATTCATATAAAAACTAATGCGTTTGAATTCGTCTAGTAGCTGAAAAGGCAAAATCTGTTGCGCCTCACTTTATACATCACATTTTACGGTAAAAGATTTTAATTTTTGCAGGGTGTTGGAGATTGGGACACTTGCGTAAATAATATGACGTCTTTATTGACGGGAACAGTGACGAATTCAAAATGTTATGCACAAAAGTGTTTGTTTGGGCTAGTTCGCTCTCCTCCGATTTCTTTATCAGAAATTGAGTTATACGGATTCAGTGAATATTGGTTTTCGTTGGAAAATGTCTTATCCATGGGTGGGCAGTATGATTTCAGTAAAACGGCATCGAAAGCACGTCAGTTTTGTCGTATGAAGTGGTCGACAATACTGGTTGGTTTGTCATATCTATATAATGAATTATAGTATTTTTTTCGTTCGTAGGTTTATAATTTCCCAACCGTTGAAGCTTTAATTTTGTTTCCAAGTTTCGCCTACGAAAGCTTTTTAAATCTTTGAAATCCATTATTTTTTATTCTGATTTTATCTAAAATTCATTGTTTCGCAAATCGTACTGTCTTTACAGCAGTCTTAATGCTTCTTCCATGCTTCTTCCATAATGCTGATGTAGTTTCAGATGCAGCATCGGAATAATTTCTATCCCAAGGCTGATGAAGGTCGACTGCGATCACAGTGTTTTAAATCAGCATGGATAACGGCTGTTCTTCATGAAGGTTTTTCCGTTAGTAAAACTCACAATCGCTTTCGATCTATACTTGATGTCAATGGGCAAGAGGCGCACTGGGCGTTGGGAGCTTTGTTATATCACGTTAGGTTCGCCGTTTCTTGTTTAACAGCTAGTTTCTTATTGGTTCTTGATCAATTTTTGAGAGATTTAAAGCCGAAATATTGGAGCTTGAGTTTTAAGTTTTTGTAAGAGAGAAAAGTTTTTGGAATACAACTTCAAATTTTTCCACTTCCTTTGATCAGAATTTTATTGTTCTTAGTGAGCAAAGCCTTGGACTGCGTTTTTATTCATGCAATGTACGCTTGACCACCATTTCAAATTTACTGTTGCAGATATTTTCCACTTCATGAAACCATACCACGCAAGTCACAATATCCGAATTACCAAATAGTTGGCAACGAAGTTCCTATATTTTGGATTATATCGTTAATTTCATTTGTTGTCATTGTACTGCGGGTATTATACAAAGTTGGGAAAAAAAGATATTTGAGACGTGATCCGTCCATGTGGGGATATATGTCGTTATTGTTATCACGGGATCAACTTTACATGCATCCTTGATTGTATTTGTTTAATCGGTAATGAGATTATGACTGCGATGGATTAATGTTCATTTTAAACTTGTATACCGGTGGTGAATTTCTGGAAAATAAGTTAAAAAGTACGAGTATTCTAAAATTCTAAATTTTCTGCTAAAGTGGGTTTAGGTGATTATTGCTAGAATTGTTAAGTGATTCTTATTACAGTTGTATCAATTTTCGTCCTTTCGATTTAGGTTGAAAAACCGTATAAAATTTGTCCACTTCACTAAACGATAGCCATAATAATACAAACTTGTTAAAGGAGACTAAAAAAGCAATTCTCTTTGCAGTTGTTTTTGAATAGTTGATTTGTGGCTTCAACTATTGTTCTTGCCTGTTTTTTGCTTTTAAAACTGCCAATGAACTTGCAAGAAATTGCAAGATTAATTTTTTCTTATCATTTGCAATGTAATATTGTCACTACTACTGTGTAGTGTCTTTCAATCATTTTTTTTTTCGAAAACTAGTAACCTGTCGCAGGAAAGATTATGTGATTCAGGCTGGCTTTATATTTGCTTACACTGAGCTAACCTAAATCATTAATCGCACACTGCTAAAATCTAAATCCTTCCGTTGCCTTTATTCTGAGAATTTCCGGAAAAATTTTTTATGGGTTCGTGATTTCACATGCTGTATCAGACAAAGAATAAGGCTACACTGAAGTCCTGTTTAGTTTAAGTCCTAAAAATTTAACAACATTACTTTCACATTTCAGTAAAGGGTCGTTGGAAGTTTATGTAAGACATATTTTGGACTAAATTTCATTTCGTTACTGTCGTGATTTATACAGTGCTCACAAATGTGGGTGAAAAGCTAGCGATAATTAATACAAAACGGTAGGATGTATGTGGGGAAGTGATGTTGCACTACTCAAATTCCAAGTTCAAGGAATGAATTCAATTAGAAAATTGAATTTTTAGGAGAAAAACAATGATTTTAAAATATCTACCACGCTAGTGATAGATAACACGGAATTAATATTGCTGATCAATTCTATCGTACTGCTGAAGATTTCATGAGGTGGAAGTGGCGTTATTCAGTGGGAATAAGCAGAGATAGTTTTACGTAAATTAAAGGGAACCGTGTTTAAAAGCTCGTTTTATTGTTCGAGAGCGGAAGCGCCCATTCAAATATGAAATATAGGACAAAAAAGGGAAAAATGTGGCACTTAAAAAACATTTAATAAATTTCTAATTCGCTCCTGCCTTTTCCTCGATATTAAATATTGTCATAGCTAAAGTAAAGCAAGTTTAAGTATACTTCTGTGTGGGTCTCTTTATTTTTTAAGCATAGAAAAAATCATGTATATATTTTTCCAAGCACATGAGAAATAATCGAAAGTAGGTTTTTAACAAAATTCGCAGTTCTTGTGTTCAAATTTGGTCCATTTAAATGTTAACAACCGCGCTGTGGCAAAAAAATGATGTTATTCAAATAAACTGGAATACCTGGCCTTGGTTGCTTTGCACAGCTTAAAAGTGTTCTAAGGTTGAAATTCTTTTAAAACATCAGCTAACAAAGGGAGATAAACAGAACTCACTGTAATCATTGTAATCAATATACGAAAATTGGTTCATTAAAAATGTCGATTGTTTTTGATTCAAGTGTAAGATGAAAATGCTTAAATCTATTTCAGTTTTTGGGACTCCTATTTTTAAAAATCATCTCATAAAAACAAAAAGGAACTCATGCAAAGTAATGCTGTGCACATGCACCCACTGAAATTTCTATTTTGAAAGTCCCCAAATTGGTCACTTTTATGAAGGTACAGTCAATATCACTGAAAAACTGGCGCTGTTGGTTGTGAAAGCGAGAAACGTCGTGGGCGATCTGCTTCTTCCATTGAGCTAAAAAAAAGGCAATAAATGTTTCAAAACGGAAATAAAAGTTAAATTATTGAGAAATCTGAATTCAATCTTAGAATGCCTGTCATGTTTTCTTTGTATTTTGAAAATTCGTCCATTCCAGATCCTATTTATTGATAACATAATTTTGTAAACCTGCTTAGTGTACGCTGTCGCTCCATTCCAGGTATGGCTACTCCGGATAACACACCACAACCTTTACACAACAAGATCAACGAACGTGCCAGTTTTTCGGGCTAAAAACTCAGACTGTTCAGCTAGACATTATTTAATTGCAAAATACAGCTAGAGATTATTTAATTGCAAAATACAGCTAGAGATTATTTAATTGCAAAATACAGCTAGAGATTATTTAATTGCAAAATATTTACATATGATTTGTATCAAATTTAAACTTGTAAAAAACGAACCGCTTCAGCCATCACATCACTAACATTATCCACAACCAACAGTGTTGTTTTTCGTTTATTCATTGATTTATGTGTGGTGTAGACAGTATGCAAATGTGATGCCCGTGAACCAGTAACCAGTAGTGCATCCATGCTGTAAGTGTTTTCTTCAGTAGTTAAAACTATAAACTCACAAAGTTTGCATGCAAAATTCATTCATAATCAACAGTTTGGGTAAATGTTGTGGTAAAACTAATCAAAGTTAAAAAAAAACTAAGCGTAATATAAATTTTAAGTGGAAGACAATATTTTTCAGTTTTTTTTTCTTTTGATAGGCAGTGTCTAAACATTCAGTGGATTTTGCTATCCACTCACTCGTTAACGGAAATATAAACTAACTTATCCAACTTAGTACCAATGAGAGATGATATGTCACTTCTCTTCGAAAAACTATAAAGATATTTGCTAAGATTCCTCGGATTCAAGCAACTCTTCAGCTCTTCGATATATGCCTGCTTTTCTCGTTTGTCAGTCTAGAATACTACACGTTAACTGAAATTATTTTCAAACTGTTAGTGAAAAGGATTATATTTCACTTATTCCGCCACAATCATTTTGAAACGGAAAATTGGAGGCTTACAGATCCGAACTTGTGCATTGTGAGGTAGTCCCATGCACCCTGCGACATAACACCCGATTCAAGTCGCATATTGATAAGCTGAAAACAAATTAAATACAAATGTATAAATTATAAACGAATTATACACTAACTCTGAAGATCAAATACAACAGCACAGAAATGAATATATAAGATAACATGAAAAGCATTGTACTATAATATCCACCATAATCAAGCGTGGATTTTCTTAAATTCGAATTTTTGATAAAAAAAATGCATTTGTTTGTGCTCCTTATAAAAAGATAGTTCCTACAACAAACTTTATCCTTGCAATATTCAATAATTCCAGCGGTAGTTGAAGTACAATGCACCAAACAAATTCCCATTATTCGATTTGGGGAAAACATCTGTAAACCTATATATGATTACGCACATTTCAGTAGTTCACTGTAATAATTAACAACATATCACCAAGTTCCGTAGCATCGAAAATAAACATTAGTTCTCGAAGAAGTACAAAAATAATGTACGATCATATACAGTTCATTTGAATATGAAAGATTATGTAATAAGAAAAAAATAAGCGCAATAAACTTACAGCAAAACGACAAATAATATTTGCCCCAGCTCCTTCACCAAATGCAATGCATGTTTTTATATCCAATTTGTCCAGTACACAAACAAGATCTTCACCAAGTTGATCAAGTGTTGGAAAACTGGAAGTAATAGTTCACTTATTTATTTTGCCGTATTTTACTTATTTTGCCACAAAATTTAAAATCAACCTATTGTAATATGGATACCTGATTTAACAACTACTTGAATAGAGTTTCCACGTAGGGATTTATTCAATTATGGCATACAGCACTGTTTAACCAAGCAACGATTGTATCCGTCGCTTAATTTTAGACTTCATTTCAAATAAATGAAATAACAGAAGGAACTACTAACTCTCCCACAAAATCCGGTGCGTTCTCTTCCTGACCAGGAACGCAAACATGCAAAAAAATTGACTTTGCTTTCACATCAGCCATTGAAGGATGGTTGCAGAAACGCAAAAAACTTTTATCTGCAAAAGAACGTTAAAAAAAAAAAGAACAGCTATCACTTCTTGCATAGGCGTACAATACGAAGGTAAATGCAATAACAGGAGACTATTGCGGCGCAACCTTTATGTGTTACTGCAGCTATCTCCAAGCAATGATAACAATAGAGATCGAACATGGAAAGTTTCATATATTAAACTGCCAAATCTCTTATTATAATGCAAAAATTAGGTTGATGATTACCGGCAGATCGTTACCAACCGGTAATTAATAACTTCCAGGATTTTTTGAACAAATTTGAAAGTGATGCTCTGAGGATTTTATTTAAATAGTGGCATAGCACCATTACCTTCTTCCTCACACAATGTTGCATACATAAATGCATAAAAATGGAATGGAAAATCGTTCAGCTTTATTTACTTCACGTCGTTTATCACCTTTCCATGAGAAAATTAAGTGCAGATGAAAGTGCGAAATTATTGATTTAGTAAGAAATATTTAAATAAAAGCAAAGAAACGTACAATTTGTTCCAAGATCATGGACAGTCATGATGATAGTCTTGCCGTTCCTCTCATCCAAATTACCTTGAACGTACACGTGCATAAAACCACACTTTGTAGTTTGTATCGCAATCATCTGTAAAATTGAAGTAGCAAAGATAATGCAGACGCAACAATAAATACAGATTTTAGATGATAATAGTACCTCAATAAGAACGATAGAAATACTTCCTGAATGAAATCCGAAATCAATTCTGGCACTTTGATTTGCACTTGTGCTAAGAAGAGGTAATTGAGTATGAATATATTTTATACTGAAGAAGAAGGACTTCAACCGGTCGTCACTTCTTTTCCGCAACAACTGTTTTTTACATACCACCGTTTTATGATAAATTTTTAAAACACATTTTTCTTTGTTTTCTTTCCTCTACAGTTATCCAACAGGGAAAATGAAAGTGGAAACATTTTGATGATTGTTTGAAAGGTAAGCCTAAGGCTATTATAACTTTTTCAAGCGAAATGCGCAAACTCCGAGCATCCCAAACTCTCTTTAAATTCAAATAATAAGTGGGAACTGGTGTAATCGTTCATTTTGATTTACCTTCCACTAGTGAAAGCAAAAGTTATGAGACAGTAAAACAACAACTCTCTTAGACAAGACGTATCGGACAAGATGAAACAGAAATCAGCGAAGTATTTGAGTGTACAATTACAGCACTCATCATATTCACCCTAATTTTGATAGAATTTTCTCAATGAACGTTCCGCATAATGTGAGAAGTTAATTAAGAACCAGAATTTCTTTGCAAAAAGCAACCCACCCACGGCGGTTGGATATATTCAGAAAGCGAAAGTACTCCGATAAATCATCTGGGAAAAAACAATGAAAGCTGACGATGACAACAGCTGTAAAATTGCATATTGAACACACACACACACACACACACACACACACACACACACACACACACACACACACACACACACACACACACACACACATACGCGCTCACACACACACACATACGCACTCACATACACACACACATACGCACTCACATACACACACACATACGCGCTCACACACACACACATACGTGCGTTCGTACATTATTTTTTCTGTGTGCGCCTGTTCATTGCCTATATATGTACGTGTGTGCGTATGCGTGTGTGTGTGTATGTGTGTGTGTGTGTGTGTCTGTATTTGTGCATATATGTGCGTTGTGTATGTGTGTATACCGTGTATGTGCGTTGTGTATGTGTGTATACCGTGTATGTGCGTATACTGTGTATACGTGCATGTGTGCATGTGTGTATGCTGTGTGTGTCTATGCTATATGTGTGTGTGTGTTTGTGTTGTGTAGTACGTTGTGTATGTTGTGTATGTGCGTATGTGTGTATGCCCTGTATACGTTAATCATCTAATCTTTTATGAACAAATAGAAAGAAAAGTTATATTTCTAATTGACATATTTTTGTTGCTTCTTACAAACATCTGCTAAGTTCTAAAGATTTTACCAATGAATTAAAAAATTGATAGTTTCATTTCGTATTTAAATAAATTTGAAGTTGAAAAAAAATGATTGTTAGGGAAATAATTGATTTGTGAAAATAAGCAACGATGCGGTTATATTATAGAAGTTCGCATTTAATTCTACAATAAATATTCAACCCTATCAGCAGCACCCATCATCACAGTGCGGGAATTCCCGGGAAATGAACTGAAACACGTTTACCTCCAATTCCTCGTACATTGTGCCACCAAAGAAGCTCGTTTCTAACGTTGCACTGTAATGCAATACCAAAATAAGCATAAAATTCGTTTTACAAGAGGAAAATGAACAAAGGCAGCAATGAGAAGCGATGCCGACACGATAGCATGAAGTTAGAAAAGTTAGCCAAGGAAAGCAGAAATTCCTTCGAATGCTAGAAACTAGCGCGGTAATCTTTGGAGTAAGCAAATATGAAAAAAAGCCATTTAGCAGTTGTGATGCATTTTGCGAACGGTGAGTGAACTGCTGCCTGTGGTAGATTAGTAGAAGCAGCAGCATTGTCCTCATGATATGATGAGATGAGATAATCGAGAAAAATCGTGATAACGATGATGACATTGCTTATATGGCATGAGATTTATCATTACCAAAAGGATAGTTATAGTATGTAAAATCACTACATTCATAGATACCGATATGCTTCCTCATGCTTTAAACGCGTTAAATTTAATTGCATCCGTAAGTTGCACTGTTCACGAGATCTTTTGTTTATACCGATTTATCAATTACGATTATATGAGTTAATAGAATATATATATATATATATATATATATATATATATATATATATATATATATATATATATATATATATATATATATATATATATATGTAGATTTTATAAATAATGAGTGAAATTCTTTTCTCGGCGAGATAAACAGTTAATTTCGTGAGTGAATGAAACATTTTGAAAGATCAATTGGAATCATAAAGAACTTCGTCTCTAGTTTTTTCACATCAACCTGTCAGTGTGATCATTGTCTAACAGCTATCATCGATAAGATTGATAGGAGAAATTGATTAAAAGAATGCCACCGCAAAACATTCGCCGTAGGACGGACAGTGAAATGACTAGCATGCTAGATTTCATGAAAAAAGTGCGAAGTGGCAGATGCACATTATGCAGTGAAAGTCAAGAATAAACTTTTACTTTGCTTTTGCTATCATAATATATGGTATCACATTATAATACCTTTCTCTCTTCTTCGTTTCAATGCTTCATCATCATCACTATCATCATCATAATCATCATCATCATTATTATCACCACCATCAATATGATCATTTCACTGAATGAAATGAAAATTGATGTTGGAAAGATTAATACGAAGATGATTGATAACTTTAATGCTAGCACTAGCATTGACAGTGCTGGCGACAACTCATCACTGTCATTTCAAAATTTTTGTTTGTTTTTGTTTTCGCAACAAATTTTCTCACCAAATTATTTTTACACATATTGAAGTGTTGTAATGACTGCATTGCAATGAAAATGGTTGAGATTATGCTCAATCAGAGGAGAGAGAGTGAGAAAGGTACAGAGAATGTTGTGGTGGAAAATTCAATGAGCAAATTGTAAATATGTGGAAGATGAATATGAGCGAAGATGCATTGACTAAATGAATTGACTAATCAATCGTGCATGAATTTGATATAAGTGAGTTCGGGAATCGAGAATGCTTTAAAAAATTTAAATAGCAATTTCATAAAATACGATTTTTTTACGAGACGTTAGTGGAGAAAAGATGAATGTGAAAGTATGACAAGGGCAGTGCAATGTTGCAGTGATGCAAAATTTTAGAAACAAACACATCATTTCCTATTAATCTTTTTCAATGTTAGCTTCTGAATTCATCAAAACGGATGAAAAGAGCTCGATGTCTGAAACTGCTAGCTTGATAATCGCACTGAAGGGAGATGTTCCGCAAACGCAAATACGAAAATTTTCCTGCAACAACACTACCACATGTACAAGCATTTATCATGCTCGTTTTAAGTAGGTGCAAAGCAAAACTATCACTATGATAAGTTAGTTGAGCACATTTAAGCGAGAATAACATTAGCAATTTCATACAAACTGAAATTCGTTAATCATATATTAATCAAATTAACAATAATTAATTAATTAATTAATCATTAATCGTGCATGATCCGACAATTTCATCTCTGCTCCCATCTGAATTATTGTTTCGCATCATTTCCACCAGTGAAACACAGATTACTAAAGTTGATATGAACCGTACAATTAACAGTTTTGCTGGTGGACAAATGGAAAAAAAGAAGTGTAAACGTTTGGTGGGAAATAAGTTTGCTATAAGCAGAAGGGAATGCTGCAATTCTTGGTCTCTTTCTTCTGTCTTCCGAAAAAAACGCGTAAACAAAAAAAAAAAAAAGGAAATTCGAGATGTCTGTTTCAATTTCGTACAGAAAGATATAAAAAATGGGCAAGTGCACTCTCGCGTAATAACACTTTCAGTTTGTTTGTTTGTTTGTTTGTTTGTTCATTCGCTCGTTCGTTTGTTTTAGCATTTAAAGGATGAAATGACGAACGAGATATTTACGCTTTGATGCTTAAAAGTGCTTGAAGCATTAACAATGATAGCGCCAATAAAAAGAGATCTAAAAGCAGAAATAAAAACAATGCAAATGATTTGTAACCAGTGAGCAATATGAAAATGAAAGGAAAGCATGCCTGTTAGCTTACTGCTGCAAAATGTTGAAAAGTTGGAAGATGAAATTATATTTTTCAATTTAATGATTTTCAATTTAATAAATACGAAAACAATAATAGTATTATTACTAATGCTCCTGCCAGCATCAGGAAAGTTCGGGAAAGACGGAGGTGTAAGCATCCAGAAACTTCAAATATTTTAGCTATTAGCTTTTAGCAGTATTAGTAGTAGTAGCAGAAGTAGCGGCAGTAGCAGAAAGCAGTAGTGATAGCATCGGAAGCAGCAGCAGCAGCAGCAGCAGCAGCAGCAGTAGTTGTAGTAGTAGTAGTAGTAGTAGTAGTAGTAGTAGTAGTAGTAGTAGTAGTAGTAGTAGTAGTAGTAGTAGTAGTAGTAGTAGTATTAGTAGTAGTATTAGTAGTAGTATTAGTAGTATTAGTTGTAGCATTCCTCCCTCTCCACCTCTCTCTTTCGCTCTCTCTCCCTTCCCCGTTCCGTAGTCTCAAGTCAATCCATATCTCCCTCTTCCCCTTTTTCATCGATCAATAAAACATTTTTCGTATTAAATATCACCTCATCAATCAACAACAGTCTCGTAAATGCCCGATATGAATTTCCAGTTAGTTATCACATTTAAACATGTAATGTACGTGGAAAGATCTCATCCACAAAGTAAACTGATTAATTTATTTGCAGATATGCGAACTATAGCATGCCCATATTAGTAAATTCTTTATTAAATCCATAATTTAATTTCTTTTTTTTAAATTAAAACTTGATGTAATTTTTTACAGTACACGTATCTATGTGGACGGCTTTATTTTGAAATGATTAATCTGAATCAATAATTCGGTATATTGCAGTAATTTGTTCTAATTATTATTCTCAATATTTAGCTATAACTTTTTTATTGCTCCATTCCTGTCAAGTTTTCTTTAATTGCTTTATTTTCACTCTTTTTCTTTGTTCTTTAACTCAGCTTGACTAATGGAAAGAATCATAGAGTAGTATGTACACTTACGGTTAGTAGCCGTTTAAAATGAATGACGAAATGATGGCTAAAGAATGAATTAAATTGCAATAAGTGAATTTAAAAAGTAATAAGAATATATGAAAACATTTCACTGCTCACTCAACTAACAATTAGTGCAAAAATATTTTAGCAAATTAAATTGCAGTACTTTCGCAAGCACAAAAACATCTGATTATACTGCCAGGAAATTATTAATTCGTATTAAACATAAAGTATTTGCATTTAATGTGATAATTGGAAATTGCTGCAAGGAAATACTGTAAAAGGGATGAAAATCAGCAAAACATTATATAGTTATCCGGGAAATTATTGCGCTGTATCGATAAATGAAGCAGCTACACACCTGATGCCACCGCAAATGAAGCACGCTATGCTAATGCATAAAACGCGTCAATTATCAAATGATTATATATATATATATATATGTATATATATATATTTTTTTTTTCGAATCATTTGAAATGTTCAAGTAAACTTTCCCACCAAACCCTGATTTGTTTTACAATTATCGTAATGAAGCAATCTGTAAAATGATGATACTTTAGATAACAGTAAAGCATAATAATAACGCTATACTCATTCTTATCATTCGTTTGATCAAATATAGGTTATCATAATTCAGCAATCTATCTGAATGCTTTTTGCTCATTTCATTCCATTTTCAACAATATTGGCTGGAGCGAATTTTCATTTAATATGCAAACTAGGATGCCAATAGCAAAAATTCATATGCAACCAAGCATTATTCCTGGTGATTAAAATACAGTTCACACTGTAAAATAATATTGCATTCTCTTTTTTGCAACAGTTATACATATGATAATTGCAAAATTTCTTCACTTTCATCTTTTCAATCCATTTCTTCGCGCAATTCAGCCAACAAATTACTTCTTGTTTTTTTTTTTTTTTTTTTTTTTTTTTGGAAGAGCAAGAAAATAAATTACCCCAAAAAATTGGAAACTTTTTGGAAGCGCATCAAACGATCATATGAAACAATGTCAATGAGGCATTTGTCACATCGACACTCATGTTAGCTTGACAAAAATGCAAAAGTTATAATTTAAAAGTTACACAACCATGAATGACTCCTCAAAGGAGTGAAATACATTTTGATTGTTTCACATGTCGGCTTGGAAATGAAAGGCTTTAAATGTATTCACGGAAAATTCCCTGATAAAAAAAATCTTCTGATTAATTGCCAGTTGCTCTGAATAAATGGAAGGATAAGCACGATAGGTATAATGATGAAGCAGGTAAATAATGAATATGGCCCACTGAGACTGACACTGTATATTAGTGATCTTAACTATCACCTACTGGAATTACTTGTCGCCGTTCCTACCAGCGACCTGCCCACAACCTGGAACCACATATATTTTAAAGAAAAGCGGAATGAAGAAGGCAAATAATGGCAACAAAGTAGAATAATGGAGAACATTGTTACAAAAATTTCATTGCTTGCAGCAGATACCAACATAAAAATCCCCACATTCATTGCTAAGCAGTTTTCCGCACCTATTTGAAACAGAAATTTCTGAACTTTTCATTTGGAATAGACATTCTGCACAAGTGTAGTACCATAATCTATTATCCTTCCATTGTAGAATCATTGCTTTCTTTCACAGCCCCATTTACTACTTCAAGAATTAACTACTTCGTATGCTTTTATCGCCCTCATTTTGTTACCGTATTTTCAAAATTTTGCTTGCACTGCTATGTTTTTTTATGACAAACCTAGTAAGGATTCTAAATATCCTGCAACTCTCAAGGAAGTTTTAGAATTCTATAAAACTTTATTACTGAAGATGATGGTAATGAATCCAACTGAAGCAATACTATCAAATCAGAGCAAGTTTTTAAAAAAAATGTTGCGCTGCAAGACGCTTCACCTTTTTCATACAGTGATGCAAGCAATAACACGGCTTGCGACCAACTGTAACCAAAAAACTGGCGGTACATATCACACATACACACATAGATGAAATACTGTGGTTGAAATTTCGAGGAAAATTCAGTTTCGAAGAAACTCGAATTTAAGCCCAAGACCTGTGCTGCGAAAAAATAGTCATTCATCGAGAAATAAAAAAAGCATGCTTCATAGCAAATACATAAACAAAATGGAGAGAGAAAGGAAGTTATTACTGAATGTAATAGAGAACGGCGATAAGCAAAAAGATGTTAGCACAAATCACAGTTTTGTGTGAAAAGAACTGAAAATTCTCGTAAGCATGACAACATAGTAAAAACTTATAAAAAGCAAAAATAAAAAGCGTGCAAAAAATAAAGCTCCCCACTGCTGGACACAAGCGCTGCTCAGATCACCAATCATTGTAGATAATCATCAGATTATCAAAAACACTTGTTTGAAGATAAATCTAACAACTAAATGTTTGACCCGGGGCAAGCGCTCAAAGAATCAATTTAGCCCACGAACTGAAATTTCGCGCACATTTACCGCAAGGTATAATGTGTAGTTTTGTGATAGGCTGATATTAACCCACTAATGCAAACAGTCGGGGATAAATGTTCAGTTATTAAGAATGTTTTGCAACAAGGAGCAATCCTTTTTCATATATATATATATATATATATATATATATATATATATATGTATATATATGGAAAACTGCCAATTAAGTTTGTCCTCGTCAAAAAATGTTTCCATTTACAGTGGACGTGAGAGTTGTTAACACGGCAAGGTTTTTGTTTTTAGAATTGGTCAAAACGCATGCGTCAAAATAAACATGTGAAAAGTGCAACAATATGAAGCACTCGCAGTAAATATATATTGGATGTGAGGGTGTGAATTTTTGTCTTCGAAAGAGATGGCAAAAAGGGTAAAGTGCTGATGATATTGAAAGGAGAAAAAAACAAACTGATGCTGATAACTACATTCACAAAAAGATAACACAATATATGTAAGTAGCAGAAAAACGTTTGCCTTACGAAAAAAGTATACAACAATGCGAAGGGTGATTAAGACTCAAAAGAACATGATATAGAGTTATCAAGTAAAAACAAATTGACTACGAGAAATTAATAGAAATTTGAAGAAAAGACATTTGAAGACAGATTGGTTATGACTTCTTACAACACTGAGAAAAAATAATTACTAAAAAATTCGAAAAAAAAACAATCTGCACCAACTACCAATTTTTGACCAACTCCGCCGCTTTTGTTATTTGCAATTGCACTCTTTTTGGTTTTCTCAATCAAAATACGAATGACACGCCCTGCAAACATTTTTATGGACCATCTTCCCAAATTGCAGCCTTTGCTTGTTTTAAATCTGAAATATTGATACAGCTGTAAAATTATGTCTCGAATGATTTCATAATGACCAGAAGACTTTGGTTAGAAATAACTCGCACCTACCTGAAATAATATGTACTCGAGGAACCAATCTACTGTTTCAACACTGTTGTTCCAAAATGCAAATTTTTCTACTGAAAAAAGAACGAAAGTGTACCATTTACTAACCTCTCGCGTCTTTCAGTTGCTTTCTTTCACTGCTGATTTGTTGCGCTGAAACATTTGAACGCTTGCCAAGGGCACCCTCAACGAGGCGTCGAGCCACAAGTGGTGTCGTTTGAGGACGCTGTTTATGTGGGTGAAGGATTGCTTCATATTTGCGAGCCTTCTCCTGCGTAGTCCTAGTTGCATCACACAACGAACGAAGTCGCACCTTAGCAATACTTTGTCGTTGTCGCACAGCAATCATCGCTTGCAGCGCTGCAAGAAGTATCTTTTTCCTTGACTACCATTTTCACTTTATTCTCTTACTAAGATAGTTTGACAATTTACTAAGATAATTTACCGGCATTTTTTGAAGCAAATACGACCAAGCAGTGGGTGTCATCAACTGGATGAATAGCTACGTCAGCGCAATCATGCTTGGCCAATTCTTGCTTTACATCGTCTTCGGTAAATCTAACAGGAAGATTGAACGCTTCTAAAACGTGTGGCAGTAAATTATCATCCCAGGGATCAACAGGAGTCCCACTGAAGTAAGTAGTGACCTTCGGCTTCCGAATCTTTACCTTACACATCGCTATTTCGATCTGCAAAAGGGACAACAGCACTGAGCTGCGATTTCATATCATTGACGAACCATCATTGAAACCGAACAGCTGATTTTATCAACCACCGCACACAAAAAATATAACTAAACAAATTTGAAAGAAGTGAAAATGGAAAAAACCACAAATATATGTGCAAACAGCTCAATTTGGAAAATCAAATCTTCAGACCACAATATAAACCTCATTAACAAGTTTGGAGCTGTAGTCATCGTTGTCCAGTTCCTCCCACGAATCGACAGCACCACAGCTAGGAACGACAGCTTCATCTTTTCCTTTTTCTTCACCTACCGATTCTTGCTTCTTTTTACCTTCTATTAGTTCCGTTAAAGAAGTTAGCTTATTGTTACCTGACTTCAGCACACTATTTTCATTACTGGTCTTTATCATATCCTGCAAAACAGTTTGAAATAGAAGTTCTACAGAATTTTAGTTCACAAAGACTCCATTTTCGACTTCAGTTACAAATTGCGTCTAAGAAATTTCATCACTTTTTCCAATGATCTAAAAAGCAATTATTTATAATTAAGAAGATGTAAATCCCAACAATTTTAGAAAACAGTTATTCTATCTACATATGACTTCAATATGTCAGAATCATACCCCATTATCAAAATCATCGCTAGCACATGAAGTTTCCACCAGTCCACTTCTATCGAAAAGACTTTCGACCACATCCACAGCTAAAGCTTCAGTAGCATCCATACTGTCATCTATTAGAGATGTTGAAGTATCCTGCAAATACAGTTCGAATTGTTATGATGAAAACGAGGTCTCAAGACAAACGTCTACGTCATACAACTTTGTATGAAGCTGGATAAATTAATCACTCTAGGTACTAAACTACATTTCAAATAAAAGACAAAGATAACAGAAAAAAATCTCTAAATGCCTCATTCTTCAGAAATGCATTTTAAAAAACCGATTTTTTCATGCTTAAGCATAACCTTTCCTTCTAAATCTTAAAATATGGTACAATGAAATAAAAATGTTTGCCTGGGGTCCTTTCATATACTGAGATCTAATCAAAGCTGACGTAGCCTTCACTGCAACAAGTGAACTTCCAAATGCCTCTCGCGATGCTTAAAAGATATTTCATGAGTAATAATTTCGAAAGCGTTACCTAATTACTAAAAGCTGCTAACTCTTTATTGACGGTGATATTCAAAACTCTCAAAGTAGATTGAAAACATCGACTATTTTCAGCATACTTCAAGGTATTGTTAGTTACTCTTGATGTTATTAGCAATACATTTTCCTCATTATTTATTTCTTTCATTAATGAAGGGCTACCATGTCGGAGAGAAGTGTCATCAAGAATCATTTCTTCTACGTCGAAAGAACCACCATTATAACCAAATTCTCTGATGCTTTCGCAATGGTCTAAAAGTCAAACCTAATATGGCAGATGAAATGAGAGAACCTGTGGTAAAAGTAAGGTTTAAACTCATTGCGCAACCCACATTTTTTCACCCAGAATGCGCTGCCTAAGTGGATTACCTCTCACATGCGAACTCAGACATGCATAGAAAAGGCTAAAATCAATTTGAACTATATAATGCTTCTTCAACTAGCCTAGAAGAAATACTGCAAATTTCAAACCCGAACCGAGTCTAGTATTAGTTTTGGGTGATAATGGATTGTTGGCGACCGCTTGAGTATCGGACGAATCCACCATTGCAAACGCTTCAAGATCTGCTTTCACAAACTTTTCTGCAATGTAAATATGATAGTACCAAAAATTCTGAATAAAACATGAAAACGTCTCGCGAAAAGTTGAAATTAAAATAGTAGGATGAAATTTCAACCTTGACAGACAGTCCATGGTGAACCAACTGTCAATGATTCGTTAGAAATGATTGAATTTGTAGATATACCAGTAAGCAATAAATCTGATGAGAACAGTGGTCCTTCACTGCATTCATTTTTGTGATATGAGTGTTTTGCAGTGCTAACTACTTCATTGTCAAAATTTTTAACTGTGATACGATCATCAGTAGTATTCGGTTGTGAGTAAAACAGATCTTTTAAGCCAGGACTAGCATAGAGTTTAGTTTGCTTTTGCTGTTCTTCGAATGACTGGTTGATCATCGCAACCTGAAAATTCAGTTAATACATGAGTTATGTACTTCAAAACTATGCCTTACAAAATACAAGAGTATTTCACTGCGTGGTATGACGAACGGAAAGTAATTAACTACAAGACACGGTATAAAGGACACGTACTTCGAGGTCGTCTGCATCAGGTGGATTACTTCCAGAATCATAAAGATACATGTTAGAAGATTTTGTTAGACTTGAACCAGCAGATACACGCCCAGAATCTCCATTAGGACTATGACAAGTCATCAGTGGACTCGACAAGTTGCGTTCTAATTTAAGATGCAATTCCTACAAAATAATCTGATGGACAGATCAAACAGAAACAGTTCATCTGCTTCAAAAAAAATTACTTTCAAAAACTAAAAATACGCGCACTTTTGACTCGAAATCATCGTAAGAAGTCGGCAAGTTGTTCAAAACATGAGCAAATTCGGCATCTTCGACATCACCATTACGGATGTTCCACTTGTCCGAAGACTGCTCTTGTAAGCCTTAAAAAACAACTTGTACTGGTTCCACCTAAACATCTAAGTGAAATGAGATAAATTGAATAAGAGAAGTAGAATTATGATATCAGTGAAAATCACATAAAGCCGCTTTGATTTTACTAGCGACAAAGAAGGTGAGCGACAAAATGAAGAAAAGTTTCTAAATTATTGGAGGCCAAGCTTAAAGTGGAGTGAACGGATGGAACGATTTGACTGCTTAAATAGAAGCGATATTAATAAGATGTTCAAATTTGAATATCCTTCCAGTTATAAAGCCTACGGTAACCTAATTGCAAAGAGACCAGAAAAATGCATAAAACTGAATCAAGAAGACCTTACCGGAGAAATCAGAACCTGTTTTCCAGTACCATTTTAGTGAAGCTATGAGCAATTTTGTTTAATTCAAAGTGACATCTAAACAAACCAACCATAAGTGCTGCTAATAGTTGTTTCAATAACGCGTTTTGCTGCTTGTCGAATATCTTCAAAATCTGGTGTGTAAATATCATTTTTAGGAAACCGTAGCTTTTCAGTATTTTGGCTGGTACAAGGTGGAAATTTTTGCCCAAAGCTTGTAGCAGGCAGTTGCTTCACGACATTGCCAGACGGAAGCTGCTGCCCGGTTGACGCGAACTCCTTCTTACCACTCCTTCGAAATGATATCAAGGTTAAACATGTTGAAGAAGTCTTGAACTACATAACTAGAATGAAAACTTTAATAGGAATATGTAATCTGAGAAATAAGTACCTGAAGGAAATGCAATTTCCAAAGAGAGTGATGAAACCAACCTGTCATGCTGACCGGTAAAAAATCCATCTCCTTGAGCAAACGAACCATAGTCAGTCATGCTCGCTCCTCTTCGCGAAACCCCGCATATAGCCGTCTAAGACGGTTCGCGACCTGATAATGTATTACACAAAATCAGTAACAGTATCACTCACAACACACTATAGATTATATTCATTGGCCGAGTGGGCAATGCACTTATTCTTACTAACACTAATACCAACTATTGCTTACGTGTATAGCATACGAAACAACGTAACAGATTACGATCATTACTGATAATCCTACAAACAGGAAGCACAATATGGTGCGAAAATTTTGGAGACCGCCAACTATTCTACATGCTCCTGCAACTTTAAAAGTCTGGATAACTCCCCCACAAGATTACAACGAAGACATACGCAACTGAACAAACGTTGATCATACCTCCCCCGCACAACCACGGTACTCATCTGAGAGCATCGCTGAACGTCGCGGTACCTAGCGATGACACGACTCACATCAGACATTCAGAGCAAAGGTGAACAAGGAAGGAAAGTGATGATAGCAGAAAAGGAACGAACGGATTTTACTGGCAGACTCCGACAGCAATTTTCATAGCGACTCAGATGTCACAGTATTGTACACAATCACCTCGAGACCGTTAGCGCTTGGCGCATTTGATATGAAAGGTTCACTGGATAGAGGAAGGTGAAGTGGACGAGTTTAACTGGATGAGTGGGTGTGGGCGGTGTGCTCATGTTTGTTTTGTCTTACCTCTGTTAAATGACATTCAATAATGCTTCACGCGATCGCGAAAAAACAATGTTGTAATCGAAGCAAAATAAATTTGTGTAAGTGCAATTGAGCTGAGGTCAGAACCGACGTGAAGGGAAGGGGGAGGGGGGAGGGAGAGGGTCGATCTTAAACGTCCTTATGTACACCATCAAGTTTAGAAGTGGATTTTCTTTGCAGTCGGAATTGCATGTTTGAACATAAAGCTTCAAATCCGCATAATCCGCACTTTTCAGCTTGAATTTAAACCTCATTTTAATTTCAACATGAGTTTCGGAAAATTTCCTTCCATACCTTTCAATTCATGCTATTTTCGCACTGCTTCTGCTTGAAGTTATATGAAAACTTCAGAAAAATCCTCTCGAAAATATCTTTGTGTTCCTCAATATAGATGAATGGGAATCGTTTTCATTCACAGTCCGACATTATTTGAGTTGCTTGAATCGTTTGAGTTGTAACTCGGTTGTTCTTACAGTTTCTGAAAAGTTTTCTTCCCTCAATATATGGTTTAATTTCTAAATCAATTTGAGAGGCGCTCTGAAAATTTTGACATTTTCTCGAACTCGTCCATTAAAAAATATTAGTGCCAAAAGCAAACCCCAACTATTGAAAACTATATGTCACAGAGCTTGCAAAGTTTGCTATCGTTTTCCCTCCGGTTTCTAGTTGTACTACTAGCATTTTCGGCTTTGATAGAAAGAAAAATCAACTTCAATTCTTTCATCTTCCGTAGACCTACTTCTTTTCTTTTTCTTTCTAAAGCCTCCTTATAAGGGAGATTAGAGGGGAAATACGAAACTGCAAAAGATGACTGAATTGAGTTGGATAAGTGTGTAATTTCCCCTAACACTCAAAAAAACACACATTTATCTCTACCAAAAATTTCTCTCGTTACACGTTAACTTTCCCCACAGTGATTACAATTTATGACGTATGGTAGCATGACGCTGCCTATCTCAATTGGAAACTTCACAATGTACTGATAGCACAACGATTGTGTCTTTTTATCTTCTCTAAGCTTAACCTTTTGGCTCTTTTTGGATCGGAAGGACAGTCGATTCACTGCAATGAATTATTTGGTCTGATCAAACTGAAAGCTCTGGATATTTTGCAAAAATTTGCTGATGTGCCATCCAGTAAGGCTACGTTAAAGAATTTCGCTAATTTTTTTCTTTATCAAAAGTTTGCTATTGCGTGAAAAGTATTATTCAACTGGTTTTTGATATTATTTATTTCTATGAAGAAAAAAATTCTTCCTAAGGTTTTTCAAGAATTTCTGGATTTCCCCTTATTGGTACCTAACCACCAGAGAACACATTCGCTCTTTGCATAAATATTTTCCACTAATCAGATTCTTATATTCATACTTCTTCCTCTCCTTGAACTTTTCATAAGTTTCTGGCACATAAAAGCTCGCTGGCGGAAAAGCTCCCAGCTTGCAGCCAGGAGCAAATGGGCATTTACGATAGCTGAAGTAGAGCTGGAGGATGAATGAAGAAGAAAAAAGGAATGAAAGGAATAATGAGCCAATTTGTCCTCTACATTTTTTTGTTTGCATGAGATTAGATATGGGAAGATGCTTGGTGCAAATATTGCAGCTTCCAATGATAGTTTTCGACAAGTGAAGGAGAAGGAGTGAATAATATTTCCGGAAGATAATTTAAATTATGAATGAAAGGGTAAAATGAGAAGGTACCATTAAGCTCGTTCATATTTCACTCATTTTCGAGAAAAAGAAATATGCGTCTCATTTGTCTCGTGTTGTACTTCATGAACTATTGGTGCTGTGGAGGATTGATGCGAAATATGTGGAGGCGGTGGTGCATTTTGAAAAGGTTAAGATGAAATGTTAAAACGGACATGAAGAAGATTACTTTAAGTGACGGGAAGGCGTCGAATGCGTAATGGAGTCGTTTGAGAGGAAGAGAATTAGACATGGTTCGTTGAGGGCAACTTTTATTTCACAACCTTATTTGAGCTTCCCAACTTCACTCACATTTCCAGTTAGGCATCAGATTTGTTTACTCACAAAAACGTCATTTTATCAGCATGCCTGCCAATGACTCGAGATTTGATTTTGGCAGTGCGTAATCCCATTTTTCAAATCCATTCTATCTAGGAATAAATTTCAGGATTATTAAATATAGGATAATTTTGCTATATGAAGCGCACGCCTTTTTTTCTTGCCTTTGAAAATGCATTTATCTTCTTCCAGGTGGTTTTCAGATGAAGTGTATTGGTAGGCGAATATTACTTGCAGTGGCTACAGCACTGACATGGAATTCAGCAAGTGCGAAGCAGATTTTCGCAATAGATTCAGAATGTACGAGTTGCTCCTACTATACCACTCACATTTGCGTTTCTCCATTCCTGCACAACGAGCATCTTGCCAACAGCATTGAGAAGCAAATATCTTCCAGGTTCTTTTCCTCTATCGGAACCATCCTCCTTTCTCACCACTTCTCATTATTCTTTACTGATAATAACGAATGCACAAATTTGCAGCTATATACATATATATATATATATATATATAACGATAGGAAAAACTAGTAACTAATAGTATTCACTTATTTTTATGAACAACGTGTGGCGCGCACAGCTTAGATTTGTTATTGTGTGGTTGCACTACGATTAATGTTACAGATTTAATTTCAGGTTTGAGCCGTGTTTAAGTGAAAAGCAGCGATCTTTACGATCAACAGAAATTATGGAAAGGTAATATGAATAAAAAAAATTTCATCAGTACGATCCTTCTTTTTGGTGTTGGAAAAGAGAAGACAGAAATCATTTGCATTTGTTTTTGAAATGTAATATTGCCGTAAAAGACAAATGTATGCTGTGAATTTAATAACAGATCATTTGTTCGCAGAGGAACGGTGATCGTGGCGATGGTGGAGTGTAGCTCGAGACAAAATTGGAACGAACTTGCAGAGATGGCGAGTGTGAAATGGGCTGAGAAGTTATCGTGTGACTTCGACGCGCTCATTGTTCTCTTTCATCAGTGGAAGCTTATTCCAGTTTTATCCATTCGTCGCAATTCCAGTACGTTGTGGCGTCAGCTGCAATTGCGATCATACCAGGTCGTGGTTCTCAAAATTCTTTTCATGGATTAGTGCAATGTACCCTCAAGCAACTTCTGTCATCGAGTACTTTGAATTGAAATGGATGTTGTAAATGGTGGAAGAAACTGGACGGAGCATATCCGTAACGTAAGTAGTAGTGCAGAAGCAATAGGTGCACAATAAGCACTAAGAGAATTTCATTTCATTTAACTATAAATAGGTTCTAAAAAGAGTGCTCGTTAGAGTCATCTGGTTCGCCAGCATGTAAACCATATAAAATGAAATTAAACTTTTGCTGAAGAAGTGCGATAAGCATGGTTTAATTATCTGTTAGTTTATGTCATCAGGTGTTCAAAAATGATGATTCAAGACATTAACTCTTCCTTGAAATAGTGCACCAAGAGAGCTCTTCTCTTGAGCTACTCCCACACCACATTCCGATAGCAATCACAGCAGTACTGAGAGCGGGAGGTGACACAACATTCGATGGGATATTGTTTGTGAAATACAGCACTTCCTCCTCACCTGTTTAATTCGGAGTAAGCTGTGTTACAGGAAATCATGCTGTGACGTGAAAGCCCACCATTAATGTGCTTAACCCTCACACTATACTGCTTTTGTTTCCACAGCAACAGCAACTGTTACCTGCCACTACTGCTACTATTACTAGTAACACAAAATCTCTCTTTCATATATTGTAATTTTTACTGTTGTCGTTGTTACTATTTTTTCGAATTACTGCTTTGCTGCTGCTTGTTTGCATGATTAACAGCATTAAGCTCATTGGTACGTAATCTTTTGCATGCCTTCCTTCTGTTTCTTTTTTTCACATTTTCAGTGCACAGACCTGGATGGATAGTCATTGTCTTTCCGTCTTAATATTTAGTAATTTGAGATCGTGCGCAGCTCAGAGCTCAGAGAACACCATAATCTAATACATCCATCATTTTGACGCTTTTAATTCCCTGCTACGAATTGTAAAGAAAAGAGAGGTGTATGAATGAAATTACATTTCCTGCTGCACGCTACGCATAAATGAGATTGTGCAAAAAACTGTTGCGTGTGACCCATTAATCGCTCAGGAAGAAAGCAATCACACATTGACTTCTAAGGTGGCCGGTTATCTGATGGAAATTACAGGCGAAATATTTATGGTTGCTTACCTAACTATATCAAACTATTTTTACGGCTGCGTTTTAGACTCCATAGAATGAAGACAAATGCTAGAGAGCATCATTGGAACATTGAATTTATCAATGCAGAAAGAAAATAAAAACTAGCACACAGAACCTAATTACCGACAGCATTCTGCCTGTGGAGGATTTATATGAGAAGTTTAATTCGATGGACAGTGCTGCAGAAACTGTAACGATTGTCACTAACATACTGTGTTATCATTCACTATCACCTTTCCCTCGTTGGTGGTGGTCTGCTAAGTGTGCTGTTCCATGTCCTTGTACTGACTGTCCAGAAAGATTGCTTCCACGTTTATGGCTCGAAAATATCAGACTACTGATATTTGGATGAAGATATGTTTGCAAGATAAGAGCATCAAGTTTTGTTTGTTTACACAGAGCAAGTTTAGTAAAAATTTAGCATACAGTAGTGAACAACAATTCATCATTTACTTTTTATTGATAATTTAAAAGAGGAGTAAAGTGGTTATGGAATTGCTAATGCATCGGCAGAAGTACGAGTGGGAAAGAGGTTGAGAAATCAATGAGAGAGTTTGCAAACGCAACGACGCGTAGTGCGGAGGTCTGAAAGAGAAAGAAGTAGAGCGTGCTAGTGCTTTTTCATTAAACTTGTTTAAGTACGCTGTTGAAAATCATTCATTCACTGAATATATTCAATCTGAGAGTTACTACTAACGTTTTCAATGCAGATTTGTTGTCACGTCAAGTTTAAGTGTTGTGGGCTGTTGTCAATCAGCGTTAGAGCCTAAAATCGAATTATGAACTTTGATGCATAACGCGTATTTCTTTTATGTGTCAGGATTGCAGCTTCTTATCTCTCCTCCGTGACACTTTCCCATTAATTAAAACTTTGAGAAGGATGTGGATAAAACGATGATGAAACGGCAGATTTTCATTCCTCCTGCAATCTTTTACTTCTACGCAAGATAAGTCGCTTTACGTCGATGTGAACCAGCCGATGTTGAAGGCCTAGAGCTGCTTTGTCACTTAAATTTTAACACATTTTAACAAAACTTTACCCCAGTGCGCTAGATAGTCTACTGAGAATAACAATAAAAGGTAAGGAGAGTGCTGAGAAGCAATATTTCGTTTCTGTCAACAATCAGTTGAAAGGTGAGTAATTAAATAGGCTGTTGAGTTTCCTGCTCCTGTGAGCAGAATTTCATGTGCCATTTATAAAACGCGTGATTCTTTGCAGACATGACTTCAGTTAATGGAAAGAACTGTTTTCGATTTCAGTTTACATTTATCATCAATACTGCGTTGTATGTTAAGACGTAGTAGTATAAATTAAAGTTGCGAGAAAACGGAAATGTGATCGCACTGATTTCGACATCTAACCGCGAGATATCACGTTATGAGGAATACTGGTGCTTATTTTAGCTTAGAGGGAAATACGGAAGTGAAGAAGCTGAACAGCTGGTGGATGAATTATTAAGCATAATGGATGTGAAGGCAACGCAGCCACCGGTTTCTAATACAGAAGAAGGGTCGAAGATAAGTGAGCACGTACCTAACTGGGCCTTTATTGTTATCATCATATCTATTCTGCTGTCCGCCGTTGCCTTCTACATTGGCACTTGTATCAGCAAAAAGACATCTTGGAGGTAAAGTGTACTTTATTATTTGGTTGTCCATTACTCGACCGATCATTTCATAATTTCCTACTCTTCTAACTTTTTAAAATAAGTTCCTGTCACTCGCATGTTTATCATTACGAATTCGTTGGCTTGCCAAATATCACGTTAGATATAAGGATTAACTTTTCCTGTGTAACTACAATTGCGTACAAAAGGTTTATTTGTACTATTAACTTTCCTCGGCATATTTATACATTCTTTATGCCTGCCCATCACTTGCTTAGAAATGTCTATTTTATTATCCGTGCCGATCTTTCGCATATTTTAAGGTGAAATTTGAGGTTCATCAAGATTATTGCTCTCACCCACTTTCCACAAATTGAGATTGAACAAATCCATCTCTAGCAACAGCTGATAGAGTTCTGAGTTGATGCGTACGAAAGAAATATGTCATATTTATTCAGAAATGCTACTCAAATACTAGTCGATCTGTTAATATAATAGCAAAAGTCGAATGTTGAATTTTATGGCAATGTTGCTTATACCTTGAACCGTTTGTGCTTTGAAAATGATAGAATCCATTACAGGCCATTCAGTAACGGGAAGCCAAAAACAGAAGGGAAACGAAGATTGTGGGGTGCCGGATTCTCTGGTGGTATGTGGGGTGCATCCTGAACTGTTGCCGAAGCATGGTGCATATTTTCGCAACTGCTATCGCTACCTTGGAATGACAAGCAGCTATATCCTGCAACGGACTTGAAGGGAACGCGAAACAACGAAATATTACGGAGCGATTCAGAAAGATATGAGCATTTCGTTAATTGATCATCGGCTTTCCCACTTCATTGCTTCATTATTCGTTCTCATTTTTAGTCGTTATACATTACTTCACTGCCTTATACCTTATAAATGGCCTTATTATTTAGGTTGGTTAGATTACCTGTGCAATCGCTAAATTAATTCCAATAACACTGAGAACAAAGTTATGTGCTTCGAACATGGGATAAGTAAGGTTCATATCACCATTACTTTGATAGTTCCATTGGGATACACTCCAATAAGCTACAAAAATATGATTGTGGCGGGCTACCCGGAAACGAAACCTTATAGAGATTAAAATTATTGTTTGGGAGGTATTTTCCATTTTGAACCCAACCCTCGTATACTTCTTACCACATCGTCATTGCAATACTGGTCCACAGACTGAGTGCTAAATGAGCATGCAATACTGAATCGCTGTGTAGCTTATGAATATTCCCAAGAGGTCTGGCTTAAGAGCTGCAATTATTTGCTAAATTGCAAAAACTTAATGAAGACGTTTTCATTTTTTGAGGATGAAACCGTGGTTATTTCTTAAAATCGAAAATGCTGGTGTTGGCCATCACGCAAATTTCAAAGTAAAATCTACTTTACAAATTAATACGAAGAGCCACTAAATTAAGTAAAGACGACCAGCTGCAATTTAAGGATTATCGTAACTCATTTCTAGCAAGTCTCTTAAGCGAACAACACTGCAACGACAATAACAGTCCAGAGAGGAATTCAGAAGTTTCGCTGGTGATGAAATGAGGACATCTTATTTCACTTCGTTTCTTCATCAGGGAGAAAATTTTGCATCATGGGATTCATTGTGTTGTAAAGGGTAATATTAGGCCTTCTATGGTAACTTATCAAAACTTTATTTTTGATAATTTATTAACTCATTCACTCCTACAATGATCACCACCGCTGTTCACTGTGAAGCATTTCATCGCGATGTAACTGTTTACTTAATAAGTAGTAAGGTATTCCTGAGGTGTACGCCGGCCTCAGAAAAAAACGTCATGTGTCGGCTGTTCAGCAGTCTGTTCACACTTATTTATTAGTTGATCTGTTCGTAAATTGCTTCGTCTTTGTGAGAAAATTTATTAGCAACATAGCTTGCTAATGTGTTTCGTTAAATTCTCATCCCATCAATCGCTAATGCTAATCAGATCGGGTTTTGATGTGTGGAAAATGAAAAGAAATGTCTCGATAGTCAATTCAGATATACACCTAGCGACAGAAGACATAATGTGTGGACAAGGTGATGGGCCAAAGTTAGTAGCAACGGGGGTAAGCCTAGATCGTCATCAACAGTAATATAAGTGCGTCTCTAGCGATGTTTTCGTATAAAATCACCCAAGCATTCTGCTTCACTCTTCTAACACGTCGTAGCTCCGTTACGGCCAACGAAGTGACTAGTGGAAAAACATTGTTGCATATGAACAGCCTCGGAACATTTCTAAAAAGTTGATATTGTAGTCGTATTGCGAAGGGTTTACTGAAATATAAAGCCAACCTGAACAAACCTGTATGTGGAACCGTGATACATCTTTAGCATCAGATAGTGAGACGATAAATTGCGTAACTTCATTGCGAAGCTGGGTTGTGTTGCCATCAATCCAACTTTGTCTCACCACAGATAGTGATGGAAGTTTGGGAGGCGCGAGTTTCCACTCAGTAACAGTACACTGATGCTGATAGGCGTCGCAGTGCATTCCTTTCGTGTTTCAGTTAGAGGAAGCTACTCTCGGCTAAAAGCGTGATTCCGGGTAGCTCACAGGTTCCCAAACAGCGATAGCAGGGAAGAGGAACGGGGGCACGCGAGGAGTGGTGTATCATTTCATTTTTCTATTTCGTTACTTTTTCCTCGTCTAATCACCCATTACTGATAAGGATAAGGCTAGTAAGACTACCATCCAAATTGTTATTCTAGTAACGGTAGGAAATGATAGTGACATGAGGATGAGTCAGCAAATGGTTCAACAGTGTAGGATAAGTCAACATCGTGGGTGGTCCCGTGCAGCAACCCGTTCCACTGCCAGTATGTCTTTTCCAATCGTGGTGAAATGAAGCGTTCATCATTTGGGATGGAGTAGAATAAACTGCGACTGAGCACATCAAACCTTCAACGTGTCCTTCTTTGGCGGGAACTGACGTATTTGAATGGGATATTAGAGACAGGGCAGCAGGATCCTGTTCATTTCTTAATATTTTGAAATGGAACTGACCAACTGGAAAAGTTAACTGATCTTATGATGGGTATATTCATCGCCATATGACAATATGACAGCCGGAAGGAAATTAAAGTACCTTGTAAAATGGTTGCACACATTATTAGTCCTTTGTATTATTCAACGTGATCGAATGCTGCAAAGACAGATTGTCATATAGCGATTTCTTTCTATTGCTTACTAATAACCTGTATGTAAGCAGGAAATTTAAGATGCAAAGAAATGTATGTAATGGTACTAACTTTGTGCGAATTCTACAAAAGCGTGATCACAGTATCGTTTAATACCGTACAGAACCGGTTGTCTTTTTTTTCGATGAAAACCTTGAGAACTGATGATAGTCACACAATTTTATTCAGTTCCAAATGGAAACTTCTGATTAGTTTGGCGTGGCGGTAAAATTTATAGAGATAACTGATAACTGTTGTGCAACTGGCACCATATGACACTACTAATCATACAAAGAAATTTGCATGGATGAGTTAAACCTAATGAAACCGTGAGGAATTAACAAAAATTGAATTCAAATTTTGTGAGTGCTTGACTGTGCTCATTGCGTTCTCGTTACGAACAAGGTAAATTTGTACAAAATTTCAGTTGACCATTTTTAAGAAATATGATGACGATATTGGTTAAATACTTTCAGGCTAGTGTGAAATAAATAGTAGCAAAAAAAGCATTGATTCAGAGAATTTCGTAGTATTCAAAATTCGATTAATACACTTTGAGAGTAGGCATCCACATTCCTCCACAATTTATGAATATAAAAGAAAGCAGTTGTGAACATTCGTAAAAGTGTTAGACTAGTAAAATCTCAGAAACCGAAGAAAATTTTAAGAGAGAATGAATGTTTTCAAGCAGGTAGGATTTTAAAATACAGCTAATTCACTGGAGAACTTGATTCGGATTATGAATTGATAAGTTGCTTTTGTTAAACGACCATAATAATTTCCAAAAAGATGTCCAAATTACTACTACCTCCATTTCTATTGGACAAGACTATGCCCGAAACATTTTCATCACTTTATTTCTCTTGGATTACTTCACATTCTGACTGGCTTTCTTTGTCTCTCAAGCGCTAGCCAAATTAAAGCTACTATCCCTTAATGATTGTATTGTTAGAAACGAATTTCGCATTCATGTTTTCTGAGCTTCCATGATGCAAGAGAAAAAAATGAAGGAGTCCGCTGGGGTTTATTCCCGATACCATGCTGCATTCGTTGGACCTGACAAGAAGCCGAAGAAGGGGAGTAAAGATATAAACGGAGTGAGCTGGAAATTTTGTGCTGTTGTAGTATTACCTATCTAACTGCGTTTTTGGAAGCAATACGGTAGTGCGAAATGTGTCATCGACGGGATTGATTTCAAAAAAGGTGTATGGGGAGATGAGAGCTAAATTTAATGTCATGAAATTGTGGAACTGTTAAATGATCACATATTCTAATGCAGGAATGATATTTCGAGATATACGCTGGCTCAGCAGTCCTCGACAACAGTTTATCGCTCTTTCCACCGAACAGATAGCATTTTATGAAGATATTGGTGAGGTTCGACCAAAATTGCTTGGATGTTTACCATTGAACCGGACCAATGAACTGGTAATATACTTCGCTTGATTTCACACTAGCTTGTTGTAGAGTACGGTATTCATAGATAGTGGTGATGATGAATTCAAGCAAGATCATAAAAATTTTAGTTCGTAGTGCACTTGCGTTTTAAGAGGTGCATACATGTAGAACAGCTTGCCTTTCTAGTTGTCCCTCAAACTTTTGCTTTAAATCAGTTCGTTTTTAAAGTGCTCTACGGTTTGGCCGATGCGCCAGAATTAGAATGTATGGTATGACTGGCATCAAAAGAAGAATGATGATATTTATGGGATGTGGTTTCAGAATTTTTATGTGAGCGTAATAATGTTTGTCAATCAACTTGAGTGCAGATTAAGTAGAGCTGAAAACAACATTCAGCAATGTTAGCAGTGAAAGATTATTTGCAGTTCCAGTTGTCTTTGGTGATTTTAAATTAATTCACTACGAAGAACACTGTTCTGCAGGAAATAGAGCTTACAGCTTACTTAAGTAATTTTCAGGGAAATCTGCAGTGTTTCGACCTGAGCCCTTTGTCTGATGAGGCTTTAGCACTGGGTTATGAAAATAGCAAAGTGGTGATAACCAAAGTAGCTGCTGAGCCAGATGTTAGGTAAAATTTTAACATCATAACTTTTAACGTAAACTTTTAATGCTCAATCAGAAATTTTTTCAGTATTCATCACTCGATTTTTGCTCACAAATTAGGTCATTTAAGAAATCTGGACGATACTTTGGAACTGGTGTGTGATTTACCGAAATCAGTTACTTCTTTAAGCTTCAGTTCTGTAACAGATGCTTATTTGGCTGCATGTTTAGAGGGGTAAGTTCTTCGTTATGTTCTATTTTTGATCGGTAGCAGAAGAAATAATTCTTTGAATCATCCAAAATATGTTTTTTTAGTGGGCGTTCTCAAGATTATACTGTATGCGTATATGACATCAGTGCTCCGAAAATGCATGTTTTTTGTGCTAACTGCAATGAACGCGTGATGGATTTCACTTGGCTCAAGTACTGTTTATTTTGACTATAAGTACATGTCATTCGAAATCTTAGTTTAAGGAGCTTATTGAAGTATCTTCAAAACTGGAAATAGTTTATTCTCGTATATTTTTCTTATATAATGATTATGTTAGTTTCTCATATTCAAAGAAATGCCTATGTATACTGAAACATAGAAATGACCCGAGTATGTTGTGTTTGGGATGTTCACGCTCAATGAAATTTTTCGATATACGAGAAGGTCCACGGCCAATTTGTTCTGTGCCTGTTTCAAATCAGGTGCGAAGCATAAGTGCTGGTGACGTCCACTTTTGCATTGCCTGCATCATTGACGATTTTGCTTGTATATACGATCGAAGATATTTGAAATCTCCATTACACAGGATGCGAGTTTCCTATCTGGTAAGTCATTTCTACTATTTTGAATGAATTTTATGAGGCATTCGACTTTCTCATATCCTCGTCTCTCATTATTGAAGCCTTGTGGTGCTTAACTTTTTTTTCATAACTAAACTTCAGACCACAAGCAATAATGAAGTAAAGAATGGTTTTTTTTTTCATCGCGTAGTATTCTATGATTAATAAACAAACAACGTGAAACATTTCAGAAGAAGAATGACTCAGGTGCAGTGAAAATATTATGGAATCCTCATTCCCCAACTTGCTTATCGTGCTTCCGGCGTAATTCTAGAGTTGTTACAGAACTTATATCACCATTTGGAAGCATTTTAGAAGGACATAATGCAGCAGAAATTCTAAGCGTATGTTTTGATTGTTGTTCTCATTCATTACTGTTATTTGTTTCTGCATTATTATTTTAGAGAGAATAATTGGTGATTTACGTTTGGAAAAACACACATCTGGTTTTGTAAGTGATGATTTTTTTCAGTTTCCAACATCAGATGCAATTGATTTGGTCCAATGCGGATTTCGTAGCAGTCGACATTTGGAGGATGTTGGCTCCATGAAGTTATCACATCCTTATTTAGAACTGAATTATAAAGTACGTGAAGACTATGTCTTATTATTTATATCTATTATTTTTGTGGTCATGTTGTAAGAGTGGAAAGTCACCATACGTTAAATCATAGCTTGTCTGTAATTCTTTGATCACATGCTGCAGTTTGCGAATTTCCTTTTCAGTTTTTCGGTATTTCAAGAGTTTCTGGGTTTACTTGGCATCCTGAAAAGTGTGATCGATTGTTGGTAGTGGCACCAGACGGAGGACGCGGCGCATTTGAAGTCAGACTTGCTACGGTTCGTTGTTCAATTTTCAGCACTCATTGAAATAACATATTTGGTCCGTCTATGAAAGCATATTTTCCTTTATTTTTTTATAGGTTAACAAGTTTGTGACAGGCGACTGCTCATCGCAAGGTTTTGTCGCCCATGCTTCCGGTAATCAGCTGTATGTACGTAGTGCAAATCCAGTTGTGACTGAATCAGCAGATATATCGTTTGTGATGAAGAGTCGTGCTGCGAGAAATTTTGGTTCTCCTCCAAGCGCTACTTTGGAAGGTAACCAGAAATAAGGCTTCACTTTCTCTGTTGTACTGTAATTCTCAGAATGTTGTAGGCTTGCTTCAGTTGTCTAGTAAATCCAGTTGTCCATTAAGTAATGGCCTGAAATTGATTTCAGCATACACACGATCTTGCAAAGAGATTATTGATTGCTGTCCGTATTCAACGTATGAAGTGAAATGGTTATGGAAATGGATACGCCACATGATTAGTATTTTGGACTGGAAACCATGCATTTATAAGACATTGTAAGTTTGGTTTTGTGAGATTTCAAGGTTTTGCTTTTTGTTATTATTATTTCGAATTTTGCAGGTTTCCAGGTGTCATGGATATTATGAAACATAGTTTAGATCCAGACAAAGATGAACTTACTACGGAAGAAATATTTGTTGTTGATCCATTACTTGGGCGCGTCAGAGTGAGTTCTTATTCAGTACGAAATTGGTTTTGTTTTCATTTTAGTCTCTTTTAACTCTGTGATTCTTTTGTTTATTCATGAGTACAGTGTGTGGCTTCTTAACTTATCAAAATTGGAAGACTTCTCATTATTTCAAGCATTTGAATTTTGCCTTTGTGGGAGTGCTGAAGATTTTGTATGCAAATCATTAAAATTTTGCAATTTTTTCTAAAAAAAAACTTTAAAACTCTAATATACTTCAGTCTTAATGAACTGTGTGATTTTTCTTCGAAGTGCATTTCTTAGATACCTTTTTATTGTAGTAGTTTGATAATTTTTAGTTTGTTATGTATAAACTAAGAAAAAGAAGCAGTAAAGATTCGTTTTCATTCGTCTTGGTAAACGTAAACATCGCTAATTTTGCAGTTGTATAGAGGCAAAGAACGAGATCGAGTACTTAGGATGTGTGGCTGGCCTGCCTTTGGAGACATCGTACAACTTGATGCGTTTATTGACGAAAATATTGTGGAAAGGTGAATTTATTGCTAATTTGATTCATTGAAACTCCCGTCTTGTCGTATCTTGGCTGTTCACTGGAAAAAAGTAAAAACAAGAGCCACTTTTGTCACTTACTTAAAGTTTACATTGGTTGGATGTGAAGTATCTATAAGCATAAATTGAACGCTTTTTCTTAACATTGCTAAAAGCTTTAATATCGTTTAGGAGGACACAAAGTCGAGCAGTAGCCGCAGCGCTGATTACAGTTAATTCATCGAGGATGGAAAAAGTGAGCTCATTTGCAAATGATGTAAGGAAGTATATGATGTAATAATTATTTCACATTCGTTTTCTTCCAGGCTTTGTGTTCAATGTTGGAGAAAGCGAGAGAGTTGAATGATGAAGGTTTGCTAGAGGTGGAAGCTTTTCAGGAATCTTTGCAGCATTACCAAGAGTTGCGAGAGCAATGGTGATGTTTTACATGTAACTTGTAAAATTTGTTCGCGGTCTATTTATATCACTGCTTTAAAACCAATTTAGGAAATCGTTTACTGGAAATGTCAGAAGCAATATCAAAGATCCGTATTTCAATATGATCATAAAATTTCTAGATGGCCGTTGTGATAGTTTTTCAGACCTGCAGTGTATAATCCATCAGCAGTTAAGTTATACATCTGATTACTTCATGAACCATAGATTATGGAGAGGACATGAAACTGGATAAATTAAAGACGTCGGTTGTTTTGGAAAACTTTTCTTGAATGTGTAGGAAGTTAAATTTTAGGATATTCCATTGGAGGATAGAATTGCTTTTGCTGCAATTCACTTTAGTGATCAATATTTTATGGAGTCGTTGAAAGAGTTATTCACGGATACATATTTATGTCGAACACTTTTCGGTTTGCTCATCGTTGGTATCTCATATGAAAAGGCTACCCATGACCTATTGTCTCAGTGAGTGTCAATATCATATTTGCTGAGAATGATTATGCGAATGCAGTGAATTCTGAACTTTCGACCGGAACGAGTATGTTTTGTACATAGGAAGTGTTGAAGATCTGTTGTTGATATTTAGATACGTAGATTACACTGGAGACATACAAACAGCAACAGTTCTGTTGGTAATTGGATGTTGTTTTGCAAAGAAGCCATCGTGGCTTGTAACTTATTCTGCCGAAGAGGTTGCTAGCATTGATTTGGAGTTACAAGCTATTGAAGATAATGAAGCATGCGATGAAATGTAAGCACCTTGAAGCTGTTTTAACCAAGCTGACCTTTATAAAAGTGTGTGTTGTAAGTATATTTATTCCGTTTTGTAAATTTATCTGTTCTAGTTATATTCCTTCCAAATGATAGCAAGTGGACGTTTTCAGAGAAGAACATATCAGACGAAGTTATACTATTGTGTGTGATTATCTAGATATGTTAAACACATGGGGTATGTGGGTCCAAAGAGCTCGTCTTGACTGTATACTGGGGTGGAGGCGAAATGCCATTTCAGTGAAATCAGGGATGAGTCATAATACTGCTCAGGTTTCTGTCTTTTGCTTGGAAATAAATGTTTTTATATGCTTTTTTTTTAAATATAATTACTTGTCTGCTTATAAGCTTGTTTTCAGGCTGAAATTTGTTGTCAGTTTTGTCCCCAAAATATCACATTGGATAAGTCGGATATTTCGGCAGCATCTACAGTAATCGTACCTACAACCCGATCGAATATTTCTACAACGTTAGTCGCAGTTTTATTCAATAAAATATACCAACCTTGTATGTATAGGTTTACTTCGTATAAAAACTGTGAGACTTACAGCTGGTTGACAGTTGTCTACCGTGTATGATCACTTCCTGGGGAATGTTTTTCCAGTCAGTTTACTGATTATATGGGAGCAAATAATCCAGCTGATTATGTCGAGGTAGCATTTTTTCTTAATCTATTGAATTTATAAAAAGCCAATAGTTCTTAAGCATCGAATACAAAGTGACTAGATGTTTGCTTCCAGGTCGTCATCAACTCCATCGATCCCAGCTCGAGAGATGGCGTGTCGCCATTGCTTGAAACCACTTCCAAAATGCATACTGTGTCGTAGGCACATGGGTTCATATGTCCAGACAGAATGCCACGAACTTGGACACTTGTCTTCTTGGTTCGCCTGGTGTCAGGTGCTCTTTACACATTTTTTTTGAAACTTTGGAAATCGATATAATTTGATATATTTGTTTGTTGAGATTCGATAGGAGTCAAGTCTTGGCCTGTTTGACCTGTGGTTAGTTTTAATGAAGCACAAACATTTAGCACTATACGAGGAAGTGGTGGGCCATTCCAAATTATTTGTTAAATAGAAGTACCTATGTTGATTTCGTGATTGCTGTTCCACACTTAGAAACTTGAAAGCAAATTTGATGCATTAGTGGGTGGAATTTAGTGATAACTTTTATTAGTTAAGGAACAAAAAAATGGAGTGCTTTAGGTTTGGGAAATTCATCTACTGAAATTTCAAATGATTACATTAAAATATTGGTGTTTAGAACTGCTTGTTGTGTTATTACGGTTTTTTCATCGGCATTCATTAATTAAAGATTTCAGAGGATGTTAAATGCATAGAATTAGGATAATAAAATTAGCACAGGCTTATCTGTTTTTCTATTTAGAAGTGCCGTCATGGAGGCCACATGGCACATTTGTGGCACTGGTTCAATGGTCATGCAGAATGTGCAGCAAGTGGTTGTTTGTGCAACTGTAAAATGGAAGAAACCGATATTGTCGGATTAAATAATGACCCACCACAACCCTGTTTATTTTGTGAGGATGCATGCTAAATGTACAGAAACGTTTAGAACTTGCTATGACTCACGAAGACGTTGATGTTTTTTTTCTTCACCTTCTTCACTAATTTCATTTGAGAAGGGTAGCATGAAGTTGTTGGAAACGATATCTGCGTGGGGAAGTGTATAACCCCGTCACTGTTCTTATTTGTAAATAAACTTATATACATATGCTACTTGTACTCAGTTGCGATGTGGTTTGAAATCATAATTGAATTCAATATAAATTCGAATAATTCAAAACACGGTCCTTGAATGCAGGTCATATTTCCACACCCCGAAGCTTGCTTTAATGATACTGCTAGCGGCAATCTATCAATGTGTTAGGGAACCTTTTTCCTGAAAAATCTGCGATATATTGCTGAATACTGGACTTGTTAATAAGTTATGACTGAATGATGACTTGAAAACTGTGGGTTGGTCTGACAGTTATTGCATTAGTATACTAACAGCTGCACAACAAAATAAGGTTGCTTCAAAAATACGTGGAAATGTTCATGAGCAATTAAATATCCGCTCACGGCAGTAAAAATTGTAGAAAACACGAGAAAAAATCCGCGTCGGTCGGTGAAAGGCGTTTTTCAGATAATTGCTATAAATTAAAATCTTAGAAACGCAAAAAAAGACCGTTTTAAACACTGGTATTTTTTAAGAGACTGATGTAGAAATTGGTTATAACGTGTAATCTACTTTCATAAATTTTGTTTGGAATTAGAGCTGAGTGAAATTTGTAGTAGACAACGAGATATAGAAATACAAATTCGTAGTGTATTTTAACAAAAAAAAGTTCCATTTGCCATTATTCATAACTACGCTGAAATGGTTTTCTGTTTTTTTTTTCTAGAAAGTCGCATGCTTGTTCGACTCAGCACTGTTTCGAGGACAGAAGGCACTCTTTGGAAGGGATTTTGTGACTCCTCCGAAGACAGGTGTTTGTATCTGAAATCGAATCTCAACAATTATTGAATTCATAATGATGGGATTGGTTTCGCCATATGCGACATTTTTGGTGATATGGTTGAGTTATTACAACGTATGAAAGCGTAAGAAGTCATAAAATTAATACCGTTCTTTTGTAAGACCATTTGAAACGGTTGGTATGAACGCAAGTGGATTTAGTACAGGAACTGAGTTGATGAACCTCACACCTCCTGAAGTATAATTTGAATATCTGGAAGAAATGAAGTTAAAATGTTAAATGTTTAGTAGGGAAACTCATTGCTTTAACATCCCTGCGTTTCACCTTCCTTTCTTTGGTCACTCGGGTCACCGCAAGGGATAATGATTGTGTGATTTCCCTTATAATTTGGAAGGAAGACGAATGTAAAATAACCAGTAGTTTTCAACAGGCTTTTCTGATCTCGTCGTTGTCGTTCTCTGCTATATTCATCGATTAGATTAATTGCTTTCATAAATCTCATTTCAAATTCCATTTGGACACTTGAGACACACATTGATACTAATGCGAGTCCAACGATGAAAAATATGAAAAACACTAGGAACGGAGTCCTCATTTATGCATAAATTAGTAACTACTCAAATCACATACTTTATTTAGGCGAAAAACTGATGAGTTCGAGTCAAGAAAATGGAAAGTGAAAGGTATTGGAATTTCATCGTGTACAACTTTCAACTAGCAGTAGTGATGACAGAGGAGCAAAGAAGAAAAATGTTCAAAAAAAAAGACGTTTCCGCGTAATGTTAGAGAAAGATTACCGCAAGCAAAATGAGGATGATCAGGCATTTCGTCCCCCAATCCGACGGTGGTTAAAGAGATGAAGAAGAAGTAGAAAGCGGTGAAATAGTCCCAGTGTTCCCATATGCGAAATATGAATGAGCAAAGTGCGATGTAAACAACGATAATTAGTATTGCACCGTAAATTGGAAATGTTTCATAATCATCATTTTCATTGTTTGTGACATCCTGCAATCAATTCGCTATATCGAACTTACGCCCAATTATTTCAATTGGTCACTGCATCTTAGTGACTGACTTAACATTCGTAAACTTCTAGTCCTCTACTCCTTTCTTAAATGGTTGATGCTAATTTTCGCACGATTGTCGCTATCAGTTCAGGCTCTTCTATTCAAAATATCATCTTTAGAAACAATTCGTTTGTAGTTAGTACATTGGAAAATAACCGTTCTCATTCTCCGATCATTAAAAACAACTAAGGTAGAATCGTTAAAGAAATTCGATGAGAAAATGTAGTAAAAATGAGGTTCCTATTGCACTTGAATATCCTGCCTAATTCATTTAATACTTTAACAGGGTGATTCACCGGGTGGGAAAAAATGCACAAAGCAGTAAAAACGAACGTTTTCATTGCTGTCGCGATTATTGTTTTTAATTGCTTCATGGGTTTTTTCCATTTTAAATTGAGCTTCATTAGAAACCTGGTATTCTCTTGTCCTCCACCTTAAACGATTATAGTATGAAGAAAAAGTACATATAGTTGTGTATTTACACCCCAACTTCAATCGACTTACCTTAAAATGAATTGGGCAAAACACTTGAAACATTTCCGAATAAAAAGCCAAATATTACGTACGTACAGAAGAATCAGCTTTCCAAATTCATTCAGTACTACCAACATATACGGAACACCCAATAAAGCATATAAAATAGTAAAAATCCGACCTTTAGTGGTACGGCACCATATATTTCCATATCCTGCATTTATTTTTATAATCCGCATCCTACTGTATTGCAATGTTTATCATAAATCTCTCATTGTTCATAAACAGTATATGTTGAGATAAATAACTAATGTTTCAGACGAATGTGAAATACAGTAATTGCTAGCGAAAAATAATATCGCTTAGGAAGCCTTCATAAGGTTCTGTTGTAAAAATGCTGCAGAACAAACCAATGGTGGTAAAAATAGTGCCGCAATAAAATACAGCATTCCAGTAGTCGGCCCATCTCCAGAGATTATGCTTATAGGCTAAGATGCCCATAAGCTCATCGTATTCCTCCAGTAGCAATTCAAGTCTTCTATTACATGTTATCTGTTTTAAAATTTATGCTGTCTACAGTATCCAATAATTGAAGATATAAGAGTTCTAAGTATCTAATTGAATTCCTTCCTCATTTTGACAAAAGTCTAGTAGTAGGAATATTGCTTACACATGAGATATGTTAATTCGTCTATCAATTATCTGTTTGGCCAATAATTTTATTAATCGATAGCTAGTTACTTAATCAATTAATTACTCTAATTCATGGGCTAAGTCTTCTCATCTAACGGGAAGAAATTATTGTTGCGAATAAAAATACCCGATAAAGCTCACCGCAGTATTATTTTGCTTATTATTCTGTTTATCACTATGTCCTGTAATAGACCGGCAATGTGACGTTGTAAATAATCCTGATATTTTTTTCGCATAACTTTTATGGCGCTCTATAGTTTCCTGTAAGTGAGAGATGATAGTAGCGATCCACAAAAATGCTACAAATGATATTAATAACAAAGTTACTTGGTCAAGCTGAGCGTTCAGCTCACGTTCAGCAGGTGCTTCAAATTGATGAACAAGTAATCCACCGAAAAGTGCATATGCAATTAGTACTATCAACAGTAATGCGCACTTTATCCACCGTCCGTACTTGAATTCAAGATTGTACCACATCAGCTTGATTGGATGGCAGCGAGTTGATCTGTTCGTAAATTACAATTAATTATGCAGTTACTCTGCACAATTTTAGTTAGAAAGTAATCCGTATTAGAGCAACTTCCAAAATTTGAATCACCACATTGGTGTTTTTCAGCATTTGCAATGTACTCACATTTCCACCCTCGAGAATATGCCGCCATCTTTGTATTTACAAGAGCATGTAACCGATGCAATCATAGCTTCCTTGCATGGTTGATCTATCTTAATTCCTTTTAATATGTTTAAGACAAATTAATCAATTTACTTGCTGTGAGTGTTCAGGATTTCTTCAATGACATCGTACACACTTGGCTGACTGGTTCTTTCATTGTAAATATTGAGGTCACGACGATCTATAGTGTCCTGAAATTCAAATCATGAAGAACTTCAATTACTCCTTTCTAAATTCAGTTTTACTCTAAATACTCTCGGCAATGTTCAGGCATCATTCATTGAATCATAATCAAAGTTCTTTGGGCTTATTTTTTTTCTTGTCTTTTCCTTGTTGCATCTGAAAGCCAATTCAGTGTTCAAACATCATTCAAAAGCTAAGAAGGAAGACAAAGTGGTGACGGACGAAAAAAAGTAGTACGTGTACAGTACATCACCTCACATATTGAACAATATTACCGTGGCAACATTATTTGTACTAAAACGAATAGATTCTATGCTTTGAACTTCCGCTGCTACGAATTCCCGCTTGTGAATTTTCGAGTTTTTTAAAGCATTTGTAAGAGAGTGTCTGTATTTTCTTCTGCAAAACTTCTGCAACACCTGAAACTTGCATCAATGACATTCACAAGCACGCAGAAGGCGATTACTCCACATTACAGCGTGAGCTGTTCCTAGACTCTACTTTTTTGTCACATGATGATCACCTTCAGCCCTTCGTCTTCTTGTTCACTGCCTGACCGGATCAAATTCCATACCATGGATACAATTTTCGAAAATATCTTACCTAAAACATAAATAATGTACAAAATAAGGAAAACAAAATGCAATCATCTGATAGCGGAGATGGTTGCCTTTTTGATTCATGAAGTCTTCTCTTCCATATCTGGCACTATTTGGAGGAAAGCTGAAAGTAGATTGAAAATTTAATGAAACCAATGATCCAGAAATACACCATCAGACGCCTAATTATTTGAAAACATTCCAATTTCTCTCCAATACTGCTATGATACAATAATATTATGGATATTGAATGAAATTGAAATGAATTATTGAAATATATATATATATATATGTATGTGTGCGTGTGTATGTGTGTGTGTGTGTGTGTGTGTGTGTGTGTGTGTGTGTGTGTGTGTGTGTGTGTGTGTGTGTGTGTGTGTGTGTGTGTGTGTGTGTGTGTGTGTGTGTGTGTGTGTGTGTGTGTGTGTGTGTGTGTGAACGACGCAAGCTATTTCGATTTTCCATAACAGTGCAGAACAACAACGGGGCGAGAAAGGACATCAGTCCTAAAGAAAGAGGCAGAAGTTTGTCAGCTGATATTATACCATTAAACAAATTGTAGCTGTTGGCTGTTATCAAAAGTATTGAAAGTCTACAGAAGAGATTAGCTATATTATTTTCGAAGGCAAAGTATTATTATTATTATTATTATTATTATTATTATTATATGTAATAAGCATTTCATGTTTCTATTTGGAGGAATTGATTAACTTCTCGGATCAATTTATCACCTATTCGGTTGAATAGTTTAATTTAATAATCCTAAAGCAACGAAAAAATTTTCGAAAGGTATCTGACTACTGCGCAATAATTTGCTGTGCAAGAACTTCGAAAAGTGTTTTCCACACTACCTTACTTTTACTTTTTCTTGAGGAAGGAACAAGAGTTAGTCAGATTAGAATAACATTTGATTAAAATTCAATTTAACCTTTTCACCTCATTTAACATAAGCATTTGTCATTTCTCTCCTTTTTCGAATTTTACATATTGCTTGTTGTGAATCCGTTTCAAATTACTTACTACTACTCTCCGTGGTACAATGTGTTGAAAGTTAATATTTTTTTTGCAAATAATAAATTCATAAAAGAAAGGAGAGGAAATGTGCGGTGAGCAAAATGAGTGGGAGAGATGTGGGGCGATGATTGTGGGATAATTGTGAATAATTTGATAAGTTTTCAAAATAGATGAAAGAGATAGGGGAAGGAGCAGTGCTGTGTGGGAAATGGTTTATTTAACGCTGTTTTTGTGGGAATCATGAAGAGAGCACATATGGGAGAAGCTAAGTGAAGTAGGAGAGAGGGAAAGGAAAGGTGGAAGAGAGGGTGGAAGCATTCCATTCCGCTTAATTCTCGACGTTCATTTTCAGCAGAAGCGCTTTACCGTTTAAGCGTTTTTCTTTCCGCACGATATAGAGCGGAAGTCGGAAGCATCTCTTACAGAAAGTCTGTTCAGCAGGAACAGCAGCAGCAGTAGCAGCAGCAGCAACAGCACTTTTCAATAATGCCAATAGTTTTCCATTTTAAGGGCAAAAGAATTAGAAAGGTTCTGTGTTGTGTAAGCTTTCGTTCTTCAGCTTACAGAGTATGTCAAGTACGAAGTTATGCAAAAAATGCATGCATGACTCAGTGACAAAAACTTGCATTGATCATAAACTGGCGGGACTCTTCCAGATCGTTTCCGGAGCGAGAACAGTGAAGTCAGCAGGGCTGATCATTACTAGCACCCATTACTGTCAACATATTATTTAAGCACGGTATTAAGCGTCGTCAATTAAGCTGACAATTATTTCTAAAGGTCATGTGTCTTCTCTCTGTTGACCTTCCCACTGTTTTCTATTGCCTGCTTCTCTCCACTCCTCTCGCCTATCCCTCACTTGCACAAGTGAACGGAAGGGTCAGTCACACATCGCTTCAATGCTCGATTAAATCAGTTTGCAGCACAGGTAGTAGTAGCACCTCCACACGCTGTTGCTTTGGTCAGTCATTCCTACACCGATCATTTAGTCTCATTTCAGTTATGCAGCTGCCATTAGTTAGCTTCCCTAATTGCTTCATCTATAATTTATTCAGCTTGAATGGAACAAGTAGGTTGCATACAACAAATCGCACAATTGGACAAACAAAAGTCTAACTTTTCCCTCTCACTTGTAGGCTTTTTCGAACTTCTCATTGTTTGCAGTCAAAATTGCCAAGTTTCTAAGTATTCGTAAGCTGGAAATAACTTCCCGATGTTTTTAGGGCTAGGTTTCAAACTTCTATTGCTCGTTTTTGTTTCATTTTTCTTCGCTTTTGTTTACTTCAGAATCAAAGATAGCAAATTTATCGATAAAATTATCGTCTGCTTGCGAATGGGATATTTTTTGAGAAGCAGTGAGAAAGAAGTGATCTTTGATTCAAGAAATCACTCGAAAAATTTTGTTGCTTCTCCGTTACAATGTATTATTGATCGAGCGAATGAGTCACGTAAATACGGCTGTTCAGTTCTTAATCAGAATCAGCATCCTTTAGTCTCTACAAATTCCTCCTATTTACTTTTCTTCATTTTTCGAAATGTCTGAAGAAAAGAAAATGAACGATGATGACACAACAGTTCGGGTAAAATGACACGTGAAGCAACTACTGCCTAGTTGCCTTCAATGGATGACGTTTTGTCGGTGCTGTTCCTGCATCGTTTTGTTTTTCACTCAAATTTATTTTTTCAGAATGATCAAGTTTGGCATTTTTGCAACATTTTTTCTTTCAATCATTTCATCAACAATTTATGGTGAGCTCTAAAAATTTTTTTTATTCCTTCCTCATACTTCTACGTGACTAGCGCTACCTTCCGATCCTACTTAAACGTGAACACGCACACAGTAGCTCTATCATCTTCGCTTAAATTATCTTACCTATGATTCTTTTTTCTTTCATACAACCGACAGTGGCTAAGTGTGAACTTTCCACAAAAGAAATTGTCGGACAAAGAAATTGCTGTACCTTGTGTATGTTGTTGACAAGTTTTCCGGAAGAAAACATTATTGGATTAGCCAGAAAGGTGTAACACTGAAATGGATATCCTCATGCCATGTCCAATCCGCGTTATAGAAAACAGTAGTTTGCTGAGCTTAACAGATGAAACTCTACTTTACTTACCAGTAACTTTCAGCAAGTTTTTATTTTTCTTTACATTTAATTAAGGATATGTGTTCCCCTGTTTGGATGAGTGTCAGTGCGATACAGACGACGAAGTAGTATATTGTCATAATGGTCGTCGGACTACGGCAAGTCTTCAAGGATATTTTTTTCAATGTGAAGTTATGAGAGTTTTCCTTCAATTGCACAATGCATTATGTAAAGTACATCAAGTGTTGACAATTTCAGCTTGAACTACCGGACGTTCGTTTACGAGGTTTTGTGGTGATAGGATTGGCAAATAATGAAATCCAGAATCTTCCTGATGAAAAATCCATTTTACAGTTGTTCCCAGACCTCCTGGTAATTGAAAATAATATTCAGTCGCCAATGACAATTTATAAATTTTGAAAGAAAAAAAGTTAAATTCAAAATGACTTTAGGCCATTGATGTGGAAGGTAATGCACAATTCGACTGCGAATCGCTGAAAGGGTATGAAAAAATTAAGGTAAGTTACAGGCCGGCTATTGCATTCGTAAAATCGCTCTTCGCTTCATAAATTTATTTCCAAATTAAGCTTGAAGCCGTAGAGAGTTTAAAGTATTCTGCAGATATACAGCGATTGCAATGGAAGCGAACCATTGATGATAACAAGAAACCTCAGGCTACCCAATATCATAGAGCCTGTTGACGTAAGTTTTGTTTTTCTTATAAATAACCGAAAAGCGCTTTATAGCGCTGCCGTCTTCCAGTTGCGCCGTCCGTATCATTGAAGACTTTCTATCAGCCGTACTTCACTGCCGATCAGTGCCTGTTTTAGTAAAGATTATGTAAAGCATTATTGCTTCCTAACTTCTTACACAATAAGGAGATCGACATTTCTAAAAAATATTTCGTTTCAGACATGTGACTTCCAGTGTCAGGTGAACAAACACTACAAAATATTTTACAACTACTTGGTGAAATTATGGAAGGTAAATTCTGTAGTCGGTACACTGTAAAAAAGTAGTGTACTTAACATTCAAGTTGGCTCTCAGCTTAATTAAAAAATCCTCATTTTTCATACCTGTACGGAGGTACGAAAAATGGATTTTTTTCATATGTTCGCTAAAGCACATTTAGTGGCTAATATCACATCATATATTTTTAGATGCTGAAAATGAAGTATGATAATATTGACAAGGAGAAAATTATCAACGATGTGAAGGACTTCTTCGTTAGTATTGCAAAGAAAATTGATGAGTTACATATGAAATAACTTCCGATTTCATGATGCAGTTTCGAAAATCAACGTTTCAAATGGTGCTGCAGTGTATGCAAAGCAATATTCCTCCACAATGCCTTCGAAAATGAGAAGATATAATCTGTCTCTATCGCTTTTAACGTGAGGATTTGCTCTTGTCCATGCAGTGAATTCAATATTTTGTATAAGACTATAATGGCCAGTGTGTACAAGAATAACCAGAAAAAGTACAAAATAAAATTACTGAACAAAACAGAATCTAGAACAGGAACACCATCACTGATGTGACACTGTATTCCACTTTAGCAAAATAATCATAAAAGTTAAATGAAGATTACAAAGCAATATTACAAATGGTATAATTAATGAGGGCAGCATCTAGCGAATATGAAAAATGAATCCCGTAGGAAAAACCATCGTTGAAAATATACCGGAATGAGTGTTCAATTACATGGGATTGTTAAAACGCACACACGTATTCGTTTAAAACAACATCCGTAAAACTATCTTGTAACTGTCAACTCAAGTTAAACCGTTTCAAACCTGTTACTTTGTTCGTATGTACCGCAAAATGATCCCAAAAAATGAGAAAATAAAAAGCAAGGTAGCACAGAGTGAGATCAAAAAAACGTTTGAAAAGAACGAAATAAAGAACAAAGTCTGTAGCTAGTAAGATTCGTTACAGACTTCAGATAGAATGAGATATTACAAGCAAGTAATAATTCTGAAATGCTCTACTTTCAGCTTCAACAGGGATCGTTCGATGCATAATTTCGCTTTAAGTGTGTTAACCTCCAAATAGAATTAAAAACAAAAAATCGTGCAAATGTAATGATCGAAGAAACGAAATGACGTAGCAAACCTAACCCACTGCTTGCAAATCAGTTTACATGTAGCTATGTCCTACTGTTAATTCAAGAGATTCACTACCATTACAAGCAAATGCATGTCTTTCAATAGCAGCTGTTGATGATACATAACAATATGACGACATGAAATGAATTCATACATCAGTGTACTGTGTTAGTGAGTTGTACGTCCTTCGACAGTTCCGTAAGTTGTCTGAAAGCAATTACAGAAATTTCTACTGTGAGTTAAATCTGAAGTTTACATAAAAGGCATCAGCATTCTAAAAGTATAGAAATGAATTTTAAAAAACGGTAATAAATAAAACCTCCGTATTATCAGCACTTTTGACTGCAATTCCTTTTCACGCACTTTCCATTGCATAACTGACTGTTTGATACCATCCATTTGCTTCCAATCACGAATCCATCGCAAAAACAAACGTTCCCAAAGTACCTGAGAGTTCCAATTATCAAAAAGCACATGAAACAAAACAGAGAATATAAGACTCACTATGCTTTGTGGTGAAACGCAAGGCCACAACACCGCTGGATTAGGTTCATACAAGGCGTTAACATAGGTACGTAATATTTCAGGGTTATTCACATATGACCAAAGTGACACCGTTCGCGTTTTAACTTCAAATTGTGCCTTTTCTTTCTCACAGTTCCCTAAAACATTGTAAGTTAAGCACGATCGCCAACCATGTTAAAATTAAATATCTCATTCGCTCATTTTCGCCACTAATTTTTTTTAATAAAATGATACTACAAAATTATTCTTATGTGATGTTACGAATAAGGCTTAATAAGTGTACTTTAGCATGTTAAAGCAGTAATATGATAATACACTCAATAAAACAATTCGAAAATTACCTAGGAAAGATCCAAATTCGGAAGCATAAGCATGTTCGAACAAAAATATGAGGAACTCCTCAGTAAATTCAAATGAGCACGGGAATTGCTGGTACACCTTTAAATAATGTGTAAATGAAATGATCAGCAGAGATTTAGAGTATTTAATATATAACTTCTGAAACTACTGACCTGCCAAACACAATCCAAGAAGCAAAGAAACATGGGAGATTCATACGGCCCTGTGATACCACCGGTAGCGAAAGCTGAATGGGCGCAGCGATAGGAGAAAGGATGTCCAGCGCAAATCCATTCTCGCTCAATCAAAGATTCGAAACTGGAAATCGCATTCATTCACGCAAACATTCAGAAAAGGATTACTGGGAGACAATTTAACTCACCCTCGAATAGTGCGAGAATCAGAATCCAGCAGAAGCTGTGCTAATGATGTTACTAAAAGAGTTGAATCGGTCCCTTCAGCACCATGCACCACTACCGGAACTTCTGAAAACAGTCTTCTTTGAGCATAATTTATGAAATGAGAATTTATCGTATAGAAAGCAAGAAATCGGAATTTCTCAGAAATAGCTAAACGAAATGATCACATAGAAACGCAAAGCACTGTTACAAATGATAATGATGTTGTGTCAGATTTATAGTTCCTACAAACTGAGATCAATCAAACCTTCCACCTTTTTCAAAACCGCACAACAACATTCAAACAATTTAAACTTTGTTATTTACCTTCTTGTGGATAATATATTCTATGTTCAAGGGATCTAAAATACAGTCATTTAAAAAAAAAAACATCCACCGCACAAAACCACTGATTTTCTGCAGTAATATACAAATGGGGTCCTTTTTCTGCTACATTTATGACACATTTTTTTTAAAGTAAACATCTAAGAAAACTCCGTTTATCAAAATAGAGTTTACTGCAACCAGCCGTTTTGTACAGATAAGTCATCAACTAATGAAATAGTTGCAAAGTCGTTGGCATAATTCTATGAATATGTGGATATTGCCACTCTTTCAGCTACACAAACATCTCAATTTTTAACAGCGTTCCTCTTGAGATTAATTAAATTGGTGAGGAAATAAAACAGTACAGATGACAAACCTGAAGTACCTTCACAGTGTACACATTGGGCCACTGTTGCTGCGCAGGTTAGCATATCTGAAACAAATTGCAGCCAACCACAAGACCCAAGGCGAGATATCCAACGATCAACACTGATATTCGTTTCTATACATACTGCAAAAACCATTTTTTGGAAGCAAAAGCGGATATCATTATAACAGAATGGAATCAGATATCGGTTTAAAATTATAAAATGAACATGATAGAACTGAGAACTGGAAAATGTACAAAACAGTAGAAGAGATATGTTGAATCCAAAACAGACAAAGCTGAAAATACTGTTTCTTTTTTCCTGTTTCGAAAACAGAGCTCGTCGCAATAGTAATCAAGAAATCATTATAAAACTCACATTCAACTAATTTCGTTAACGCATCATGAATCTCTTTAATTCGTGGAGTGCCTCCATAAACATATTTCCACTGTGAATAAAACATCTGTGACTCACACCCTCCACCTTTAATCAAGAAAAAAATAAGCAATTCCAAACTTAATTTCCAAGTCGAAAATATTTCTTTCAAAATACCACCAGAAAAGATGAAAATGTGTAATTTCACATTAACGATTTCTATTGTGTAAAAATCTGCTACGCAATGCTGCGTGAGTTTTCGCAGGCTATAAAGAAAACTTTACTCACGACCCCAACCAACCTAGTTGGAAAGAAGTTGCGGGATTATATCCCTCATTATGCTTCTGTCCAAAATCACTGAATTTTTATCCTCGTACGATGCGTTTTGCATAAAAAAAAACAACAGAAACAATGTTAAACTGGATCTACCTTTATTTTTAGCGCTTTGTGCTAGCGCTTTCGTGCGTGTATCTACAATAACTCCTTTACTTGTCGAGGACAACAAAGAATTCAGAATCGTCTCATCCTCTTTACATCGCCGATTTGTAGGGCCAACTAAAGGTTGTCCGCAACGGATAAGGCAAGACTGAAAGATGCAGCTATAGTTTTTTAAAAGATAGATAAAAAATATATATCGGAAATATTATGAAACCAAAGAGTAGTACAACAAACCTTTGTCCCTTCATGATAGAAGCTTAGTATGGGAAAACGTCCACCATCTCGAAAAGTAGCAGAAATTCTAAGATAATCATCACCAATACCCTTCGGCACAATTACCATTTCAGGATACGTACTACACACCTATTTAAAGAACTATATAAAAAACAATCCAGTAAATTCACGTAAACATTCAAGAATTACTCGGCAGTCTGTCCATGAATGTTTCCGGTTGTCTGTTGATCGTAAAATAAGCTAAAATAAATTTTCGCAAAGAACATACCCGAAATCCCTTATTGACAGCACTTACACGCCATCCATCTTTGCACCGTATCATTAACTTTGCATATTCTTGTTCAGTATCGAAAGCAGTCCAGCCATTATCAAGTACAGTAAAGGGGCACCGGTAATAAAATGGATAGTCGTGTTGTATTCCCCCTGAAAAATAATCTGCTGATTAATGTAGAATAATACAGTTAAGTTACCGAAACTATATACATTTAACAATGAAACCAGTTATCATACCATTTTCCTAAATCTACTCATTAAATATAACAATAACAAAAAATAAATAAATTAATAAATAATAAACAATAATAGATAATAAATAATTAACGACGATTAATAAAATAATAATAGAAAAAAAAAATTAAAACTTGCTTAAATTAGACAGTTTTTCGATAGAACGTGCAACGGCGAGACAATCATCCAAATTATTGATTTCAAAAACACAAATCATGAAGTTCTTGCACTTCAAAATCAGCTTTCCACTACGATTTACGCTATCTTTAACGATTGGTTCAACAACAACGCGATCTACTGCGCGATGAAGAAGCTGAAACCACTTACCTTTCTTCCATCACGTAAATTAGCAACACTAATCCAAGATCAATAACAAGATTGTTAAACGAAATTCCACTTTTTGCCAGCAGTAACTTAACGTACTACTACAAAAGTATGTTAAATCAAATCTGAGAAGATTATGCAGTAAGACCTACTCTCAAAACAGTAAGACCTACACTCAAAAGCTTTAATATACAGTTGAACGATTACATTGGACCGGTGGAATAATGAAGAGAGAGGAGGTACACCTACTAATGAAAAACACCACCGAAAATTTAGTGAGATAAGAAATCCACACTCCTATTTGTTATTAAATCAATTACCCAAAGTTCATTGCTATGTTCCTTTCCGCTCGCAGAGTTGGATGAGCTGGAAGACGGTGAAAAAATCATATGATGTCCAATTAGGGCAAGCAAACCTGACTGTGGTTGTCGAGGGCCTTTCCGTAGGAACACGTTATCTACACGTGACCGTTCTATTGCTTCCGACAGCTCCATAACCTTGAAATTTTAAATATTAACAAAACCAATTCATAGACAATGCACTGCAGTCCAGCGCAGAAAGCTGACAATGCTACTTTCTTCAGATAAGTAGGTCTTAGGACTGTAAAAAAAACTAGACAAATATCAATATTTTCTTTTTTTTGGAGAACGACATACGAGTGAAAAGCGTTCATAAAATATCGCATCTCTGGATGAAGCTGCAACATAATATAAGCTTGACTGTTTGCAAAAAACGGAATTCATAGCAAGATGTATTGTACAACTCCTAGATGTAAAACACACACACACACACACAGTCGGTGTGCATCACTGACCAAATGAACTGAACTGATGAGATAGAATGAACATGATTGAGCTTGGGCATTAGCTTGACGATATCTTCAATAAAACTCCTGTAGAATTACTTATAATAATATGAACGAAAGAAATGGGAAATGATTGAAATTTAGCTAATTAAGTCAAGTCCCAAAAAAATACAAACATGTTGCATTTCATATAGAACAAAAAAATTCACATAGACAAAAGAAAACCAAAAGATCCATCCACCGATGACACATTTCATACGGAACAAAGAAATCCATCACTGCCACTTACCAGAAATTCACGGAAATGGGCTTGAATGCGGTTTGCCAATTTGACACACGTTAGCTGCTGCTGTTGTCCGTTGACATTGGTGAGTGCGTGAGTGACGTATTAGGTTAGTTTTTCGTGTGTTTCAGCTGTGTGAAAAGGATGCTTGAGCAGTTCAAAAATTAGAGTAAGGGAGAGAAAGAGGAAGTAGGGATGAAATGGATGGAAACAGTTCAGTGGAACAAGGATTGATTTCTGTTTTTGGCATAGAATTGGCAATAAAATATTCCGCATTCTTTTGAAATGTGCATTGTAACTCACGGAAATCCATCCTTAAGCTTATATATGCGTCACAGCTTATCATTGTAGTCTTTACTAGATCTGTCGCACAGCGTTATCAATTACTTTTCCCGTCTTAATGGCAGAGGTTCCATTCGCGGAGGATTGTGAAATGGAAAATATCCATCCATACATCACCTTACTATATAAGCTTATCTATGATTTATAACCTTAAATTTGGTTTCATCGGTGCATTCTGTTTCTGAAAACTGGAAATGTTGATATAATTACCGCGAAGGCTTGGTGGCATCATATGGTCGTTATGGAAGATTAAAGGTTGTGCTGCGATATACAGACATTGTGACAGGTGTAGCAGGCAAATGAAAAAAGTCATGTTTTGTAATTAGTTTATTGTAAGAATAGTTTATGCGTAATAAATTTTTCAGGATATTGAAGGTGCTGTTCTGTGTTAGATTAGATGTTCTTCGTGCTATACTATGCAGACACGTTCTAAAACGAAGGCCGAAAAGCAGCGCCGTGCGGCACAGTTCCTGTGCGGTATTATTGAAGGTTGAGAAAAGCTAAAGTTCATTATATATATATATATATAGTATCATTTTTTAGCTTGTTTAACTGCATTTGGTATTTGTTTAATAAAAAAGTCGGTTTGAAACAGGTTTCTATGGACGACCGTGGACAGCAGATCAGCGGAGAGATTTATTCGCCAGGATGAAACGCCTGGGAATGAACACTTACATTTACGCCCCAAAGGACGACCTGAAGCACAGAGCTGAGTGGAGGCAGTTGTATAATTCTGATGAAGTAGGTTGGTGGTTTGTGAATCAACAATAACGAAGGCAAAAGTTTGGGATGGAAATCTAAGTTTGTTCACTTACAGAGTTATTACAATCTCTGATCCAAACAGCAAGGATGGAAAATGTTACATTCGTATACGCGTTGTCTCCTGGAATTGATATTATTTATTCTAGTGAAAAAGAAATTAAAGCTCTGCATGATAAATCCGAGCAGGTTCGTTATGGCCACATGTTTATGGAATAGATGGAATAGATTTTTTTTTATGGAATAGAAAAGGCACAAATTCCGTAAATTTTAACCGTAAATTCCAGCTTATTAAAAAGACTGTCATGAAATAACGGATTCCAAAAGAAATCCGAAAAGCAGTATCTTGAATGTGACAGTATTCAACTAGTTAGCTTTCCTTTATGGTATCTTTTTCTAGGTACGGTGTTTAGGCTGTGATGCATTTGCGTTGCTATTTGATGATATAGATATAGCATTAAATGATGTCGACAAAAAGCAGTTCTCAACTATTGTTATGGCCCAGTTAACTGTTGCTAATTCTCTATACGAATTTTTGAAGTGTCCCCACTTCTTTTTTTGTCCTACAGGTGACCTATACTATGTTTGTTTCATACATGTTATGCAGGCATCTAACCTTTTTATGATTTGCCTGGGAACACCTTTCGAAGATGTTATTGTTCTGGTCTTTATGCAGTATACATTTTATTGATGAATTTCCTCTGTAGAGTACTGCGAGTCACGAGCGAATCCATCATTAGAAGAATCGGACTATTTGCTTACGTTGGGTAAAAAACTGGTTGCTGATATACATATTTTATGGACAGGTGTGTCTTAAGTTATATATTTTACGTTTGAGGGCTTGTAATTTTCGAAATTACACTTTTCTTTTCGATGTTGAAACTTCGTTATCGTTTCATGTGCGATTTTGACACTAGCAGAAATAATTTGATGGATCAACAAGCCAAGTAGTATATTTCAGGACCTCGAGTGGTGTCTCGTGAAATTACAATTGAACACATTCGGCGTGTTGCCGCTGTGCTACAGAGAAAACCGGTGGTTTGGGATAATTTGCATGCCAATGACTATGATCCTAAGCGGGTTTTTTTGGGTCCATTTGCTGGAAGGTACATATATGTAGTGTTGAAAAAAAAATTTCTTGGTTGCACTGTACCAAAATTACTTGTAAAAAATGTTGTAGGCCTGTGCGACTGAAAGAAGAGATCGCAGGAATTTTGTTGAATCCAAACTGTCGTTATGAAGCTAATTTCCTGCCGTTTTATACATTAGCGGAATGGAACAACTGTCATGCAGATGCTGATGTCTTGGAAGGTATCGCCACAATGCTTATTTTTGATCATTTGGAGATTGTATTGGTAAGGTACAGTTTTTCTGAAGGAGTGAGTTGTCTGTTACTGTTAGTCGACACATATGTATAATATAGTTTTAAATGAAGTTTGCAAGTTTTTTGTGTTATAGAATAATGAAGAGTTTTTTTCTGTTTGTAACGAAAATTTGCAGATTTAAATGAAGGCATGTAAGACTTAAGGAAAATCTTTGATTTCTTTCAGAAGTGGAATCAGATGCTATATTGGAGGCAGGTGATGTAGTTCCTGTTGCAACACATATTGTTGAAAATGCTTCGCCGAAACGATTATATCATCCACTAAAAGCTCTAGATGAAGGTATTAAGAAATGGATTGAATACTTTAGCACAGAATCGTCAACAAATTCTCGCTTGTAAGTCTTTGCTTTCTCTCAAATTTACTGATAGCATTTTATTTCCGTGACGTTCGAAATATTTTAGATCTGTTTCTGTTGAAGTGGCTGATGTTGACGAGCTGAACGAACTGAAGCCGTCAACAAGCTGTATTTCTTTAGTTACTCGAGAACTGAATGGTCCAGAGAGTAGTGGCAGTCAGACAGCATTTGTTTACTTCAGTGCTCCGGTAGTTCTAACTAAAATGACATTGCTCATTTTCATTTGCAAAACTGTCATAGCATTAAAAAATTGAGTTTGATGTGGCAGTTGGCGAGATAAATCAGCTACATGTTTTGTAAACCTTGTCTTTGATGAATTATAATGTTTTCAGTGCATATTCGAGTTTTACATTAGCTTATCTTTATTTAGAACAACTCAATTGCACAACCAGTAAACTCGATGTGTTCTGAATATAGTGAACCAATGGATTTGATGTCGGTTACCAAGGTTTCTTGACATTTTTTAATGTCCTTTAAACATTCTTTGACTCCATTTTATGTTTTATAAGTGTCGTGGATTGATTTTTAGGATGATACAAAACCATTGTTGGAAGCGTCTGATCAAAGCAAGGGAAATATTCAAGAAATGCTGGAAGTTTCGTCGGATATCAGTATGGACAGTAGTGTTCATTCCGATTTAGAAACAAAGTATTTCGAACTCCAATTCATTTCTTTCACTCTTCTCTATTGTTGTGTCAATTAACGAACCACTAGACAGCATTTATATATGCTAAAGATCCTATGCACTAATGAACACGAAAAGTGATAGTCATCTTGACATATAGCTGTTATAGTGTCACTGAAGTGGAGCAGGTGGCAATATTTGTCGATATGTTTTATTTGCCTTTTGAACATGGTCGTCGTGGTATTCAAATGCTACAAGAGTTTTCTTGGCTTCACGAAAACTCATATGTGATGAGAAGAAGTAGTGATAGCGGAATTGATGACCAGGTTGTTAAATGTTTTGTAGTTTTAATAATTTCACAGGATCTCATCTTGCTATAATGTGGTTAAGAGTGTTTTACTTTCTGCTGTGTTAGTAAGAATTGGAGCTTTCTAACTGAGATTTATGGAAAAGAAAGAGCCCACACACTTTCATTGGTAAGTTGGAGTAGATCTGAAACACAATTCTCCAACTCTTCATTCTATGAAGTATCCGTTAAGAATGCAGCACCAATGAGATCTAGTCCAATTAAACAATGAAGTCTGCAATTCACTCATTGGTTATCATTTTTATTTCTAATTTATATAAGTTATTGAAGGTACAAGAATTTGTGAGTGACGAATGGAAGCGAAGATGTGAGGATTTTATTAAGCTGTTACGTGATGTAACCAGACTCTACCAGCATATTACACAGCTTCCTAATCGTGTCCGTTATTTTTATTGTTAATTAAATTGTACTGCTGATAAAACTGACTAGAAAATGTAGTCAGTATTTATAGTTTGGATCTTTATTGAATTAAGTTTTAATTTACCTCATACTTATTCATGAAAGTTCTGAAGTGAGGTATGATTTCTGTGACTGTTATGTTTGGCACACTTCTCAAATTTTCGGTTTTATCCAAAAAAGAGAAAACAATAGATTTAATTTTTGGTACATATAGGTTTGTTTTAAAAATACGAAAGTCTACCATTAAGAACATTGTAAAGCATGAAAATATGAGTGTTACTTTTGCAGAGCGTTGTTCAGGAGCTCTTTCAATACGTTTATGACGCTCAGGGTATGGCTTCTATTTTAGAAGCACTTGTTCTTTGGATGGCTGGTGGACATCTGAATGTTGCCCCTGCTGGTATGTCTTTCATTATTTGCGGCTTTTTTAATGTACTAATTCATATTAAATTTCTCAACTAGTAAGTATTTTGATATGTTTACAGATTGTGATTGTTTTTGGCGCGTTGATATTCCTGACGTTGAACCGTGGACTTTATCCGGTGGTTTCTTAGCGGATTTACAGAGACTTCTGTACTCGAGTGCTAATTTAGCTGATTTATTCTTATTGAAGACGGTGCTGCCGCTTTCTTTAAACTGCTACACAGTTAGGCCTTACGTAGATGAAGATACGGTTTGTGCTTTTTTGTTTTTTTCCCCTGAAAAACAAGAAGGCCATTAAGTTGGTTAACCTATTTCTCTTGTTTTATGTTACATTATTTTATTACGTGAATTGTCTTAGTTTTCTTAATTATTTGTTTCTATCAACAATCAAAAAGCTTTGTTCAGATTGACAGTCTGTGTTTTTAATAGAAAACTTTGTTCTTCGAAACTATCACCAGCATTCTAAACTCTTCCAGTTTTACAAACACTTCGTATTACATTTTTTGCATTTAACGCAATAACGGAATTTCTAGTTATTGAGGTTGTTGAATTAAGGTTACATTTTGTTCTAGAAAAATGTTCGATACATGTGGAAGGCTGAAAATGACTACGCTTCAAGCGTGGGAATTCTAGGGGAAATTAAAGATGAACGTTTTTTTGACAAGTAAGTTATTAATTCTCTTAAGCGAAGAGCTAGGTGTTGCGTTTTGTTAATGCAATAAAAGCAGCTTGAATTTAGCATATGTCTTAAATTCTTAATAGAAACTTTGTGCAAGCTTTGCTGACTTAACTGTTTAGTATATTTAATAACTTGATCTAGTGGAAATTCTTTTTAAAAATGTGACACTTAATTTTTTCGTATAATCTGATACTTTTATCCCATACATTTGTTAAGCTATTTACAAAGATTTTGCTTGGACTGAATTGAAAGATGGTTTTTTCAAGGTACATTGGTGCTTATATTAGTTTTGCAACGCCACGGACATGCTTCGTTGCAGTTGAAAATGACGCTGTTGGGAGTCCGCGACAAGTCATTGGGTTGATATGTGCAGCACTTGATGCAAAACAGTTTGCTGAAAGGGTTTGTAGGCTTACAGATATAAAAGTTACTGAAATACATAGATTCTATGATTTTTCCATTTTGGAATGGATAGATGAGGATTATCCCTGTAGTATAAGCCTGGTAGTGCTTTATTACATAGAAAATATAAGAAAGTGATGTAGTATAACTGCAAGCACACAACGTATTTTAGCTCCAAAGTCAGTACATTCCAAAGATGCGTTCCAAATACAAAGCATATGTTGAAGCAGGGAAAGCGCAATCTATATCCAATGAGGAAATTGAACGCCGGGTAAAGCTTAGTAGTCCAAGTACATTCGGATTATGTTTTGACCGTGATTTCTCGTCTGGACGAAAGATATTCCTTAATCTTTATATAGTGCTGCTGCATGAGTGTTCATTCAGTTCTATCTTTCTGTTTTTAGTGATAGATGTTGTAAAAAGAAACACCAATTCGATTTTTATACAATTTTTTATATAGATTTTGGTTGTCATTTTAGCATGTTGGAAGGTTAGATAAATCTATTTCTCGATAATACTTTTTTTTTTTTTAAGTGGCAGCGTCTACATGACGATATTGGCGTGTGGGGACCGCCTAATCTTTCGGACTACTTCTACGAACAATTTCCGAGTCAGGTTGTTGCTTATATATTAATTTCTGTAATAATAGCATTCATCATTAGAACATTTGTGTGCAAAGTAACTCATGGATCATTTCAGAATATTTTGAAAGTTATAGATTGATGTAAGATGTCATGACTTATCGCAAGATGCAGTGGTTTTTCGTAGGCTGGTATGCATAACAGCTATAGCCTTATCTTATAATGGTGAGCTTACTATAAATTCATACACATTCGAAAATTCTTCTTTTTCATGTAGTTTTAGTATAAAATAATATATAGATAGTACAAAATAATATATAGACTTTCAAAAAATGCTGGTTGCTCTTTCCGTGTTCCCACATTATTTCACTTCCATTACGTCCAATGAGGACCGAGATAATTCGCACTTTTTCAAAGTATATTCTTCATTGTCAAATTTTCAAATGTTTAAAATGTCATGTTTTTCCGTAGGCTTTTATTTTAGTTTCATTTTTATTAAAAAAAGCTGCAAAATTTTGATTCTTATAGGATCTTGCGGATTTTTCATGGTGCTGAATTCGTCCGACAGAGAAAAAATCAATTTATGCTCAAGGATAGGTCTGATTACTTTGAAGGTAGATTTGTTTTAATTATCCTCTATTTGCGTCGAACAAAGTTAATACCTTGTTTGTTATCCATACTAAATTTCAGGAAGCGGGTGTTGCCGATGACCTGATTTTGATGGGCCATTCTTTATGAATGTTGTTTTTGTTCTCTTTATATCTTTTTAATACTCTTATCGCTCAATACTAGAATTAATTTACTTTGTATTTCCTACTTCCGTTCATATCATAGTATTGTGAGCTGTTTTTAGTGATTTCTGTTTTAGTTTGGGACTACCCAATGATTTGTATCTATCTTAAGCATTTTATTTTCGTAAGCCAGGTGCTTAACTTTCATAAAATGTGATTTTTTCATTGTTGTTTTTAACCATGCCAATAATATTACAAATTATCTGTTCATAGTGATTTCTCGCAATGGATATTTTTTGTTCAGTTCTGTGATCAGTGTAATTTTTAATGCAGTGTGCCTGATTTATTTTCATCAATTGAAGGAAGCTTCCTAATTTGGTTTTATTAATATTTTCAACTGTATAGTTAAAGAACGCATTGGGTGGTGACTTAGTGGATCATTGGTCTAAGGTTTATCAGTGGACTTCATGTTTTTTTTTTGGTTCATTCCTTTGAGGAACTCTTGCATACCCTCTTCACTCTTTTTTGTTATTTTAATTCTATTTCATCAAAAATTTGTCTCTGTTGCTTGTTGTTGATTCAGGATTGTAATTACCAAAGTGGATAAAGGTTGACAATTTTTTTCAGCCTTTTCATTTATTCTTATTTGAAGAGATTGCTCAATATCGGGTGGGAGAGTGTGATTGACTCTTGCTGCGGATATTAAAGTATTTGTATTTTGTTATAGACTAATATTAGGTATTTGCTAAGTTGAACAAAAGGGAGGAATTAGGGATAGATAAGTTCTGAATGCAAACCAGACAGTTGAATCGTAAGTAAATTAAATAAGTGCTCCTCTATTGATTCCCATCAGAAATATGTGGTGGAAGCTATACTGATGGATGATATGGTGTTCAAGCTGTTCCACTTTTTGTAAAAGTGGCAAAACAAATGGACTTCATGAAATTCAATGGCGGACCCAGTTGCGAAATGAAATTACGAATATAAAGGAATGTGACAAGCTGTGCACACATTGCATTGTTCGAGTTTTTATTGTCAAGCTCTAGATCGGTACGTTTACTTAATCGTTCCTTTCCCATCCCAAAATACGTCCCCGCCAATCGTACGTCAATCTTTATCATTCTCGGTGTCTACTACAGTTGAGATTTTGATTTTAACAAATATGCTTTTGCTATTTTATTTTAATCAAAATGTTATACTCACTATAAAACTGTAGTAATATTAGAAGTGCAGTGTCATGAAATACCGACCTGATATGCTGCTATTTTCGCTGTTGCAAAATGGATAAGAGGAGTGGGCTGATTGTGTGAGAAATGTGGGCAATGATAATCCTATCAATGATGATTGGAAATGATGGTAGTGATGGATTACTGGGATGGATGGCGAAAGGTAGTGATTGTATTACATGAGAAGAGAGAAAAGGTGAAAGAGGATGACGGACGGTTGGTGGTAGTTGTTGAATGAGTTGTGTGACGCGATAGAACATCAAAGAAGCAGGTTGTTCAGCCAAATCACTTCTGGTTAATTGGTCGACAGTGAAAATTCTAATTGGCTTTAAAAATGAACGACAACAGATATATTGCCCGATTACATCTCTTTACCCATTCCTAACCGTTCCGGTGTCTCTCTTAACCTGCTCGCTCCAAAAATGTCCCTCCATCTTTCTATTTCTTTCTCTCTCTCTCCTTCCAATATTATTCTTATTTTGATATCAATTTCAACAGTCATTAATTTGACAGTTAAAAATTCAATCATATACAGAATTGAAATTTAAATCAATTTTGTTTTTCTGAAGTCTGTCAGTTGTTTTCTTGTTTCAATTACAATTTCATGAACATTTCAACAATTCCCGATCACTTTAAGTCATTGTTGATCCAGACATTTTTATTGCGATCTGTTTCGACAATATTTTTCATTAATATTCTGGGCAATATTCTTCTCCCAGTTATTGTTACGTCGAGTAGAACTGACTAGTCATGTGTAGTTTGCAATCGTTGTGCCCTCTTTGTAGCAACTTGAAGGACCAAATTGGTTTAAACTTTTTGAAAGAAATGATTTCATAGTGATCGCCCAATAGTAAATGCAACTTCGCCTGGTTACTATTCACGTAATGGATTAATTGTGGAAATTTTGGTTACTGCTCGAAATTTTCTATTTAATAATTATATCTGCGGATGCTAACTTAAGAAAACACTTCCTACCACGTTATTTCCGTTATGCAAATTACATATCACTGCAAATTTCGTCGAAAGAAACACAAAGTGTACTCGTCTGGAAAATTTTTGCAACTCATTGAAATGGTCAGTTGATGCCAAAACCAAAATTGCTAAATTGCAAACTCGCTAATAAGAGACAAAGAGACAAAATGAGACAAAATGATAACTGAGTTGCAGTCAGTCAAAGACGTTTGGGAAAGTACGGTTTATTGGCAAAATCAGTGGCAAATTAATTTTGCATCATCGACGACTTATCGATGACCACAGAACTCTCGAAACTAATTTTGAAGTCATTGAAGTCAGTGTGGACCAATTCTGACTGAAGATAGCGTATGAAAAAACATTTCGATAGAGCAGTGATAAAGTATCAACTGATTAAAACAGACAGTGAAGAGGAGGAGTAGGAAGAAGGAGGTCAAAGCTTTCTCTGAAGTTCATTTCTTTATTTCTCATGTGTAAAATTGTTTTATAAAGGAAATAAATGGTGGCGAGACTGAAGAGACATTTCATATTCAACATAATTTTTTGCGTCAACAGGTCCATTTAAACCAAGTTAAACCGATTGCATCAATTTCGCGTGTTCCCATTTACACGTTTCCACTTGTGCACGTATGTTTGTGCATGAATTACGCAATTATATCTATACATTTGATTACATGTGTATAAGTGATATGACGTCAAATACCGTAACGTGTGCTCTGTTGTGTCTCATACACATATACATAACATTTGTAGCGCTTTTCATGGCTAATGAAAGTGTACGCCTAATAAGCTTATTCAACTTCTATGCCTAAGAAGCTCATTATCATGTGCACATCGCACAACTAAATGTTGTTCGTGGATGGTAGCCTGTGCTCTTAACATTTCTTTCATCTCTCCTCTTTGCAATTCTACTTCGTCCACCGTTTCGTTTATAGCAAATGTCATCGCAGGTCAACAAACAGACTAACATTAAGGATTAATTTTTCCAGCAAAATTAGTATTTAAAAGTAATCAGTAATCTATCATTTTTTTAAATTCAATCATCCAATTTGTTTAACAAATAAGAGAAGAATGCTTAAAGCTCCAATTTTTCATGCAAATTCATTAACTTTACCACAAAGTGATAATGTGGGAAAAATGTGGGAAATTTCATCTAGCAGATTAAAAAGGCTTATGATTATATAAGATGCTGAAATATAGTTTTCATAATAATACATTGCATCGATTGATGATGATTTATTGTTGCATTGCAATAAACAACTTATCGATTGTGTTAAACTTTGGAGTGCTTTTTAATTTCAACACAAAATTTACGAGATGATAAAGAGAGGGATGAAAAATGTGTCAATAATGTATAAAGGCCTACAAACTATCAGTGTTTTCACTAGAATTTGCAACGAAATACGTCGGAGAGTGAAGACCTGTTGCGCAGGGTTAGATGATGATGATGATGACAATGAAACGATGGAGTGGAAATGTTCGCATTTGATGAAGCACATTCAGAAAATGACTGTCTGTGAAAAAGCGACGAGTTTCATGTTACACACTTCTAAAATGTTAATTTCCAAGTTCTAGAAATGTTTGCTTGCTTCACACAAATTACGCTTCTTTCTGTCCGATCATCAGTGTTCCAATGTATTTGTTTTTTTTTGTCACTAAAAAAACCACCTATTAAGCTGAAACTTTCCTCTTGCTACACCAGCAATCAGTTATGGTCAGTGACAATCATTTAAATCCATTAAGCGACATATAGTAGTAGTGTTGCACTTGGTTACACATCTTCCTGATGTGAAGCTACTAATCTTGAAAAGTAATAGTCTTTCTTTTCCAGTCGACTTTTACTGCTAAAAACTAAGAGGTAACTATCTGAAAACTTTTTTTTAAATTGAAGAAAAAAGAGATCCAACAACACATCATCATTAAATCGTGTTGGTTTTGTTGCAGCAATAATTTAAATAACTGTTAGAAGTAAAATGATTAAGCATCACTGCGTAATTGAAATTGAATACGATGTATTCTCCCCGCACAAGCAATACACTGGCGGGTTTTCAACAGTTGATGCTTCTGAACAATGATTTTGTTACAATGACATTTCATACACATCACTTATCTCTTAGTTACTATCATCGGCGTTACTAGTACTGTTTTACCGTAACTAATTCATTGTAGTTCATTGTAGTTACACCGCATTCCTCGCCGTGTTTTTTTCTTTTTTGTTATCCTTTTAATTTAAAAAATTTTTTAGAGTCATTTTTAACCTTCAACAGTATTGATCGCTTTTTCTACCTTTGCTATTATTAATAATATTTTATGCGTGTAGTATGACTGTTGATTTCAGGGACTCTTAAATAATACATTTTTTTTAACGAATTTATTACTTTTATTAAAAAGAAATATGTGAGCAATTCTTACGAAATTTCATTCTGTCTACAAATTAAGACACATTCACACTAAAGAAAATTTGTTTATTAGATAAGTGACAATTTCGTTTAATGTAAGATGTGAAATGTTTACCGATGTATTTTTTCCGTTTAATACACGTCGAAATATTTCTATTACCGAAATATCAATTAGAGAAGAAGTATTTGAATTTTTGTCTGAAAACTGTCACAATTTGTTTCTTTCAGAAAACAATCTGCAAAAGGGATTGTGGAACAAGGAATAAATCTGAAGTGCGTAGATGCAGCAAGTGAGTGGAGCTGTTCATTTTTACTTCGACAGTAACAATCGGTGTTAATATCAGAAGATTTATTAAGCTCAACACTTACCGACCATTTGACGAAAGAAATTATGACAACGACAGCACTGTCACAGACAAATAATTCAGCATCAGCAACTCATCAACTGAATTTACTTAGCTCAGCCTCAGCAGCAGCAGCAGCGGCAGCGGCAGCAGCAGCATCAAACAACGATTTGACCAGAATTACGTCATCACCAGTTTGTTCCACTTCAGTGGTAATGCTTAATTCTGGATGTCAGCCGTTGCAACATTACATAAATATGGCCGCCAATCAGTACAGTCGGCCAGTACCAATGCTTCCATCAGTTACGAATATATTCGAAGGTGTCCCAATATTCCTCCTTTCTCAGTCATCTTCAAGTTCTCCCGTAGCAAGCACTTTATACCCCTACAGTCCACATCAACGATCTATAATGGTATGTTTGAAAGCCTCTTTTTACACCAATTTACTCGTTTTCTTTAGCAAGAAATTATTTTGACTTTAAGTATTTAACGAAGTTATTTTAGGGACTGACTTACTTCACTTTGGTAGCATAACTCCACGCTTACACAGTTTCGCATTGAGGATGTTAGGAACAGAGCACTATATCGGTCATCAAATGACCTCATGCATCCGTAACTTATCATTGAAATAACTAACACGTGGCACGGGGTACTTTTGACTTGCTAGAAGCATACGGAAACACCAATCACTTCTCACCATTCATTAACACAGTTGGTTATATGAGATATGCAAGCCATATTTCATTGAAAGAAAGTACTTGTAATTAGAAGTGATAGTGGTGTTATGCTTGCAGGAAGTGAGAGCAAACGTGTGCCCTGGAAATCAGTCTCCAAAAATGGATATGAGTAGTATGCTTAAAACTGAATTGCTAGAATCAGAATTATGCGTAAATTGAGTTTTTTAATTCAAAAAAAGGAAAGGAAGATTGATCGATAACCATGCCACTGACTAATGGGTGCCATGGTTATCAACTTTTGTTGAGTGGTACTAACTCAGCTGTAATTTATTTCAGAGAATTTCCATGTATTTGTTGGCGATTTGGCTAGCGAAGTAGACAACTGTATGTTGAAAGCGGCCTTTGAAAGCTTTGGGGAAATTTCGTCAGTTTTCACACCTTCTTACAATTTGCCTCTTTACACTCTCGCCGCGAGCTTTTCCTCCTACCAGCGTTTACTATCGTTGATCGCAGAATTTTCCGAGCGCTTCACTTCTCATTATAAACAGTTGCTGTCCACTCACCGTCATTATTACCATCACTATACTAGTCCCTCTTCCGTTGGAATTTCTAGCAGCAATTAAATATTCGATTTCTCGACCTCACAATGTTGTCATCCGTTACTGAGAAGACATCATGTTGCTAAAGAAGTTCTTATGTTTCAGTGAGGCTAAAGTGATCAGGGATCCTCAAACATTGAAATCAAGAGGTTATGGCTTTGTATCATTCCCTCTTAAAATGGTAAGTTCGTTAGTCAGTTACATCTTCTGGCTTTTGATTTGAAATTGTTTTTACTCTTCATTTACTGCAGAAATTTTCGAAAATGATCTGCTTGAAAGCCAAGTGACGGATGCGATAACATGGTAACGCTGCAACCTTTCATCTTCTGCAAATTCTTTCTCTCACTTATTCTACTGCAAGGAATCACTGGCCTATCATAATCCATACTCAATGCGCTATCTTATCCGAAACAGTCCTTCAATTTCTAGAGTGCGGAGAAGGCGATCGAGGAAATGAACGGACAGATGATCGGACGACGACAAATACGTACAAACTGGGCAATGCGAAGATTCGATGGGAGTGAAGAGAATTTCGTGAAATCGCCTACGTACGACAATATATTCAACGCAACTCATCCTGCCAATACGTCCGTTTATGTAGGAGGCATTTCACCTGCTATCACGGGTAAACTTTCCACTGGACATTTTGCAAACTATATAGATCGAATTGATACATCATGTTCTCTGACGCATGCCATCACTGATTGTTTAAATTAATGGCTGCGAAATTTTAGTTCTATTGAAATGTTAAAAAACATATGATTTTGATGCTTACAAAGAAAGCTTTTATATTTTTAATCTTCTCCATCATTAATTATTATACATACTCTCGTTTCAAACTGTTCATCTTTGATCAAAAATTGAACCAGAAGTGATTAAGGAAGTGAATTTTAGAAGCCATTAATTCATTGGTGCATCTTGCAAATAGCATATCCCTAAGAATGTAATGGTTTTTGAGAACTTTTATAATTTTTGTTTCTGTGCTAAGGTAAGTACATTTCTTCTCGCAAATGTGTGATTGATTGCATTTACGCATGAGACATTAAAGGATAGAAAGGAAGTTTTATTCCGCCAGTGCTAATTAAAATCGAATTCCGCAAAAAAAATGAATCCATTCTTTTCAATCCACCATTGCTTTGGAACTCCGGCAAGAAAAGAAGAAATGCGGTGAACAGAATGAACGAAAAACATGACTTGCCCTTTGCTTCTTGCTCGTTTCTTACTGAATTACATCATAGAGAATTCCCCTAGCTACAGTCTGAAACAAGTGCCGCTTTTATTTTAATGAAAGAGTACGCAAACTTCAAGGCAAAGTTTGAGATGCAGTAATTGGTGCTTAATCTTATTTAGTTAGAAATATAGTATCGAAAAATTTAGGACTACAATTAACATCATAGAAGAATGTTGGAAGGTACATATAGTATATATCTCAGTTCTACGAACTTGACGATCTATGAATAAATGCAGATGAAGAACTCATGCAGTCGTTTTCCACAATTGCAACTGTGGCAGAAGTACGATTGTTCAAGCAGCAAGGATATGCTTTCGTACGATATATGAGTAAGGAAGCTGCTGCTCGAGCTATTTTATCAATGAATGGACGAGAAATAAACGGCCAGAAAATAAGATGCAGTTGGAGTCGAACAGCTATGGATAATAATGTAATAACAATTTGCACTTACTACCTTTCCAAGTGTATACCATTTCATAGGTAATCTTTGAAGATATGATGCATTCATCGTTCGTGGAATACTTCCACGAACAATTAATTGGTTAGAGATTGGAAAATACGTCAATCTCATTCAGAATCACATCTTCAATTTGTTAACATCCAAAATGCCATTTCAGTCATTCTCGATCAAAAATTCCCGCATAGAAAGTAACAGCACTTTTCAGATGAATATATTATCAAATCAAGTGATGGGTGGTGTAAATCTCTTGACAAACAACATCATGGGATTCAGTCCACTTATAGATCCAATAGCATGGAATCAAAATCAATTCTTGCCCCAGTTTTGTGGACATCCGCTGCTGCTCAGTCAACATTCATACAAGTGATGGAAAAGGAGAACACTTCAAATGAATGCTAAATTACCAATTAGCATATCCTAACACTTAACTTTTTCTTCCTAATCCAATAACAAATTGCTATTTTCTAATGAAAAAAAATGAAACAACAAGAGTTAGAATTTTTATTGTATGCCTATTGCCTACAATGAATGAAAACTCGTCAGATAAAAATTTTAATAATCAAATTATCAATTAGGAATTTATACAATTGAAAAGGAGCAAATAAACAATCCATGTTTATCACCAACGATGTTTTATCACTGGTGAGAAATGCTTTTATTGAATTCTATGTCATATTCAAAGATTTTTCTAGTGAAAACGGAAATTCTTGACTAATAAACAATGTTTTAGCAAGGAAACATTAATTTAATTTTTGTTTTAACATGAAAATTTGTCAACAACCTTCCCATCAAAGAAATTTTTTGCTGAAAAAAAGCAACAATATGCGTTTTATGATCCTAATCGAGGTATATCAGTTATTCGTATGAAATATATCAACAGTCCGAAATTGTGACTTCATTAAGTCATAATCGTGGTGACGCACAAAGTATAGCTCAATAGTATCAAAGTGGCTCGGCAATTTTAACTTTCAAAAGCCTCACCTTATAGGAATTAGAACTTTAAATAAATCAAACTGTAGCCAGTCCTTAGTCAAATTAAATATGGAATGGTTAGAACTCTAAACAAAGAAAATCTTTTATAAAGAAGGGTTCATTATATGTCCACAAATAACGTACTGCTGAGCTAAATACTGGAACAACCAGTTCCTTCATAATTACTCTACAATTTATCAAATTCAACCTCCTGATTTCCACGAACTTATACTCCTAGAAATATGTGGACGGTTTTGTCTGATGTTATTAACTTCAAAAAATTGCCTTCTCTAGATTCTCAAACTCTATTAATAGTTTGAAAGCACGGAAGGAATTAATCAGTTTATAATATGAATTTCGACTTCTATTTGCTCTTCTCCATGAAAATCCCATAGATTTTTTCTCCATTTGTTAGTACGCATAAAAAGAACATTAAAAAAAGGATTAAACGCCCAGCAAAAAGCACGCGAGGAAAGCTACTGATGTTTGCGCTAAAATATGACTATTTGCATTAATAACTGGACCAATAGCTTACAATCAGCTTTACCTCGTTATAACATAATCGTGATAATTTGTGTGAAGTTGTATTGCTAATCAGTTAGTAGTTTGTTAGTCGATGCTTAATGCAATTAATTTGAACGGTAAAGTGAAATCATGGAAAACAAGTGAGGAAAGGTAATATCACAGAAAACAACTCAAAAACTCCAAAATAAATAAGATAATATATGGAGAAATGAAATTAAACAGATCTATACCACCTTTAACCCGTTAATCTCAATGAAATACATGTCTCTATTTTTTGGCGAGAAAAATAACAGCACAGTTTCTCTAAAAATAAGTTAAAATAAGTACAAACAGCAAACATAAACAATATAAGGCAATGTGGAGCAATGAAGAGGTATTACAGCAAGGTTTGATCCACATCAACAAAGTAATTCCGTATTTCCAAACATATAGATTCCTCAAACTGTCAAAAATAAATGGGTAGCAATAAAATCATGTGTCAAGGATTCACCATAACTAGGAATGAATTTAAATACTTTCCAACACGCCACTAATAAGACTATCCGTATCGCCATCAGCACTATCACTAATCAGCAGATTCTCAAAAGCATCGCCTTCATCATCGTTAGCCAGGACAAACCGTCTGTGTGACCTAAATATGACTAAATTGCTGAAAAATGATATTACCTTCAAAACCTAACAGACTTCTACAAGAAATATGAAGATGCTAAGGAAAAGAGAAATTTCTTACGTTATGTCTGCCAAAAAATAATGTCGATTCGAATTAGTAGGCCAAAATAAATGAACTAGGCACGCGACTGCAGCAAAATTTGCCACTGTTGTTATAACTAAAAAAAATCGAATGACTAAAGTAACTCTATTTACAAACAGATATCTAACAACTGTGAACAGATTGAAATAAAAGTTAAATAATACGGCGAGACGAATAGCAGCTTACCAAGGATCATTTTAAATCTCCATAAAGCAGATACAAAAGAAGCAATAATCCCAAGACCTAAGACATGAACAAACCATACAAGAAAACCAGCACCGAAATGTGCCAAGAATATTGCTTTCTGCTCATCGATCTCTCTGAAATTTAGATCCATGAAAATTGCGAAAAGCACTTCCTGGTGCTACTGAGAAGCCAGTAAAATCAAACGAAAACTAACTCATTTATCAGGCGACGAATTTGTACCAAGAACCACAGTGTTTGCAGCATCCGAATCACAATCACTGCATAGCCTAGCCAAGATTTAAATATGTCGATATCTTGTAGCACGTTGTCAACGAAGAACTGCATATTTTTCAACAAAAATATGCAAAAGTTAAAAATAAAACTAGAACGAGGAGAAAAGAGTTTCATATACCAAGAAGAGTTAATCTGGAACGAAGAACATTGAAATGTCTTAGAGATAGAAATGATACAAAAACATACAAAATTGATGAAAAAAAGCAGGAAACGAGCAGATGTAAGAATCCCCCAAAAAATAACAACTTCTGGATGTAGTAAAATTTTACTGCTGCTGCCGAATGACCAACCACAGCTAAGTAATATGAGCAACAAGCAAAGAAGGCATGTCGACATCAAACGAGCAATTTCACCAAAGAGACGCGCAAGTAGTACTCCCTGCAAAATGTATTGCTTCATTAACTAATAATTAGTAATGTTACCTGAGAAATTTCTTTGTATTTGAAAAAGCTGGAAGCTTACCTGGCCATCAAAAGAGAACGTGATAACATTTAAGCAGTGTAACGCTAGACCAAACGTTTCCAGCAGAATAATAAAGTTAAGAAGCTGATGGCGCGGGAAAACAGATGCTGAGTTGCATAAAACCACAGAACGCCACTGACAAAATCCAACCACTACATACAGTATAAACAAAACCATATATATCTCAGCTGAATTCTGCAAGTTGGAAAACATCGAGAAAAAACAAACCCAGAAACCCAAAATTATGCAGTATGACTTTTTAACCGAAATATTTTTTTCTCATTTCGAGAAAGAGGGCCGAAGCATACTTGCTCTTCAAAGCTGAATTGATGCCCGAATGGATTCAAATAACGCATAGCAGGGCTTCCGTTTGTAAGCCATAAATCGTAATGCACAATAATTTCCTTCACAGAAGATTTCCACAGGCAGGAGGAATCCAAATAACAGGCAGCTACCAACACATACCAATATTGAGGAGTTGATGGCTCCTCTATCCTGAGAGTCATCTGTGAGCCATTTACCACCTGAAAAGAGCAATATGAAAAATAACTATTACTTGTTATATATGCCTTACTTCCTGAAGAAATGCCAACTTCAACACACTTTCAGTTGCTTAATTTAACTTGTTCTTTGAAAATCTTACGTAAAACAAGAGCTAGTTAGAAAGTAATGCAGCACATAACAGTAAGTTGAAACCTTTCCAGGCATATCTTCTTCAATACAGAGTTTTCCTGCTGGACATGGAATCCACCTCATTATATCGCCCTTGCCATTCGGAAGGCATTTCGCTTCAAACGCAAGTAAACTGATATTCTGAAAGAAGTTAAAAAAAAAAACTCTTTTCATTTTGGTTCTTTGAAATGCGAATTCTGAATGAAAATATAAAACCCACTGGTGAAACGCACAATCCTAACAAGTAACAACCATGTAGCAATAAATAAGACAGCGGTGAAGGCACATTTCGAACAAACAAAAACTTCTAAAATTTCGTATTGTTGTATGCTTGTGAAAGTATAGAAAAGCGTAAAAAATGCAAAATCCACTGCAAAAAAAACAGTCAAGCGCTATGTGGTTCACTAAATTCCGCAAAGGTGAGCAACAAAATTTTCTGTCATTTTTAAAATACCTTCAGCAAAAAATCACATGGTCGTTCGCCTGCTGTTTTATCAAGAAATCCATTGATAAGTGTTCGTGGCACAATCAGCAACACTCCTCGCGCTAGAGTAGTAAAAATCAAACACCTTGATATACGATATTTTAGGCAGCAAAATTTAGAAAACCAATAAGAAATACCTCCAACTGTATCTGATGATACATTGCCATAAACAAATCCACGGCTATGCTCCGCATCCAACGGATCTATTTGCTGGAAACCAAATTTAGCAAGGATCGAAAATCGATCAGTGCGCGAACTCCAGGTACCAACAATTCGTACGGCTTGACTTCTTTGTAGGATGATGTAATAAATTAATTCGAACAGTAAAATGTGGGAAAGACTGTGGATGGATAGATAATGACTCATTCTGGACAGTCATTTTCTCGTTTTTAAGTGGAAATGTGCATGATGATTTGAACCAGACGATAATGCATACATATCCTAGAAATTTTCCATACAAAATTCAGCATAAAAGTTGTGCATGTTGTGAAAGAAGTCCGCTTTATCAAAGCACCCCATCTCATCCAATTCCTTCATTCTTGTCTCTTGCTATTTTCTTCTTGTGATTATATAAGGCGAAGAAATTTTAAACTGCTATTCGTTATTCGAATTTTGTCACTCAAATTCTCCTCTCTGTTTCCCTCCCACCACCTAGCACTACCTCGTCATACACGAGGACCAACACATCCAGCCAGCTCACGAATCCCTCTTGCACGTTCAGGCGTGCCTGAAAATCTCTTCACTGGAATCTTTTGCCAACCGCAAAATACCAGCCAGTCGAAGGGAGATGGTGAAAGCTATGGAGGAGGAGGGCGAGGTCTGGGAGGTCTCGGAGGAGGGATGCGTAGTTTGTTGTGTGAATCTCCTAAATGGATTTCTCTCTTGCAAGTGTGGCAATTTCGACGGCATTCGAACAACATAATAAAGAATCCTTTGCGTGTCATTCGTTGCAGAATTTCCTGCTTCTGTTGAGTCTTGGCAGATTAAACTAGTTGTAATTGGTGACTGGAATTTAAGTGAGTATTGTGTGCCGATATCGAGCATGATTTCAATAATGACAGTTTGCATCATTTTTTACTTCTACTAAAATAAAAATGTCTGTTCAGTTCTTGAAATCTTCGCTTATGTTAAAATCCAGAATGACAGTATTTAGATTTAAGCCATCGATATGGATTTCTATTTTTTATTATCTGGGAGAGCCATTTTATAGTGAACTTCTATCATATGCTTTTCCTAAAATGCAACAAGTGTATTCAGTGAATTAACGAGTTTTTTAACAATATCTTTATTATCAAACAAACTGATGAGATCATTAATAGCTCCCGTACAACAAGTTCAAATTTATAATCGCTAAAGCAGTGGGAGTACATCTAGGAGGATAAGTTATGTGTAATTTTAATCTTCCAACAAAAAAAATGATTCCCTCACCTAGCACCGTTTTTTTTTACCAAAGTAGCGTAGGCATATGGTATGCAAGACGTTATTACTTCTTGTTCGCGCAATTTTGATGTTTTTTCGAAATGCAAAATAATGGTTAAATTTTCTTTGCTATTCGTGCGTACTTTTTATGAAAAATTTTGAAAGCGATTAGTGCGGTCTTACTGTATGGGTGGCAAAACATTGTCGTCGTAATTTTTCTTGTCAAGTACATTTCCGGGTGGGTCATATTTAACAACGACATAAATCAGTGTAGATGGGAAATCGGGCTGACAGTGGTTAGCGCGGCGTCCATTGAAGTGTCTCATTGCTACTCCAACACCAATTTGTGTTGTGGACTTCCACACAAGTTGGGTGAAGTGTCCGGTGCGATGGTAATCCAAATGATGATGCCTGGAAGTAATTGCGTGCTGTCGAATTTCAACAAAAATATAAAATAAGTGCAAACTGTTATCGTAGCTAAAACTGAGACTAAACGAGCATTCCCATCGGTTCATCTTTTCCTTTGGTAATTTTTATATTAATATTTATTGCGGTATAAAAATAGAAGTGGTTGAATAGGATCGAAGCACCATCAGTCTGTCAGTTTAGTTTCTGGACTGTATCTAAGTATGAGAGTGCGTGTACATGTAATAAAGAAATGAACTAGGCTCTCGAAAATCACCTCTATGTGTTACGTATTAATTAATCGACCATTTCTAATCAGTGCGTACATATTGTTGGTACAAATTACAGTTAGCGTATTCCAAAATCTTATTAGATGAAAGTGCAAAATCTACCGTAACAGCAACAAATGGTAGTTAGCGTATTCCAATTTGTCAGGAAGTGCAAGGTCAATAAAAATTGGATTAGGTAAGATTGAATTGTTTCACTTTTTTGTCGAAAAGAATTCAGCGAGCAAAAAATGGAGACAATAAAAATTCAATCGAATGCGATGAATTGTTCCTAACAATGCTCCGTGGCATCTTCGCGCAGCATTCACAATTAATTGTAATATCCGGTGCAAATTCTAAGTGAGGAATTGTATTGTTGAAAAATGTCACCGTTACCACCGACATCAATTTTGTTTCCGGAAACGGGGGGTGGAGAATGTTTTCTTTCAACAGCAGTAGCCATGTTCAATATTTTCTGTCACCAGCAATAACCGTGTAACCCTGCATTAAATTTACTCTACGTATTTACACTCACTCTATATTTACATGTCACTCTATAATTTACGCATCGTCATGATGGTAATGTATCACAAACATGTCGTACGTGGTGTCGCATGAATCGGCAAAAGTGTTGATTATGATGAGCTTCGAGCAATGGTAATGTGAAAGCACAGTGAGTGCAATATTTGCTAGTCCAGAAAATAGACTGACAGACCATGCATGTCCTCGAAACTTCAAGAGAAATGAGCAAATCCGAAACCATTAGTAGTATTGTAATAGAGCTGTAAGATTTTTTTTTTTTTTGAAAATCTAACGCTAGCAGTTAGTTGTGTTATAAGTAAACTAGATGATGTACTAGATGATTAAGCAATTCTCTTTCCATCTTCTCACAATACAGCTTTTTCCTTTCATGGTAACTGACGTTTTATAATTATATCCATATGATTCAAGATAAAAGGTTTGTACAGTCATCAGTGCCATTGTCTCTTCGTCTGGTAAAAAATCCGTTGCAAAGTAGAATAAATTTTCGCCAAACCTATCAATAATTAAAATTATGCTTAAATTTTGGCGACATGTTGACAAGAGAACAGAGTGCATCGTATACATTTCAAGTAAGGAAGAGCAAGGAGCAAAGTTCTGCATTCAAATAACCTTTTTGATGGGTCGTGTATCAAGCAGTCTGCTTTGCTAGCTAAACGTTGTGCCCATACTTCAGCTATTCGTTCAAGTTCGCTATTAGCTGTAAGCGAACCTACACCATGCCTGCTACGACAATCATTATGTCGAGTAACGAGCTGCAAAAAGGAATGAATTGCTTCAATTAGGATATCACTCGAGTTAGGATTTATCAAGGTAAGAAGGAAACAATAATTTATTGCTTAATCATAAAAAAAAATGAAAAAAGCTTAGCTGTTAATGCAATACAATGATTGTTTGCTTGCACTAGAGGAAGTCAAGAGATTTCGGAATATCATGCTGAACGTATCAATCAACTTATTTATTGCATTGTACATTTTGTTGCAACGTTTACTTGTTGGAAATAGCTATGAAAGCTTAAGTAAACGTCTCCATTTTCCTATTAACATTTCAGGCGATTCTTACTTTTCTTACAATCCTTTACATCTTTTACCTAACATATCGCTCTTCACGCATTCACGTACAATAATAGTTCATGTATTCATAATAACAACAGAACATGCAAATTTAGCACATTTTTTTTAGCGCAATTATACACATGTATTTTTTGTACTTTATCAAAATCCTATTACTTCAGAAACTTATTTCTGCTCATGTGCATAATATGAACTTAAAAGGGAAACATATATATATATATATATATATATATATATATATATATATATATATATATATATATATATATATATATATATATATATATATACATGCAAACAGGTGTCATAATGTGTCAATACTATATGACACTGACTGTTCACATTAATTATCTATTCACTTCCGATTTACGATTGATGATGTACTTTGCAAACTACTTGGTTTTCAATCTTTAGTTTTTTTTGTTAAAAAAAGGGTATAATGTACCTGTACCACTGCCACCATCCACCATCGTTTTACAGCACTCATTCTTATTACTTCCAAGAAAAGTTAACGGATATTTGTAGAGCAAACTTCTCTCTCACACACAACATAACAAACAACCATCCATTTATCGTATTATAAAATTTGACAAAAACTGGCTAAATATTGGTGTAACTATCTAGCTATCACGTACAAACATCAAAACAGACGTGTATTTTTTATACGTGAAAATATGAGATAAAACATTCTGCAATTAATGATTACCATTAGAAAAAAAGAAAACCTTACAACATCCTTGTAGAAAGCAACATTGAAATGCGAAGGTAACAGCTGATATTTTTTGGCGCTTTTCATTAAGTATTCGTTGATTTTGACAATCTAAATGGAATGAGGTTTGGTTAGAAATGATATGAATGGCTAACAGTCTACAATCTATCTATCACTTAGCACTGAAATGGCCGTGGGATGTGTAGATTGTATTGTGTAAGAAGAAAACTTGTTTAGTCGAACACGATGTGGTAGAATGATAATACTCGGAAAGGGAATTTTCCAGACTAAAGTTTAAGTCTCCCATCATTGATGATCGGAATCCGCCATAGCAGTACATCAATTTGCAAAGCACTGTTTGATAGAAGGGGATCATTACGATTTTCTCTCTGCAAACCTGACCTCGGCAATCTTTCTGTCAGTTCTTTTCCTTTCGTTTGCTTTTTATTTTGCGAACATAGTGACAGAGCAAAATTCAGTGTAGTGATTTGATTTAGCACTTTGTACTCCTTTACAAAAAACCTTTTGTAGTACCCACTTGCTTGCCCAACAATGTTAGGTTGGCCAAAAAATTTTTCATGAAAGTCTAGGTATACAACTAGCTCCATCATCATTTATTTTAATGTCATTATTCACGTCGTGTTGTTAGAAATGCTTTTTAGAAAACACAAAGGTTGAATGATAAATTAGGCGAGAATGGAAGTAATGATCAGCAAGTAGCTGTTTGAGAGTGTTTCAACACCATCATAGGCGACAACTTGTCTGGCGAAAGTTTTACAGATGAGAATAGCCGGTACCGGTGCTGATAGGATCAAGTTAAGCAAATGTAATAGCCTCTTTAAATCAAGTAGAAAAAGTAGCTGTGACAACTGACCAATCAACTCTATAAGAATTTCTAATAAGTCGCTCTTTTTTTCCCGCTCTCTCTCGACCAATTTCTATCCAAAAAAATATTTCCGCTAATACGTTTATAATATCGTGTTAAAAACTCCATTAATTTTGAAGTTTTTAACCTTAAAACTTACACTGTTGAAATTTTCCATGTTTGTCTCTAGGACAGACAATTTTTTCAATGATTTAGATGACCATTGTTTCATCTTTTCAGGTCGTGCGTCAGCTGAGAAGTACGTTTGCTTCGAATCACCTAGTGGAACACTGGACAAACAGATGTAGCTGAGCCTAAATGCAAAAATGCTGTACACATACAACAATAAAACTAACTTTACTTTCGTGGTGCTTCTATTGCGCACTGGAAAGGATGACTAAATGTAAAATGTAAAATTATTACTGGATGAATCCGCTCTTGCAAGGAATACAATTTCGGCAGTCACTATTCTTCGAACATGACAGTATGGCGGTATTTTTAAATCGAGAATTCTTGATTGACTGATATGGTGGATCGGTCAACTGATGAGAGCCAATTCTAATCTCAACGTACAACAGCTTCTGCAAAGGACGATTGCGATTGTTCAAAAATTAAGCGTAGAGAGACGGGAAGAGAGGAATTGAGACAAAAGACTTAAGAATGGTGCCTGAATTGTTTTAGCTGTCACTTGCGCCACAAGACACTTGTTGTGCTGAGGATTATGGGCGCAGCTTGACGAGTACAGTGCTTGCGGTATCGAGTTATGTGCTCCTAGACCGTTGATAGCTGTCGAACAGCTACAACCGCTGCTCTTTGTTGGCTCAGTCGTTTCATTTTCACAAGCGCAAAATCTACAGTGAGCAATCATTATCGCTAAGCAATTTTTTTTCGACCCGAATGTGTTCGAAGTTAGATTTCCTCAATTATTTTGAGATAAAATTGTGAATTAATTACTGTTAAGTAATCGTTGTATGAAGTAGATGTGAATAAATCAACAAATCAGTAGTCTTAGAAAATTTCAATTCAATTGATGAAAGTTACGTAAACACTACAGATGACGACGATATGATTAGTAATAGCATTTATTTACTTTTTATAATATTAATATAAACAAATATGATAAAGTTATGAAAGTGCTCTTCACCGGAAATTGTATCGTTCATTTTTGATTTCATCAATTTCTGATGCTCCAAGTGCTTTATATTTTTGTATGATTATTTCAATTGTTCTGTAATTTTCCTGCAATTCACTTCTTTGTAATATTCTGATGTTTGAAGAAGTTTGTTTTTTAAAAAAATGAACTGTTGTGTTGATAAATGTTTAAACAAGTGTTGGTGAATGATAATAACACATAAGTTCTTTTTTTTTCCCCTGTGATAGAAAAGTTGTTGAAAGAACGATTTATTAACTGAAGAGAGGATGACCATGCAATTGATACTTTTTGTTGGTACAAATAGTCACAAAGTAATAATTGATAAACGACTGGAACATCGTATCCCTTTTCATAACTTTCCTTCATTGTGCAATTTAAATTTAAATTGCTCAATGGATAGCTGGGAAAAAGTAAAGTAATCGCCTAGTCGAGTTAATTTTTCATTGCATTTACATAGGTACAGTTACCTAAAGGTTGCCGGCCGCTCTTACTCTCGGCAAAATTGTGAAATAAGTTTAGAATACGAGTGACTAACAGGACTAACTTTTTCAATAATATTAGAAAAACCAAATGAAGCGAAAAGGACAACAGGTACGATAAACTGGAGCATTGCGCTGCTCTCGAGACTGAAATGTTGGACCTTCGTTTTGCACGTTTCCGAATTTGTGGATCATTAATAAAGGGTTGATGGGCGGAAACCCGCTAGTGACCTTGTAGTAGTCTGTATGTCTTTTCTACCATTGCCCGCCTTCTCTCGTCTATTCCTTCTGGTTACCTGAACGACGATGACGTTATGTGACAGTCATTACAAACGGCTAACAAACTTTGATTATGCTCCCTCTCTTCTTCCTTCCTTCCTGAAACTCACCTTCTTCATTTACTGGTCATTCGTGATTTCAAGAGAGTGACCTTATGATTCCTAACCTATTCAAAATGATAACCTGCAAAAGCAAATTACCTCTCGCTTTCTTATCAAACTAAAAAAGTAGTATCGAAATTTTTGATCCAACAATAGCAACAAAATATCATCAGACGATATTCGACATTGTTGCACAGGTTCCAGACACTTAACAGGGAATAATAGTGATTAATTAACAGTACAATTATTAAACAAATGATACTACTACTCTACGTTTACGTCTACGATCTGGGAAAGGGATTTCGTTAAGTCTGTTGGAACAAGCACCACCCACAACTATTTTGAAAAGGTGGATATAATAGAGTGACATTTAGAAGTGCAGAGCCATTTTCAGCTCAGGACTGTACTGCAATGAACATATTGAAGTACACTTATTATTAAATTAACGATGAAAGTTTCAAACTTTTTTTCAGCCTAAAACTTTACATGAAATACCCTATCAGTGACTGCACTCGTGAAAAAGTGATCGGTAATCCAACGGCAGTATTACTTGCGAAAACTAACTGATATGACGGCACAACACACTATGATTCGCTTCATTTACTTCGCCGTACTTTAATTTTATCTGTTTTACAATTATTCTTACTTCGAAAACATTACTGAAAACGTACAGATTGGAAAGCAATTTTAAACTTGCTCAGTTAAACTTGCTAACCTTGTAGTTTTTGGCCCTATCATATGCAGTGCTACAATTTTCCATACTATCAACCACACTCAATTCAGTACTTCGTGATGAATGCCTTTAAATTTCGTTGACCCTAATAAAAACGATAGTGAAAAGTTGCAAGTTTGAATGATTGAGCACATCGCTTGCTTGACCAGTGATAAACTTCACTGTTTCAACAGCTTAAAAAGAGCATACAGTGACCAACTCTGTTAGATGTCTTGTTTCCTTCGTGTTTCCACTTCATTATTACCAATTTATTTGTGACTTTTTTTTTGCAAATAACTCATTACAAGCCACTCATCTTTCGGGATAAAAAGCTTAAAAGTAAGCTTGGAAACACTTAGCAAATTTTTGCCAAAAAAATTTGCAAAGAGTAGCGTCAATTCCGAAACTTGACATTTTCGGCATAAACGCAATATTTATAAAAAATCAAAAGCAGTAAACTGTCTTGTCAAAATATCACAGGAACATTTCAGTCCACTCATCCACAACTCCTCTTGCTTGTTCATTTCCGTAGTGTTTCATCAATATGAAGTTTAAAAAATACCACCATATACGGAAAGTTCTCAACAGCCTCATCAATAATTCATAGTTTCAATGATGAGAAACTGAATAAGCAGAATATATACACCCCTATAACTTCATTTGATCAATTTCAATCAAAATTAATCATCCAGGAATATATTAAATACATCTGCACCAATTATTCCTTAGGAAAATTGTTATCACATTTCCGGCACAGGGTACAAGAAATAAACATACAAATACATCTGTGACTCACGCTAAAAAAATAGCAAGCCTATATTCTCCATTACTAATATTACTTCATTACCTCCAGCCAACTAATTTCTAGCCACAATGCACCATCTCGTCGTTTTAGAAACTTCACAACCGAAACATGATTTGAGGTGGATACTCCTCGCAACTTTGCCATACTTGATCATAGTTTCATAAACATCGCAAACCTCTGGAACTATCACCCCTGCTAATTAAGTAGATCCGAAGAATCAGACACACAAGTGTAAAAAACTTTTCCCTTTACGTTAAGAGAGAGAGAGAGTACACTCCTGCAGGCTTGCATAAAACGCATGAGGAGCTTGAAAAACTTGAATCTGATATCATTTGCTCGTTTTCTTCTATTAACTGATCTCTCAGAATAACAGTTTGCAAATTAGTATCTTTATGGAACTTCGCTGTTTTACTACTTATATTGTTAAACAAACGAGCAGAAGAATTGATTACTCGAGCAAAAACATTTTTTATGTATACCATGAAAAGATAAAAACAGAAAGACACCAAGAGGGGAGTAAATGAACAGGAGCAACAATAAAAATAGGAATGAATGCTTTGCTGGAAGCATCCAAATTACCTCCCTAAGCTTACAATGGATGAAATGATACAACGCAATATAATATTGTTTTCATTTTTTACTGCAACTCATCATCAATGTCTTACAGCATTCCCAAAGAGCGGTCATATAAGAATGCTTACGATACGTTGAGCAAATAATTAGAATTGCTTTACATCTGCAAGTATTTAAAACATTTCCAAAAATTAAGAGAGGTCAGCTTTACATTAACTTCGCATTATTAAGACGATATTGACAATTTTGTTTGCTAACGAACAGTCTACGACCGAGCCCATGGTAGACTTTGAGCTCACCTTTCGTCACCAAATCATGAAAACTTCCCAATAATTATACATATGTACACAAAAAAATTTTCACAGAAATACACATAAATATTAAGAACTCCAGAAATTTGAATCAGATAATAAAAATACAGAAATGCAGATATAGCAGGGTAAATTCCTCAATAATAAATGCAATCTACGGGAACTTTGTCTGGTTTGTCTGAATCTAATACGGTAAGGTAAATAGGATTTTTTGGCTATCCTGAGGTTTATGTTATTATTTTACCAGCGTTTGATATTATCAGTGCAGCTTCTTTGTTTTTACTATGAAATATGTATTTATATGGATAACCTCTCTTTCTGACTCATTTTGCTGGCGTATGCATGACTATTTAGTTTTCATTTTGTTTGTGATGCTTTATCGTTTACAGATTAAAAACAGACATGTACTAGGCTTACAAATTATTTTTTCATGTTTTTTTTGCTGACTTCCAACGAATGTAAAGAAATACAAGTGCTATAAAAAATTGATCTATTTCCACATTCACGTCACTTTTTCCCTTTTTTTGAAGTAGAGCTCTTCGCAACACTTTTTTTCTTAAACTTCTTTTTCGCACAATTTTGACAGTACCAGGGAGCATCATCTGGTGGTGCAACCAATAAACCCACGCAATTCCTAAATCATGCTGATGGAATTATGCTCATAGCAACCAATAAACAACTTCACAGTGCAGCATATCTATTAAAAAAAGGAACTTACCAGTGGAACCAATTGTCACAGGCATCGCAACCGACCATATCAGTTGCTCCTTCCACATAAGCTACTGAACACTCTGGACAAATCCACATGGTATCCAAAGAGTCATCACTATCCAGGGTGGACGATTTCTTAAATGAACAAATGCCAAATTTAAAACGGTTGTAGTAAGCAATTAGTTGCGTAATTTCAGATCAAAACAATCACGAAAGCTTAGATCCACCCTTGGCTTCAATTCACATTCTATCAAATTTAGACAGATCCACCTCATACTCTGCCCACCAAACTAACCTCTTTTAAAGACTTGGAAGCTTATTATAACCGTACGGTAGAGCAAAGCTGTCGGATGCCTAAAAGCTCATTCGCCGTTCTGTTGCATCCTGCAACCCTAATCAAAAAAGTATATCAAACCAATACAAAATGGTGTGTCTTCCCAATTACCTCCGAAAACCAAGAGCCATCTCAATACATTACCTTATCAGAAGATTTAACTAGTGAATCAGTAGTTGACGATCTGCTTCCAAAAATATCACTATCCACGCTACGTCGGTTTGACAGCTGCTCTTTCGCAAACACGTCTAGAAGCACAAAGAAGTATAATTTTCCTAAATATAAAGCAATGCATCAAAGTACAGTTAGCTATAAAACAGAGCCAGAGCGTTTTACAATCCACCTCAGAGACGTTATAACCAGAGAATTTTGGAAAATTTTATGCGTACTAGACCTTCTCTAAAGTTACAGCAACATCAAAACGTTTCAAGCTATGAAATATTTTCTACTTAACTACCTAATTTCTACTAAGATCGGTTCTTTTTCTGCCCGTTGATAAATCTATTCAGTTTTCATAGGCCTGAATATTATATCAATCGACAGAGATGAGTTTTAATGGAGATAACTTGATATAATCATACCAAGCAGAAATAAAAATCCACATGTGTCCACAGAATTCATTAGTCAACATTACCTAGCAAAGCATGGTAAATTAAAATGCAGAAAAGGGAATGTATTCCTTCAGAAGTGAAGGGAAGAATTAATGAAGTACAGTTACCTCGAATAGTTTTTTGCACGGCATCACACGGAACAGAGGAACTGTTCCGTGAATTCTCTGTAAGTTTGTCTTTAGCGGAATTCTTCGCTTTTAAGTCGCTGGAAGTTCTGAAAGCCTCATCTTCGCCGGAAGGAACTTTTTCCACTCCCTTGCTACTTTTTGTAGTGTTATGCTCTCTATCCCAATCACTCGCATGCCTTTTTCGTTTCTCGTTATCCTTGAAATAATCCTTGTCACGACTCTTAACCTTTCCCTCCACATCAGTAATCTTGCCGTGATGTTTCGTTTTCTCCTTTACTTCGCTGGAGCATCTCGTCTCTTTCGAATATTTCTTCGTGTCCTTCTCTACACCCTTCCCACGTTCCTCATTTTTGTCGACGCTCTTCCACTTCCGTCGTTCTTCAGATCCGGCAGCGTTTCCCCCTTTCTCCCGATGTTTCTTGTCGTTCTCAGCAGTATAACTACTAGAAAGATCTTCCGACCTTATCCCAGAAGACATTACTGCCTTCTTTCCCTTCCCCTTCTCACTCTCATCACTCCCTTTCTTCTTTTCCCCACCACTCCCCTTCTCCCTTTGTCGTTCTTGTTGTGCTTCTTTCCTTTCATCTGCTACTGCCAGACCTTTCTCGTCTCGCTTTGTCTGATCTTTGTCCTTCTCGAGGGCCTTTTGCATATGATATGATGCCTTTTCTCGCCCATTCTCCTTCGTCTTCTCCAGGTTATGATATCGGTCTTTTCTCTTCTCTTCCTCAGGCTCTTTGCATTTCAACTTTCCTGAGGACCGCTCTTTCACAAACAGCTTGTCTTTGTCACATGGCAAGACACTGTCGCACATACGCTTGAAAGATTCCTTTTCTTTTCCCAATTTTGTTTTAACTGAATCCGAACCGGCTTCCTCGCTCACCTGCTCCGGTTTCTTTTTTAATCCTCCCTCCACATCCCTCTTTAAGCACTCCTTTTCCTGTCGTCGTTCACCGCTCAACAGTGTACTGGACATATCCATGGATGCCGACTGACCCCAATCTTTTGGCGTCATACTTTGCACATGACTTTCACTGTTTCCTTCTTTTACCGTAGCTCTAAACACTTTTTCTGCTGGACCAAATGCATCAGCGTCGTAAGGACCGAAACATCTCTCCGCACAGTCCTTCTTCTCACTGTCCACCCACGAACGTCTACCCGTTGGTTGCTGCACATCAGCTGATCTGATGGCTACCTCTGCTAGTTCTTGTCCACTTGTGAATCCGCTTCCCCTGAAATATTTGTCTTTATTCTCACAAAACATCCTAAATTACAGCAACTTTTTTTTAATCCGCAAGTGTCCTCAGTTCCACTTTGCTGAGGAAGGGCTGACAGCTAGGAATTTGCTGGATGCTTAAATCAATAGGAGACACAAAGGATAAAAATACACATAACCGATTAAAATTGCATAGGAGATCCACCACTCATCGTAAGTAACTTCCACGTCTGTGTTGGGCTACGCACTTCCCAACGAAACATGTCTTTTTACAGCCAAAAATAATCCGAAAAAAGGACAACACAGCGGAGGCGGTCAGTGATATATCAGACATAAGACAAACGTAAAGTGATGTGAAAACAGTATTAGTTTTTTCCTCGTCCCACTAAACACCTTAAGATAATGACCGGTATTAAAGTGATACACAGTGGGAAGTAGTAAAGGAAAAAATTTATCTTCAAATCGAAATTGTAACATGATAAAACACCGGTACATTAAGGTCGTCTTGACATGCTGGGAGAGGCATCACCTCTTTCACCCTCAACAGTACATGATTATTGTGAGCGCACGATAATAGCTCTTAAAAGAAGCAAGACGGCACCACCACTTCCCAGCAATCAGAGGGCACCAAACAGTGTAACACGTACATCTTCATTTAGATAAAACACCTCTAGATAACTACTATCGCAGTCCGTTAGGAGTACCATCCCCACTCCCCACTTCCCGTGTATCATAAACAAAATGCATCTGAAACTACGCGAATGAATGATATAAAAATGTACGTGCTGAGAGAATAATAAAAATAGGTAAAGTGTTATTGTTGGAGTAACTAACTGACAGCGACAGGTTAAGGCACATTTGCCGTATCCCCATTCCACATTTACTAAAGCATATTCTTCATTAATGATGAACAGCATAGTCATGAGTCAGAAATGCTCTGAACAAAGGTTTTTAAATAGCTTGAGATCTCTATAAGCCTACTGTACAAAGGATCCTGAATGACGACAGAATACGAAATGCTAGTGATTATAACTAGTGGTTATTGATTTGAAGCAAATCGTGTTAGGGAAGGAAATCTAAAAGTGCTGGGACAAGAGGGTATCGTAACAAATTACCGACTTAAAAGGACGAAATGTACATGCAAATAACTTTAGTAACTAGTAAGATTTTTAAGATTAAATAAGGAAAACAAATAAGGAAAGGGTGGCAATAAAGCAAAATAAGGTAAAGGGACAACGACAACACCATTCAGAAAGTTGTAGAAGCGATCTTCCACCTGTACGAATTTAAAAGTGCAATTTCATCTTCACATAACTTACTCTTTAGCTCCACAAGTTCTTGCTTTCAACGGCGATTTTGGCAACGCTTTCAACTGAAAATTTCACTGTCAGTGAATAATCCAGTCCCTTTAAGCTAGCACTCTATGAAATATAACTGATTTTATATGTAACATTCATAAAACTAATAGCCGCAAAAATATAAAATTAGTTTTTTGGAATTCTTTCGAAAGACGTAGGTGAATACTTCATTCATCTCGAAGTACAAGTTTCTAAGTGAAACATCTATGACTACGCACTGTTTTGCCAGCACCACTCGATTTCATTAATCCCATTTCTCCAATGGGAAATCAGCCTCAGTAAAGGCCAAATTTGTATGTAGAAATGTTATTACCCGAATGGATACCCTTACAAGTGAATGACGTTAAAAATAACCTTGTTATCTACTAAAAATCGCTTTTCCTAACAGTAATACTCTACCCTTCCAGCTCTCCAAAATTAACAGGACTAATAGCTTATAAAACCCACAATTCGTCAACAGCAATCTACATCACCTTTTTTTTCATCTTTATATATTTTAAAAACATTTTAAACAATCAACATAAATGTGGCTAACTGTCAACAAATTGTCTGAGAATACTGCAGAAACAATCCACATTCTAAACTAATTCAGAGCTGGTGCTCACGGCTACTATTCAGTAACGATTAATGGAGACGAACAAACAAACGAACAGGTGATGACAAACAACACAGAAAACGAAAATGATTTTGTCACGACGGAAATTCACTTGAAAAAACGTTATAACCTCTGCTTTAGTCACTGGCTGCCGTTTTTTAGGTTTAATATTTACATCAGATTTGAAACATGTGTGAAATAGATTCGTCGCCTCTGCATCTTCCACCTTATTTGCGGATTGCGTAACCTGAGTGTTTTGATGGGCTAATGACGTATTATCTCTCTCTGATCTGAAAATACGAAGATAAAGTAGCAAGTGAAAGACTAAAAAAAGTAACAATTGGAAAAGATATGCAAAAGGTCCTGTTGAAAAACTTACAGTTGATCAGACGACAATGTTGAGGTTAGGATGGTAGACGTTGTAGATACTGATGGCGAAGCACTTATGGTACTTGAGCTGGATCCGAATCGAATTTTTAGTTTAGGTATCTTTGGGGTCGGCATTTCACCTGACGCTGTAACAAATTGTTCAAAGCAGAAAAAATCTTTTATTAATATTTGCCACAGCACGTTTTTCAATGGGTTATTTATGATATATGATGAATCATTAGCTGAAAATTATAAAGGGATCATAACTCGATTTACTTTTACCATTTGAAAGACTGAAAGAGCCACAAGGATAAAGGGGTTGGAACCTGATTTGTACAACATGGGCATAAAAAATGCAAAAAGGATTTTGTAAAAACTTACGAATATGTTCGCCAGGTCGCTTTAAGAAAGTTCCTTCAGGCCTTAGTTTGATACATTTCTTTTCATCGTCTTTCGCCTTGTTTTTCTTGTGCTCTTTGTATTTCTCTTTATCCTTTCGTTTGTGCTCCTTGTTGTGGTATTTGTCTCGATCTTTCTCCTTGAAATCATTAAGTTAACATTAATATCACTTTTTGAGTTCCACAATACCTCGCCGTCATAACAATAAAACTACCTTTCTATGTTTCTTTTTCTCGCAAATATTTTTTGAAACTTGTGATTCATCAATTGAAAATGGAGTTACATTTGCACCACCCTGCACACTTCCTGAATCGCATTTTTGCTCCACTTCTTTGATTGCACGTTCAGTACCACCTAAACAAAAAGTGTCGAATATGAACGGTGAGATAACTAAAAAAAAAAACTAATAGTAAGTTCATACTAGAAGGCGACAATGCAGTGAACACTTTTTGTCCAGTTGAACGTGACAAAACCACTTTGAGTGCCCTGACATCTTCTGAAAAGGAAAGATTTTTCTCAATTTTTCTGGAAAGACATAAAAAAACCAACCCGATACTCCAATCATTATAGTCCATCTTGCATTACTTAAAATAACAATCATAAAAATTTAATTTCAAACTGAATATGTTACAGAAGAATGTGTAGCTCCATGAAAAAAGCAAAGAATAATGGGATATCATCCCATTCGAGAACGGTATAAAGATTATTAGGGCATAAGTTGATTCTGTTCACATATATCCTAATTATTCCATGAAATAAATCTTCAAAAAACCGACGCTTCTATTCAAAATGTGATTTAACTCATAACAGAATACGGTATGCACAGTTGTGTTCGACAGTTTTAGATGAATTAAATATAACATTTCAAATGTTAATTGCAGAAGCAGAAATAAGCGACAAAAAAAGATGCATAAATTCTGCACATAAATTTTCAATACGTTATATTGATGAAAAGCACATAATAAGACTTACGAAGCAGAGGAGTAATATCAGTTGTCGAGTTGATGACATCATTATGCACTGATAAAGAAATCTCTGTTCCTGTCGTTCTTGCAACTTTTTTCCATTCACAGCCCTTTTCTCCAGCTTTCCTCTTCCCTAACTTCTCCGTAGCAATTTCGACTACTGCGCTTCTACTTGGATCCCTTTTCTCATTTTTCTGAATTCCATCCTTCACTCCCTCTTTCTTTGCTTTTTCTACAGCTTTACTGCCGTTATTGACACCATCATCCTTTACATCACCAGCGCTACAAATTAAATTAATAATTTAACTTTGTAAACCAGCATGGGCTTCTAGACCTGTAAAATAGAAAAATACATCAAGTTTCACATCCTAAGCTAAAATATAGCAAGGATGACCAAACAGAGTAGGACGCAATAGTGACAAGAATGAGAAAAGTTTCAAACTAACTTCAGTACCACACGATTTACCGAGTGGTACATTACAACTTCCAAGGAAAAATGCAACTGCTCAGCCTCACAAACAGCAACACAATGAAGATAAAATACAACCGAATGAAGCATGGAAATATATGAAAACTTTTTGACATAAGACAATGGCACATCGCAAATCAAAAAATTTACATATATCTCCTAACGGTTACAGTAAAGATAAAGTTCACAGAAACCACGAATATTTGCTTGTTTTATAACCATGAAAAATTGGGGAACTGATAAATAAAAACAATACTAACTGGCATATGCTGAACATACCTATTTGAAAAATGTTGTGGCACCAATACACCGCTAGTCATTTGTAAATCAACATTGCTAGCATTATGATCATCATTCGCACTTACGTCAACTGAATGACCACGTTCAACTTTATCAGTAACTTCCTAAATACAGTGTGATGTCAATTTCCTTTCCAGATGTGAGAATCAAATACATGTGTTTAAGAGTCTTCATTACTTTATTTGTGACTTGGAAAATGGGAACTATGTTATTAGACAATCCATTTCAGAAATAAAAAAAATTTTTATGCTATACATTTTACTGCTGCTTGATCATGATCAATGCAAGAATTCTCAACCGACGTTTATAAGAAAATTAATTCATGGAAAGAATACTGTAGCAATCACCCGAATTATTTGTAAAATTGAAGAAAAAAGATTTGAAAACACATTTTAAAAAAATATTATGCAACCTTTCCGCAAACTGCTATTTTTTCTCTACGACTTTCCAAAAGACAGTGCGAAACATACACCTCTTTGACAGATTTTCCATTCGTAACATTCTTCAAATTAACTAGATCTTGCTCTATCTGTCTGAAATATATGAGATGAATTTAAAACACAAACATGAACTTATATATTTCGAGGAGAAATGGTAACATCCATCTTTAAATATCATGTCAACGCATACAAGCAAAACTTACTGTTCTGCGGAGTCTTGCTGTTTGTGCAATGCCAAAGGAACGTCCTGCTGGTTCGCTGATTTTTTTGCTAAAATAATTTACACAGTTCATAAAAAAAATCAGTCAATTTCTAACCATCCAAACCTTTCTTATGACTAACTGCCGCATTTGTAAATCGGCGTCATTGCACATTAATCACGTTCAAGTAAGCAGCACCACCCATTAGTCCCAAACACACTGTTGTGTAAAAAACTGATGAATTGGAACAATGACGAGTGAAAAAGAACATTTTAAAGAGATTTCGCGATATAGGTTTCATAGATTAATTAAATTTACATAGTGCTAGGGATTATTCTACTAGGACATCGTTTGAGCATAATTTAAATAAGAAAAAAAATTTAAGCTTTGTAAGTATATTTCTTCTTTAAGCCAGTAAACCTATTTTGAAAATTTTCCAAAGCGGCCACTAAGCAAAATCAAAAAGAGCCAAAAATAAAAATAGAAAATGAAATGTGCCTTGACCATTATTCTTGACGTCAACTGAACAATTTTTTTCACTTGTGTCTGCTTTCCCACTTGTAAGAGATTCAATCGTCACAGGAACTCCAACATCTGCACTTTGATTTTCCTCCTGAAAGATTTCTTTTGTACAATGACTGTGATAAAAGAAACCCGAGTTGCACTTATACATAATTAACACCACAAAATGACAAACATTTTTCTCCGTTAGTTTCTCTTTGTCACGATGTTTCACTTTTCCTTCTCTAGTTCGGTCTTTAACTCTACCCCTGTCTCTTTTCCTTTTCTTTTTCATTTTCTCAGTCTCAACACTATCTTGATGAACCAAAGCTGATGGTGGCATGCCAAACATACCAATCGACCTCTGCAAACACCAACAGCTACTAATATTAAAGAATTATGAAAAAATATGAACCGAAAACAGCGATACAAGTTTACTGCCTGTAAGAAATATACAATCAAATTCAAGGTTAAAAGAAAATAAGGTCAAACGCAAGGACCAATGCTACCTTCGATGTATCCTTCCCTTTAGAGCTTTCTGTTTTTACATGATATTCATCGGAATATTTTGAACTACTGGCAGGCTGCAATACCAATAAATAAAGCTACCCATTAATAAAGCAGTTATAATCCAAGAGAAGTATAACTAAGGGTCGTCTTACTTCATGCATTGATGATTTCCTAAGTTTTGTCCTATTATTATTGCTTGTTGCCGTACTCGTTGTTTGTAAAGCTGCGATATTGGCACTACTTGAAATGCCACTTGGTTCTTCAATCACTTTTATGGGTGGCAATTTTTGAGGGCGAACAAAGCCCAATTCTTTAGCTGTTAATCCACTAAAATCGGGAAAAGAGATCTTTGATTTTACTGCCCTTCCTCTGAAAAACGAGTTTCATTGTAAAATGTTTTACCATTTAATAAAAGTAAAAACGAAATTAAAACGAATAGGAATTCAGTATTCTATTTCACAATTTATGTTTTCCAAATTCTCAAAATATTGAAATCAAAGGTCCTCATGTTGAGCAAGCAGTCACAAAACAAATATCGTTTTCTTTTAACGTTACCGTTAGATAAAAAAAAAAAAAAAAAAAAAAAAAAAACTTAATCCCAACTAAGTTCAAGAATGAGGAAATTTAAACCAAAGATTTTGCTCACCGGGGTGTACACCTGTCATTTTTAGTTTGTTTCTGTGCTGTGTCTTTCATTAAAGTGCCGACTGCTCGAACTGTAAAATGATACAAAAATTAACGATCCGTTAATGAGTTCAGAAAAATTATCGCAAAAACTAAAGTATCACCTCCCGTATGACTGGAGCACCATTCTGGATGCATAGCAGGAAAATAATGAGGTATATGTTCTGGTCGTTCTGATAATTCTTTATCTGATACTGGTCCATATATACTGAGCAAATTTATCGAAGATTTCTTGATTGGAAAAAGTGGCACCTTTAAGTGACGGAATTATGAAATATTAAAAATTAAATAAAGCACACAAAAATAGCAATTTAATAACCACTTACGTTGTTTTCAAGTGGATCATGTTCGACCTGCTTCATAAATAAATGTAATTCCGCTGCACTGAACATCAATTTATCAAAAACCATATGTGCATCCTCAAATATGGGATATCGTCTACCAGCTTAAAAAAACGACATTTCCAGACCTTCAACAAAAAGAACAGTAATTCATTTATTGAGGGTAATCAAAGTATATGTTCCTGAAGTTACCATGTTCTGCAAATGCTTTTGAATCAATCCAAAGTTTCTGCATGTAACGTCTGCAAAGGTCTGTTAGAATGTCCAAAACTGATTCATGACATGTTGAAAAACCAATATTATCCATCATCTTTAAAACAGATCGCGTAAGGTAGTGCATAGCATAATCCTCCGAAGGTTCAAGTGAAAGATAGTCCGTTGAAGTGCCTACAATAAAATTCAGAATTATAATATCTGTCTCACACGATATTTGAGACAGAAATTTTGGAAAAAACCATCGTTAATTCCATTGCAAAATGTCACCAAACCTTGACTTAAAAAAGTTGGCTTGATTGTCGTTATCCAACTATGATTTTGTTGTTTTTCATCGGAACCCTAAAACCATTACAGAGAAGTTATTTTCGCTACTACACGATCCAAATAAGGCTATTTCTAAATAGCTAACTTACTTCTTCCTGTAGCTGATCTTCAGCTACTTTAGTGCTGCTATCATCATCTGTTGATGGTACGATCTCACCAACATGATCTGTCCCCGCAATATCTATTATCGACATAATGCCGTAATTACGGCTAATTTCAAATGTTCCCGAGGATAAAACGACTTCAGAAAATCGAATTTGTCTGAAATCTCCAAGTTCCAAAAGCATGAATGGTGTAAATGTTTACTGCTACAAAAATATCCGTGAATTACAAACCCACTCAATAAGTGTAACCTTACACTTTCTAAAGAGCTAAAAAGCCTCAGTCTCATAACCACTGCTTTCATCCTTAAACCAACTTGGCCACACGTCGGATCTTTCAAACATCCGAAGAATAGTCGAGACATATATCATTGCTACGATGCTATGAAAACGACAATCTCAAACGCTCGTCGTTGAGCACTACTTGTGAGCTTGTGAAGGTAAGGATGCGCCGGTTCTACCGATATTCCATGACGAATGGCGTAACTCTATCTGGATAAGGTTTATTTTTGACACATGACGATGACATGTGCACTTATAAAATTTCTCCTAGAACATGGGGATTATCGTTGCAACATGCCCTAGATAAGTTAACCTGACAGTGGCACGTAGCAAGCTCGCTTAACTGATGTTAAGTTCTTTTGGCCATAGAGGTGCTAGGCACTGCTTTTCGCATATGTTATTTACTATTAGTGTTTGTGTAGTCCAAATATATACTCATGCGTGTGTCGTGTATTTGAATCAGATAACTCTCTTTTGTTTGAGAAACGTTTAGTCTAATGCTTTCTCTCCGCTTGAAAAGATAGTGATGAGCATAAGATTGTATTAATGACTATAAATGAAATTATAATAGTTAACATTGATAATAAGTGTTCATATCCAACGAGCTATGAGATTATCAATAATTGTTGAGTGGTACTTCATGTGCGTAGCTACCAACGACTACCTCATACATGCAATGCACAAATGACATTATCAGCAACAAGCATTAATTATCACATTATGGCTTTTGATGCGACCAGGATAGCGTCTGCTTCTTTCCATTACCGATATTCACCAAATTCATCTTTGTTATCAACAAACGACTCCTCGAATCGTCGTAATATGATTGTTGCATGTCAATTTCTATTGGCTTATCGTTGAGCCATACCGCACTCAACTTGGGATGATAACGATAACCAATGATATCCACAATATCTAACGTAGGTACTGCCAGCCCTACCTGTAATTGAATTTCCACAATTCTTGTCGGCATCATTACTTATTTAAAAGGTATATTAGCTATGGTGCTGACATGCCTGTTTCGTACGACACACCTTGTAATATATATCCTTCCAAACTCCAGCAAACTAAAAAATACTAACAGCAGTGTGGTTTGGAGTGATATATAAAGTAGCTCGGTCAGCATTGAGTACAAATTCGAACAACCAATGAAAATAATTGTAAGTTGTAAAATCCTCTACAATGCTCTCACCATCGTCCCAGTACAGCATACCACTTGATTTGCTCGCGCCTGAAATAGGTTTTCAATTGCGCGAAAATAAAGTTTCAATTATAAAAGGATAAATTATCTTAAAATTTTAGGTTACAAATAATTAGTTTTTTTTTAAGCTACGGTTTCCCTTCATTCTGAACCGTCTTTTTTGGACGTTAAAAATTTCTCAATGGATCTAAGTCAGCAAAATTAATTTTTTTTTACCAACTGCAATGAGCAATTCAAAAGGATTATTTCTTGAAAGAGTGGTTGTCATGTTTGGTTGTTGTCGCGGTATCACAGTACCTCCTGAAATCAAAACGAAAGGAATAAGCCCTAGTTTTTCACATTTATTTTAGCAGAAGAGTAGGGAAATAAGGAGAAGCGCTCGAGGTAATTTTAGGAAAAATAAAAATTAGAAACTAACTGACAGCCCACAAAATTTCTAATTTGCAAAAGAAAAAATGATTCCGTTATTTATTCAAAATTTTCTATAAGTCACACCTTTAACAAAAACAGGGATGAGTTCATCCTTCGGTGCCTTAAATTCACTGCGTCCTGGTTTAACCAGTATGCCATAGTCAAAATCTCGAAGCGAATACCATGTGGTTGAGGGCAGGTAACCAGAGACAGACCTAACACCCTGGAAGATTGCTTAAATTTTAGTCCACTGCTCTGATTTGATTTGAATAGTTTGTAGAACGTACTGGTTGATGTACAGGAACAATTAACATTGCACTTCCCCACATAAATTGTTCTCCAAGATCATGAGTTTCTGGATCAGAAGTAAATTCGAAAAAAACTGGTCGAATAACAGTGCCGCCGTACAATGAAACATCGAATAATAAGCTGGAGAATGAAATTATATCAAAATAACTGGATTTTTTTTGCAATAAAATAACCAGTAAGCATTAAAAAGAATCACAAAGAACCTATAGAGATATGGAAGGTAATAATATCGGAAAAGATTAGCCTTTCGAGTGGCCCTTGCAACAGCTGGCCATCGAGATGGTACCTGGCTCGCTACACCTTTTTCATTGTGATTTCTGAAAATCGATAAGTTTGAGCTCTTTTTTATCTAAATTTAGTTTAGTTTTTAAAAGTTGCAAAATTTAACCTTGAAAAAGGGTAAAATGCACCGAGTTGTTGCCACCGTAAGCACAATTCCTCAGTTGTTTCGCCATTAAAACCGCAAATATCTGCACCAATGTATGGTATACCGAATAAATTGAATTCTTGGATACCGATAATGGAAGTTCTCAAATCTATCCAACGAGCACTATTGTCACCAAGCCAGTGGCCACCATAATGGCCTGATGAAACAAATGTAGACCTGACAAATATAGAAACATATCTGAATTCTAACTGGTTGCTCCACTCTGTTATGCCTAATGGTCAAGATTTTAATTACCTCATCGCGTACTGATTAAATTCAGTATGCAATTAGCAATTAAACATCTGTGAACAATATATAATGATTTACGTTAGCTTAACCATGAAAACTACACGGAGATTTTTCAATTTACATTTCCATAAATTATAATGTTTCACTGGGCAATGAATACCCCCGATTTTCTATCATTTTTAAATGTCAGCAAACTTAAACCTCCAAATTTATGAACTATTAGCCTTTGAAATTGATCGTTCTCATCGCAAAATCGATTTGCTCCTCTTTTTCCGTGTTTGTTACAAGCAGAATTAAAAGAGCAATTGCTTCAATTCATTAATTTTTTTTGTCGTAAGTAGTTGTTTCGGCATCTTCTAAACTCAACTTTCGAGGTCAAGTGAAAGAGCGGTTGAGAAGAACCTTGATAAAACTAGGCCTCGCTTCCCTGTTGCTGCACGTTGTGCCTTTGCAGTTGCTATCATTTCCGCTAATCCATAGAGATTTTTAGTATCATAAATCCTCTGAGTTCCTCTGTTTGTCATCCCACACATACAAACAGTTTTGTTTGACAAATGCTGAAATAGTACCGACTTCTAAAATTTGAAATCTTAAACAGCTATTTTATAAATTTTGATAAAGCAAGGAAATTTTTTTAAATTAATTATAGCAGTTTAAAATTCCTCCTGTTTGTCGAATATACATATATAATAAAAAGTGCGAAAAGCTTGCAGCTTCAGCAAAATTGTACGCGTAGGAGTTCCAAGTTTCATAAGGCGGGTTATCGTATTTCGATGTCGCATCGTTGAGAGGACATTTGAGTGGTGTTATCCTTGCTGGTCTGTCATGATCGTCGAAATAAAATGGATGATATTCATTTGTGCCAAAAGCAGCTGGTTCATTCATATCGATCCAGATCCCATCAAACGGAAGCTTAAAATATTTTTGAAAAGAAACAACACTTGGTAGTGTGGTTAATTTTTAATATTACAAAAAAGGTTAAATAACCATTTGATGTAAACGTTTAAACTCTTCGATCCACCATTCTGTAGTTGACGGTTCTGGATCGAGGAAATCAGGAAAAGCGACATGCCAGTCCGGCCATACAACCGATAGCATTATCTAAATATAAGGTTCATTCAATGACGTGAACTCACAAGTCCAATGACGCAAGTTTAATACCTTTTCGAAATCAGACACAACCATAAATCAAAAGCTGAACATTCACGCAGAAAGCGAACCTTTGTCTCTTTAGTTAATGGATATTTGTTCTGAATCTCATACTGTACTTGATCGTAATTTTCCCATTCTATAAAGCTGACATTCTGAAATCACGAAATCTTAATGCTAGATGTAGAATGCTTTTTTAACAATTTCGATGCTATTAGTTTTTCAACTCTTGTGAAGAAAATAAATAAACAGCGAAATCTGTTCATCAAAATGGACTGCAAAATAATACTGTCGTCAGCTTTGCTATATTTGTGCTTTTTAAAAGGAGACATTACTTAATAACTTCCAAAACACAATGGTATTAGTAACATAAAATGAGTCTATGAAATTCATGCAATACGATTGTTAGACATAAATCAAAACTGCAAGCTCACTTTTTTAATTGCTCTCTGAAAGCTGGAATAATTAACTTGCACGGCAGGATCGAAAATAAGCATCAAGTGCATTCCATTTTCATGTAGTTCATCGGCATATTCTTTAAAATTTGACCAACGCTCCTAAATTATTGTTTCGGAGGTCACGTCACTGTGACGATAAATGACTTTGCTGCGTTGCACACATAATTATAGCTTCTGATCATTTTTAGATCTAACTCTTCTTTATTTTGTTTTATTCATGAAAAAAAAATCAAATTTTGAAGCAATCAATTTCAAAATCATACTTTTCCGATAGTAAAATCCTTGTATCGTTCCATGTAATCAATGTCCGCATATGCAACATCGATTGGTATGCTAGCATTTTGGATGCTTTCAATTGTCTGCTTCATCTCAGTCAAACTTTTGTAACCATATCGACAAAACTAAATAACTTCGGTGAATTTTCAAATGCAGAAAAGAAATAACCGAAGAGATAACTCACCTGGAATCCAAGTGCGAAATAAGCTGGAAGGAATGGTCGACCGATGTATTCAAGATATTGTTGTATAACTTGCTCCGGTTTTGGTCCTGGGAAAAATGTCACATCAAGTATTCCACCAATAGAGCGATATATTAGATGAGGTCCAGGCCCTGTTGTAATTTCCTGAACAACATTATTCTTCATTTCAAGTTTTCAGCTTATAGTTAATTGGAGAAATAATAAATCATATCAAATACTTCTACCTGAGGATTGCTATTCCAAAAAAGTACACCGTGTGCATTGTTGTCCTTCTCTAAGCCAAGATAAAATGGATGCACGCCATATAGATTGCGATACGGATTCTCCGGATCAGGCGGCTGATCTCTTGCAAACATTGGCCATGTTGCATATTTCACGAATTTATGCTAAATATATATAAAAAGTATTTTGAAGTTGAAGAGCCAAAACCATCGACAAATGTAGCAAACCACCCTTTGTCAATTAATTTTTATAATGTAACCTTGAAAAATAAGAATACTCTCTTCGAATTCCTACCTTCAAGCTTGAATGGGCATGTTCACCAATGCCATAAATTTTATCGGTGGGTAAAAAAGTTGCAATTTGAATGTACTGATCAGCAAAAAGTAAGCCGCCTGAAAATGCACTTTAAATGTGCAGCCAATGTAGGACCCTGTATTACAAAGCTTACTTTGTCCAAATAAATATTTATTTTTTATTCTATAATAAACACTACCAATTGAGGTGTCCCAAATTAGTTGCCCTGTTATTGCACGACGAATTCGAAGTGTGAAAAGTTCAGATTCATTGGGAATTTCTGCGGTGAAATGCTGCTCCGTTGTACTGCATGCTCGCGGTAAAGGCACTGTTGGCTCATATCTGATATGACAGTATTTAAAGGCTTCCTCCACTTCGCATAATAATTGCGCACACAAATCAGAATTACTTATATCTGTTGCAAAATTTCAAATGATTAACAAAACATTTGTTGAAAATCTTTGTTGAAGATCATTTTCATTAATAATTTTAATGTGCTAATGCAATTACATCTACCTTCCTTCCACACCAATTCGTACATTTACAACCGAGCAAGAATTTGTAATTTGCACTTCGATTTCTGGTATGTCAGTATCATAGGGATTGAATGCTGCGTCTTTTGATTTTTGCAATTTCAAAGATAGGTTAGATTTTTGCACAATCATATATCCTGTATCAGGCGGAAAGTAGCAGGATGGTACTGTTGAATCCTAAAATATCATTTTTGCAAATATGGTATTTGGTTGTAAATGAATTATTTAACTTTACTAGAAAACTTTGAATATACTATGAACACACGGAATAATATTCATCATCCCAAATGCATTTATGCGACAAGCACGTAGCTTTATCAGCTCCTGGCTTTGGTAAGCAATCAATTCGTCGTTCTGTTGGTACTTGTTTGACAACACTTTCGATAACATTTAAAGTTATCAAGTAAAATACGGTCACTTTAATCATTAAAAACTCTCACAAAACGTCAAAGCTTTCTTCTTTCACCTAAAATATGAAAAAAGTTATGGAAATTTGAGAGACAACATTATTCCAATAAATCATTATTTTCAAATGTGCTCATTTACATATACCAAAAGCCTTCCAAGAATTCTCTCCTCCATCCATCCATTCATTCAACAACATTAACTTGCGGAACGTACTGGTAACTGACTAAGGGAAGAGATTATTTGCTAACCCCAAGCAATAGATAATATATGAGGAAGTGATCGCAGCCGAGGGTGCTAAACTTAAACTTTTAAGCTAAAAATTAGCTTTGTTATAGCATTAGAACTGTGTAATATCGATCTGATAGATGGATCATCCCATATTTTAGCTAATTCAGCTCTAATTTACATTGAGATTAGAAGTGAAAGCAAAACAAACGAGTAAGATAATGAGCAATTGGAACACTTCCTCGACGGGACGCTGGCAATTGATATCTGCTCAGCGATGCCGAAAGTTTACAGCTCACAACTGCGCTAGGAGAGGATGAGGTTATTTCTTGATCGAAAAGCTATTACAGCTCTCTTTTAGCTTCCAACCGATGCCCGTCTCAAACCTCTGGCAATATTAATTTTGAATTAAATGATTTTTTGCTCCTTAAATTTTGCATTAATTTGTTTGCTGATGAACGTATTAAATGGAAATATATAGATCGTATTAACTTCATTGCTAAAATATCCTGCATTATTGTTAAATTCTAGTAAAACTATTGCGGTTCATTTAAAATAAGTTTACGAAAACTTTGTATTTTTGCTTATTTCTGAAATTGAATAATTCACGGAAATTTGTCGAAATGTGCGAAAAAGGTGTAATTATTTAATGAAATGTGTTTGTGATGAATGATAACAAACTTTGTTTTAAATGAAGTATTGATTATCATTTATGGATGGACGGCGAATGTTGATGATAAAGTGATTAGCAATAAGTAAATTAGCTGTGAAGAGAACAGAAACGCGATTATCGATTGCATCATCTTTAAAGTTGAATAGCAAGTGTTAAAAATTGATAATGCCAATTTATTAAACTCTAGTGAAAGCGGAGTTTGCAATCCAGAAATTTTGTAGTCTTTCGAGAACAGATGCAGCACTTTCAGTGAACAAAGATTGCACAGTTGGAAAGTATTGCATTATAGTATTTTTCGTTAACGTTAAATAATTTGAAGCAATTATATCTAAACTTATCCTTCCAGTAAATCACTTTCAATTTCGAAAATTAAGTTTAAATCGTTATAATCATTACGATGTAGCAAGCAAGTAATATTGATAATCTAACAACATTGACAATCCAACATCGAGATCAGAATCAGTGATGATAGCAGGATCTTTTCATTTAAATAACTGGAATGGTAAGGCTTGTACCTAAGCATATTCAGCATATTAATTTTGTAGCATAAACACTACCGATAGCAACTTCGATTAAGCTAGTATTTCAGATCTGTACTCGATTTTTGCCTAATCATTGTGTCATCCAGTAATGCATAGCATCTTCAAAAAGACACTAAAACGATATTTTTTAATTTTAAAAATCTGACTCGTATAATAGGATGGTAAAGTAAAAATGATGGAAGGCAAAGTGAACAAATAATGCAATTGAGGATTTGTTGCGATAATTCCACGAACAGTCAATGGAAGAAGATACGGTAGGAAATAATGGAAGTAAGTGCAAGATGTCACTAAATTTAACAAATCAGACACTGGAAGTACATCATTTTGATAACGTCATTTTTTGATCACAGAAAAACGTGATCGTTGATTTCAAGAACGTTGGTGGAAACCAAATAGCGCGATGGTCAGGGATGATGTGCGCTCAAGAAAGATGCCATAATGTTATCTGATGGAGCGTGTGATGTCATCATTCACACGCAAGTTTTGTCAATTTCGTTTCTCTCTCTTTTTTTTTCCACTCATAACAACGGATGAGATATATTCAGTTACACAGTTGCTATCGATAAAAGTAAGGGTGACGCAAGTCGAATTCAGTTTATTGTCTTTACAGACTTTCCAGTGCAATAATGCAGCAGCAGTAATAATACAGTAGTGAGCTTAAGCACTGATGGCATTAACAGTTACTGACTGATGGAAGAAATAGAAAATTTGACAAAATTTAATAATACAGATTGCCTATCAGTTTTAATTGGAAAAAAATCATATCAGGTGACATAACAATATGTTTTCGGAATTTATTAAAAAAATTTACTACTTTCCACTGATAAATGTTTAAATTACTTAATATTTCCTATTGACAAATTTTGAAATTGAAAGTAATCTCACAAAATGAAGTTTAATCGATATTTAGAACGATTTATATATAATGTATAAAAAATTTCTTTAAACTGATCACAGCTTTTATCATCGTACATGTTCGCTGTATAGATAAATTGTTGCAACTGAGCATCATGGATTGTAGAGATAATTGAAGCTATAATTCAGATATCTTAATTATAATTTTAACAGTTTACTTTAACAAATGTTTCATTCAATCAAGTAAAAAGAATGGACTGTAAATGAAGAACTGACCGGCTAAGGGCATGTGGTAAGCTTGCAATGATAGGTCCGTACTCATGTGTGTTATCATAGATTTCAAAAAGAGGAGCCGCTATCAATAAGCTATTCTTCGCAATTGTAAACGACGCATACTTAGGAAGATCCACCGCGAACAACTTTATCATCTCTTTCGGTTTGGTAATGTGTGAAGGAATGTAAGGGTACTAAATGGGAGTTTTAAAGTTATTTTTTGCATATTCTGGGCTTTCCATCACATCAGCACTCCCTCAGAAACAGTTCCGTTCCCTGCATTAGCAGTGGGATTGTTGAAATGAAAAGGGGAGCCGTAAAATTGAATAGCTCTGAACGTACTGATTATTAGACTGTAACTCTGGAAAGCGTGATGCAGTAGGATTGAAAATAGCAAATTTCATTTCATTTCACACTTCATTCACTGCTTCTCTGAGAAATCAGAATCTCGGAAGGTGACCTACAATGCATGAATCAAAATTTGGACGCCACCACTTTGAAACAACATGGTATACTCTGCAAATTGCTTCCGCAGATTCATTTTGAAATCCCATAACCTGAATAAGCGGATGATGTGTAAATTTATGACGTATCTGTCGTGGTGTACCAGAGCTGGAATAACAAATAAATTTCGCTGTACCTTCATCAGTAATCGTTTCATTCCATGAATTTCATCTTCACCAGGATAAAGGGTTAACGTTGGCCTGTAAGGTAATACAGCATGTTCTCTTCAGATGGTAGTTAATTCGCTAAATTTAAAGTTTGTCCTGTAGGAAGAAAAAGCAAAACATACAATTTCGACCATTCTGTCTGACCAGCTCCATTTTTTAGGAGCAAAACGTGAACAATGGAATTTTGATGACCCATTAGAACAGCCTGTACAGTGCGAATCAGCCCATCATTTTCAAAGTCTTCTCGCAATTTTAAAGATTGCCTGTATTCGCATAAACGTGGAGGATCCTCGCGATCACTGTTTCGTACAGAGTAGTTGTGCAGGGGATATCTGGAAGATTTTGTAAGGTTATTGCAATTTTTTCTTTTTAATAAGCTATCAATACTAAAACTGTAATTTCGAAACGCTGCAAACTTAAACACACAATTTAACAACGCTGCTAAGACTTTCGGTTTCCCGTCTGTAGGAATATGATTGAAAATTGTCCACGTTAAACATCGGTGAGAAAGCGTCCACCGTAAAATCACGGGCAAAAGATAACCAGCCAAGCACAATCGATAATCGGCCAAACCGCAGAAGATAACCAGCCAACCGACCACCAGACGGTTTAAATGATTATGGTAAAGAAAAGGCAAAGTCACTGCTTTCATATAACTCGGAATGATGCCACCAAATATTTGCATATTTTATCAATCTATTTGGTCACTCTCTCACTAGCCTCTTACATACCACGCCTGCGGCATTGAATAGATTTAGAATTGCAGTGCTCCATACACATTGTAGTTATTGAAGTAAAGTAATTTACAAATCATTTCTTTTAATGATGATGTTGAGATTCCTCTTGAATCAACTAAAAATTATTAATTCAATATAGGAATAGTTATAATTTCGCTAAAAGATCAACAGTAGCTAGATAGTAGAAATCATAGAATGAATATTGATTTTTCAAACTTTATTCTAATCAAAGGAAAAAAAAAAGCGATTTGGAAATAACAGGAAGAGCAATTTTGCAGAAAATGTAATTGAAAAATGTTGACAATTGTTTGTAACACAAATTTATAAAATAAATTGCGAAAGAAGACATAAAATATGTGCATCATAACTTATGCAAGGTATGCCTAAATTCCAACGTCGGAAGTCAATTTAGAGGACCAGCAGGAGGAGTGCATTGTTATGAAGCTTGGCTAAGCAATCACTACCTTTGCTATGCCTACAACTCGGCCATGTGTGAGTGATATTATCATCCTCGTTTGACGATTGCTAATGTGTTAACAGTCAAAGCATAAATGTCGCAATGTTAGTAGTATTGGCAACAAAATGGTATTTTAAAAAATTTTTAAACTTGAAAATTGTTAGCTTTATTGTTTGCTATCAGAAAACTTGGCTTACCTTGATATTTTTTTCCATTTGTATTAATGTATTATTGAACGCTTCAGGAAATTGATATATGTTTTTTCCAGAACGTTCGGAAGTTATTAGACGATGTTTTGCGTCCTCTCACTTCTCCCTTTCCCATTTAACAAATTAACTTCACTTTTATTGCTGTTTATTGCAACATAATTTTTAAACTGTAAGTGATTCCTAAATCAATTCCGAAGTTTTGAAGAATTTTTGTAATTTTTTCATTCTTACAGCTATCCAAGTGTGCAACAGTGATTCACCGTCGCCCAACATGCATCTCTGTCTCCCACTTTACGCAATCAGTTGAAGAACGAAAAGGTGCAGCAACGATCGTTTTGCCTCATTTCCTTTATAAGGACAAGAAATGGATCGTCCACAACCCAAAAAGTTCTTGAACATATTGTCAGCGTTGTTTCAATTGCTACTAAATGCTCTCACAAATGTCAGCTTCTTTCATCTTACCTCCACCATATCCTATCTTACCGTACCATTACTACGCATTAGGATTCATAGGAGAAAAAAATTATGCATGAATATGCACGATGCTCCCTACCAGATTATTTGTTAGCCATCCCTACAGCGAAGACAGCAACACCAACAACTACAAGACAATAAATACTGAGAAGTGACGCACTGTGATACGTTGATTGCCCGTTTTCTCTATTGCATGTCGAAAATGTTTCATTTACGACTTTATTATTAATACTAATTAAGGATGAATATGGTTTGTTTTGAGATTAATGTTTGATTTACCAAAAAGAAAAGATTCATTTTAGCCGTTCCCATAAATTACACACTTTTCGCTGTCAAACACACCAAATAAACAATGTCAGGGAAGGCAAGGAGAATGAAGACTTCTCAAACGGTAATTTCATACTTATCACTTAGAAATCTTCCATATAATTCAAATTGAAAAAAAAAAAACAAGTCGGCAGAAACTCTGCCATCCACATATGTCTCATAAATTCAACGTATTACTCAGATCATATTCTAAAATCACTTTCTATACGCTATAACTCCCAGCACTTAAGTTCGCCTTTTCCTTCTAGGAAGCTACATCGTAGATTTGGCCGACCAATACTTTACGACTGGACGTTAGGACTCCAAATGATGCGGTGGCGGAAGAAATTAGGAGATGAAATTTAAGGTATGCTAGTGCTGCAGTGTTGAAACGCCTAGAAAGGATGATATATCGATTATATTGAAGAGATGAACTCAGTATTGGCAAGGCTTTGATCGACATAGATGAAGAAAATTCGACGTATGCGGTTTTGTTCTTTTGATAGTTGTATGATAAATTTCAGGAGACTCGTATGAAGTGCCGATCTCTACGACGTCGAATGGGGCTGTTCGACAAGAATTTCCGTAGCATTATCCAGCTTGGCGTGGGCTTCATGTTGATATTTTCGGCCTTTACTAGCCATGGAATGATTGAGGTTGGTGAGCTTTTGTGTTTGTGTAGAACTGCACGCATAGTGTACATTGTGTGTATTTCCATGATGCATTTTTGTTTTAATTGTATTGTCATTTTCAGATTGTTATTATCAAAAATGTTGCTGAAAAACATCCGACATCAGGTATAACCGAACAATCCGGCTATTATAGGTACATTTTGTCCCTTTTCTTGCATATATATCGTATGAACTCTCACCGAAGTTACTTGGACCGTCAGTGTTGTACTGCCAATGTTACTGGAATGAATTTACAAGCCAAACACAATTACGCCATTTATCTTCTACATTATTTTCATCTAGTTGCAGCTTACCTGTGCATGTGCAGAGGGTAGGAGGACTGGCGACTGTTTTGTATCCATCAGTAGTGGCATGAACAACTATTATTTTTACTACTTGAATCGAGTGATACGTTCAATTAAATAAGTAAAAAAAAATTGATTTCACGGATATAAGGATTGTTTCTTGTATAAACTGATATATTTTGTAGCTTAGCTATCATTTATCTGACCTTCACGTTTTCGAATTTTTTTGCGCCCGCTGTAATAAACGCCATAAGTTCGAAATGGGCAATGGTTTTTGGAGCTTTGATGTACTGCATATTTATGTTTGGCTTTATATACCTTAACGTATATTCTCTTTACATATTTTCGGCACTCACAGGCTTCGGGGCTGCAAGTAAGTTATCTGTGAAGTACCGGTTGAATCCAACTTTTATATTAAATTTGAATCAGTTGTGCAGGACCATCTGTGAAGAGATTCCCTCTGTCAAATTTTATATTACTATTTTACTCATAAGTGCCAATTTCAGTGATATGGACTGGACAAGGGGTCTATCTCACAACCTGGTCTCGAATTGATACTGTCGCACGTAACAGTGGCATTCTTTATGCTATGCTACAATCATGCTTCATTTTCGGTGGACTGTTTCTCCTTTTCATCTCCTTTTCAGGGTTCGCACTTCAGATTTCTTTTTACTTATTGTTACTGTTTTCATAACATGAGTGAGATCACTTCAAGTTACATAATACGTCGGATCGTTGAAACACATCGTTATTTGCAAAATTACTGGAAATTGGATGAGTGGTGAATGGAATGTTAGTTCTATAACTAATAAATGAATATTTTATAATAGAATAGAATATTTGCAGTTCTATCGTTTCTTCTGTGAACTTAATTTACGCAGTATTTTCTCTGATTACTTTTATTGGTGTAATAGTATTAGCATTACTTCCTGCAAAACCCGATGAAGTGGCACATTCTTCTGAACACACTAGTGAAGAAAGGGATGAGAGCATAGCGGGAGAGGAAAACGATGTCAGTATTGTTAATGGTCGAATTAATTTTCAAACACGATCAGTACGTGGTGAAATAATACCACGTACCACTGTTCTGTGGAAAGACGAATTTCGTTAGTTACATTTATTTAATGGTAAAACATATAGTAAACTAATGCCGATATTATAAGTTGACGTTCCTTTATCAAAATTTTAAAGTGTTTAGTATTCATTGTCATAGAAGTTCCAGTTTCTCTGGATTTCAAAATTTTTAGGCATGAAAAGGTTGGAGTTTATACAGTCAGCTTATTTTTCAGTTATAAAAGATGCATGGATTTTTAATTTATTTAAGGTAATACAGTTCGCGTGGCGTTCACTCGACGAATGTTCTTGCTTGCTGTAGTGTTTATATATATGGGTATAGAAATGACGTTTTATACTGGTATTTATCCAGCATGCCTTGCAGCATTTGAGCAGTTAACGGATGACAACACAATTATTGCCTACAATGCTCTTGCTGTTGGGGGAGGATTAGTTATCGGTGAGATCCAAATGTTCTTCATTAGTAAATTTCGATAAAAGCTTGGTAAGAATGTCTCACTATTCCTTTTTTGAAAAGGTTTTATTGTCCGTGTGATTTACAGGTGGTCTTTCATTTGGAGTTTTTGCGAATAGATTGGTTGCTTATGGTCGCAATCCAATAATTCTTTTGGGTACCATAACTCATCTATTCGTTTTTCTTTGTGTTTTTTTGAATGTTCCAGTTGAAGCACCGTTGCATAAAACATACTTGAAGGGTTATATTGAACCAAAGTAAGTGCTAACGAGTTATTCAAATACACCATTTAATTATTGCTGAAAATAAGTATTTTAGAGCCTTAATCATTTAATTTTAGTTTTTCCTAGAAAAGCAGTAGTACGCAATGGTCACTGTCTGTTACTTTAATATTATATGGTGTGCTAGTGTCGATATCTGTAGCTTTTTTTACATTCTGTGATGATTCCGCTGTTCTTAAAAATTTTTAATTCACGTCCACAATAACAATGCAATGCGGAATAGAGTCCGCAAGTCGAACAGGTATAAACTGCAAATTAATACAATCAGTTCATACACTTTTTTTTGTCACTTTTATCAAGTTTCAGCTATTCATTAGCCTTGATTTGTGGCTTTATGCTTGGTTTTGCGGAGAGCTGTTGGAGCACACAGATTTATTCGCTGTTAAGTTCTCTTTATACCATCAACAGTTCCAATGCCTTTGCGCTTTTCAAGTTTTATCAGGTATCATGAACGTCTTGAAAATTTTATAAGATTTAAAATTAGGATAGCCATTAAGGTATGTCCATAACTTTTAGTAAAAGAAGAAACGGCCAATTGATTTCGATATGGAATTATATATATTTTTTTCATCTCATGGTGCCAACATGATTTGTTTTACTGTTTTCTGTACAAAGTTTGTAATATGCAACAGTTAGTTGTATGGCTGTCATTTCTGTAACGTTTTTTATCACTCCTTATGTGAAAAACTTTTATTAGTTTGTGAGTAATTTTACATAACGCTTGCCCTATATTTTCTAAGAAATTTGTGCTGGAGGTGAATGATGAGGACAAGTTCAAATTAACAATTGTGAAACAGTTACTTGTCAGTTTTCTTGCTCAACTTAATTTGACAAATAATATTCTGCTTTGATTTTTTGCAGTCACTTGCTGCGTCTATTACTTTCTTTTATGGATCTGTTCTGCTGTTACATTGGCAGCTGTTGATACTTGCGGTAGGTGGTGCACTGGCTGCGATCTGCTTCTTTCCAGTGGAATGGGAAGCTGTTGCACTCACTATTCCTCCACCAATTTTCCCACCCTGATTCTTTGATTTTGAGCTCATTATGTTACGGTGTAATTAGTGAAGTAGCTTGAATAATCTGTTGCGAGTATTTACACTACCAGTTGACATCAACTCTTTATTTACTGTCGATCGAGCAGGTGCAAGTGAAAGATTAGCCATTTCAAATCCTTAGCTAAATCACTGATCACTGGTAAGCTTAAGTTTCTTCCATATGAAGGGAAAATTGAGGGTGAAACGATGAATATCAAAATGGAAAATACATTTTTGGTTGGCTTAACTTTCATTATATGTTGCACAGCTTGTTATGTTTATATGTACTTAACATATATGTTAAGTACAAATTTGTTTATATGTAATTAACATATAAATTGTGCAGAGCAAATTGCATAAAGCTATTGCTAAAGAAATGCTTATTTATTATACTCAACACACTGTTCAACATTTTTATCAATTTAGAATTGATAGTGGCAGTAGTCTGGGTAAAATACAACTCACGCTCAGTAGTTACACATAAACTATAAAAATATGAGATAGATTACACTTATTTTTCCGAAAGTCTATTCTTTCTTTATTTCATTCTATAAATTATGCTTTCTTCGATTAAATAGAATTTCTGAATAATTCTGCAAGCACGGAAAACATTGCTGTTCGCGTAATTCGCAAGTTTTCATTGAAATGAATTGAGTAAAGCAAAATCAATATGATTTGGTTGGTGTAACGGTGAAACGATTACCGCATATTTTAGTGTTAAGTGTACCTTGACTTCGATGAACTTTTGTTGCGCACGCCTTCGCTGGTAATCATTTGACAATTTTTCTGGTTCGTAATGGCGTTGAGAGAAATGAGGAATAAATGGGCGAAGTGAAAAGAGGTAGCAAATCTTGAAACTATTGAATGATACTTTCTCCCCATGGCTGCTACATGAAGTGTTAAAAACAAATAACCCAAGGCACATGCCCGCACGTACGCTAGGTAATATACAAATTTAGTTTGGTTGTGGCAACGTTATTTTATTTGTCACAGTAATTTATGCATTTTTTCTTGTTTTTATTAGCATCTCGAATTTATGGCTGAGGAGCAAAAAAAGATTTCCAATGTTTAAAATGTTAAAGTGATCATTTCAATGAGTGAGCTGTGAAATATTGGCGCTGTTTTGAATTGATGAATATCCTTTGGCTGACCCGAAAAACTCCACAGATCTTAAATTACTTACGTGCAGTGCTCGTCGAACGACTGAATCGATAACGGATAATCATTTCATACTTTTCATACAGATCATCAGAAATAGTCTTGAAATCTAGAAATGTGTTTGAAGTGGAATTGGTCTAAATATCGCACGAACTGCATTTTGCAGTGGTAATCACTGGGAATGAATTTGAATTTATCCAGATATACTGGTGTTGTTACAAATATGGACAAGAACGACAGCAGTATTCAAATCAGTTACTGTTCAGCGGAATTCTGTTCGGAAAATTTTTTACATTCAATCACACTAAGCAGTGCTGAGGAAATTTTAATAGAGGAAAAGAGCAAACTTTGCCAGAAAAGAATCGAGGGAATAATCGAAGGAATGACCATCAATCGATGAATGATTTTTGGAGCACTATCGATGAGCGAACAGCTATTTCTATCCGATCACATTTATATTTGAATATTACCATGATAAACACAACGAATAACAGTGTTAGAGGAAAAATGCAATCTTCAGCAGCTGTTTTTGGCATGTGCATTTGAATTGTTGACCGTTACAGACGGCTAGAAATGTGATGTCAGAGGTCAGTCATAACTCTCACGAGGAAATAGTCTATCTCGAAAAACTTACTCCGTACACTTCCCTCCAATTTTTTATATTTCATTATCCGTTCAGCTGTTGAGAGAATGTAAGTATAGGGCAGCAGTATTAGCACATATGCACCACGAATATCTGTATGTCTCGTTAGCTGATGACCTTCGACCTATACTCCCCATTTTTTTATTCGCTAAATTGTCCATCTCACTCGTCTCTTCACCACTCCCTCTCTGCGGCATAAATTCTCTCACTCCTTCTCTCTCATTCTCTTTATTGCATATCCTGACCGCCCTTAATATACGTCGACTAAAAATAACCACTCCTGATCACTAGCGATATGAAAGAATGACCATGGGAAGGACAGTGAGCGTATATGAAGTAGGAGGAGAGGTAGTGATCACGTGAACTGTGCAAATGACGAGCGGTAGAAATGTGGTACCTTGACCGATGCAGATGCAATAGGTGAAGTTCAACTTACCACCACTGGGCACATCGAGGAGGAGCTTTTCATTCCACTTGAGGCTTTCATTTTGCAGACTGGCCATTTGTCATCTGGTAAGGTTTGTACTCCTACATTTTTTTCCACCTCTTTTTTTTCCGTGTTGCGAGGTGATAAAAAGGAACGGATAACAGTGTTTTATGGCTTAATCAATAAATTATCAATCAGATACTTTCAAAAGATTGGGTACGAAAAAGGATACTTCCAAAGGATTAAGCTGATGGATGAAAGTATTTAAGTGAGATTTTAATATGGCCACTCTTTCTAGTCATCTTTTTTATATTTTATGAAAGCTTATAAAAAACAGTCCTCGTGGCTATTATCAGTAAGACAAAAATTAGGTCACTTCTATTTATTCTACAAATAGTAGATATTTTGATCATCTATTTTATGCCTAAATCCAACAGACGATATTATTACTTTGTTAAGCAGTAACTATTGGAAGATTGAAACTTAAAGATTGGAACGATGAGTTACACAACGTCAGCTCCGAGAGGAGTCATCCCCTCAAATGAAACGTCAAAAGGATCGGTTTTTTTATCATCAAGAAAGTCGTCAACACCAGTAATTCATGGATCAACTAATGGATCTCTACCATACAATACACCACCACAGCGTCCATTGAATATAACACAAAACAATTGGAATAGGTCATCCGATCATCCCAACCTATCCCAACCTAACTACCTGGAACCTGCGAATTTTCGACAATCAAATGCTACGTGTGCAGTGATGTCGCAGAACGAAAGAAGAAATTCAACAAATGGTTACGTCGTCCAATCCAAAACATTCAATGGAGTACCGTCATACCCACAACAAACACGCCTCGCTGATTTGCATTATTGCGATACGCCCTATTATGATAACGAATCAGCCAATAATAATACGCAATCACATCTACCTCCTAATGCTACAGATAGTTAGAGCATTTTAAAAAATTTCGAAATATTTTTTAATTTTTATAGTTCTTAAAGCAATAGGTACACCACTCCTTATCCTATCCTTTCCTATCATTTTATCGTTAGTTTGCACTGCATGTAGCAAAATTCCAAACAAAAACGCGGAATTTCTGACATACCTACTATCGATCATGCAATATTTCAAACGAGCTCTAGCCAAAGTTATCATCACTTCTTTAACATTCAACTGTGCACTTTCAACCTTCTCGTCGTAATGAATGTAAAATTATTATGCTAGCTTAGTGCTTATTTTTTAAATTTCCTTTGAACATCTCTTTCATGTTTAATTGACGCTAAATGAAATTATCTGAACTTATAGTTATTGTTTCCATTTATTTTCGCTGATTTGACGTAGCGCTGGAAGCTGTAATGATGATATGATTGAAAGAAATACTTCATCATATCAACCGTATGACATTAAGAAAGGGTATTAAGATCCTTTCAAATTGCAGTAGGAAATCAACTTGCATTTATCATATAGACTGATTTTGTATTATTTCCTATATATATATATATATATATATATGAATTAGATTTACAATGTGCAAATTTCTTCTTAGAATAGCGCTATTTATGCTGATATTTGCCTAATTTCAAATATATCATTAAGACAGTATAAAATGAATTTATAGGAAATTGCACGTCTTTGGGATTTTCCTTGCTCTTTAGCACTCTATATTAAAGCGTATCTTCCACTTCTTTTTTCACCTAACTAAAACGAACAAAGCTTTAATTCGTTGATTATTTACATATCTTCGTTAGAAATGACTAATTCTAATTCTAATTGACATTTTCTCCTCGAACAGTCAGTGCACTTCATTTCCGGCACTTTCTCACATTCGAGACAAGTGTGGAAAAAAATTTCAAAATTTACGTAAAAGTGAAACGATTTTAACAAATTATTCATTTTGACGAGTGCATGTCTGCATAATAATTGGAATAGCTCGGCGATGAAGCGCTGATGTTGAAGTTACCACTGACAAAATTTATTGATTACGACCCCTCATAAAAAAAGTATTTCCTTCAATCCACAACTGATGACTGTTTGCACGAGTTTGCGTAGCTTTAATTTTTCATTTCTCGCTCATTTTTATACAAATATGTTTGCTCTTAACTTTGGAGAAGAAGGACAACGTACGAAATCTAATTTTAGGACTCTATCCAGACAGTTCAACAGGTGACAAGCCAGCACTATGCAAAGTATGTGGTGACAAATCCAGTGGTTTTCATTATGGAGTTACAGCCTGTGAAGGATGTAAGGTAAAACTTACTTTCAATTCTCATTTTTCGCTGTCTTTGATAATGAATTGGTCAGCTGTTTTTCCTTCAGGTTATTTAAAATTCAAAGAAATAGCTGTATTCTTGTCAATTATTGTAGAAAGCACATCACTTTTATAAATTCTTCAGAAGACTTATTCTGGGTAGTAGGAGTAGGAAGAGTTGTCCCTCTGTCAATTTGCTTCCGTCATTCGGATTATGGATTTGTAAAAGATGTTTATGGTTATGATATTTCGACTAAAGATCATGATGGATGAGAGAGTTTGGGGTAAGTACCGATATCTGGCTAGGAACTGATCAACGCAAAAAAAAGCCGTTCTGACTTTATTGTGCTAGCGTCTGTTTTTTATTGTAAAGATGTATGCTATCGAAATTCTCCGATGCTTTACAATTGCCAAATTTCTTCCTCAAGACAGCTATGTCTTAATTTTCGTCTTTGTCATATCGCATTATTTCATTTTGTTAAAATCCTCATTCCTGTTTTCCCTTATAGCAATGAAAATCAAATATCATATGTCTTATGATATCTTCATACAGTAGTTATGTACATTGTATAAAATGTTTAACTTGAAATAATATGATGCTATCGCATCCTTATCTGCAGATACTACAAAACTTATTCCGTACTACCAGCCATAGGTGAAATATAAGTGAAATACGGATGAGAGCCTCGACAGAGGTTACTTAATTCTATCTCGTAAATAAAATTTTATGACTCTTTTTGTTCATAATAAAATGTAAAGCGTTAGTGGTCTTGTGCTTTGTATAAGACTGAACCGTTTAGGGATTCTTCCGACGTAGTATTCAAAAGCAAATGGAATATCGATGTTTGCGAGATGGAAAGTGTCTGATACATCGTTTAAATCGAAATCGATGTCAGTTTTGCCGATTTAGAAAATGCCTTGCTGTTGGAATGTCTCGTGACTGTACGTTATTTCTCTTTCCTTTTTGTCTTAAGTCGTACGTATCATCCATCATCCTTCCAGTGAAAAATGAAAGTAATAAGTTTGAATATGATTCATTATTATTACATTGAAGCCATTCCAGTTCAGCCCTCATCAAAATTTTGACCAAAATTAGATATTATGATTAGTTATTCCTTTTTTCAGCAGTGCGTTATGGACGAACACCGCGACGTAAGGGCGACGACATTGATAATGTGCCGTCATGGGATGAAATAATGAAGTTTACTCATTATGATACTTCGGACATTACAAATGCACGTTTGCAAAATTTTATCGACCACATAACTGAGGCTCATTTTGCTTGTTGCAATTATGTGTCGAGTGCTTTGAAAAATCTGCAACCACGAATGATGCATTATGTATGTCTCCATTTTTCTCGTAAAATCTCTGTACTAGGAAACATTGCAAAAGTAAACATATTTTTGGAATACCTTATTGTATAATACCGTTTTCTTCCCAACTTCACATCCTATATTCCAAGGAATTCGTCAATAATTTCAGTTTCCGAATAATAAACCGCCGTCCACTAATCGATACCAATTGTGGCATTCTATAAACGAGGCGTTATTTGAAGATTTAGGACGCTTCATTGAATTTGCCAAGCGCATACCAGGTTTACTTTTACGTTAATTCTTTTTTACGTAATAATTGATTTGCATTATGAAAAAGAGTTTCATATTCCAAATATTGTCTGCCACTATGTTGGAAACTGTGTTTTTGATTAATTTCAAAATTTGTCTATGCGCCTTCAATTCAGCTCGTATACTTCATCGGTGTCTTCTTTAAGTCTGAAATTGAAATGAATGTGTATCATTGCATGCACTCCTGCTAGCACTTATTATGCAAATTTTGGTACAGAAGAGGCACATTTGCCATAGTTTCATATTTGTTGTTTGTCATTCCTGAATTGTAGGATTCCTTAATATCTCGCATAAAGATCAAATCTTAGCTGTTAAAACTGCTTTCTTCGAAATATGGCTAGTTTGGATCAGTCGCACGATGAACTCGAAATTGGGGACATTGACATTTTCTAATGGAATGACTTTTTCTCAAGAGCAACTCGGCATGGCTTACGGATTGGTACTTGTCAAACAAATGTTCGACTTTGGTGACGGCTTCAGAACATATAAGCTTAGTGATTGCCTGCTTGGATTGTACTGTGCTGTCCTTCTATTCACGCAAGGTTTGTCCCCAATTTTTCATCTTGCACGTCTTTGAAATCTCAACTTCTGTTCTTACAAGTTTTGTAAACTTGATAGGAGTTTAAGCAAAATGAAATGAATTCCTAACAATGTTCATTCATACAAAGAGCTTTAGTGACTTTTACTACAATCGCCAGATCTGTTAGTTGTTCATTGCAACACACTCAAAAGTATGCGTTTTCTGAAAATAAGTTATACTGATTAAATATTTGTGTAATGCGTGGTCTTAATCAGCCAATTCCGGCAATCTTTTATTGAGCTTGTGAAATATTTATTGTGATTATTTAAAGCTTAAATATTTTAAAATTCGTGGGATATTTATAATACTTTATCTCGTCGTAATGTAATTACTACACCATTCAAGTGTTTCTTCAAATTTCACGAAAGTAGGAATTAGGTGGTTTTGGGAAAACACAAAGGAATGAAATCTTGGAAATGAACTTTTTAGTGTTTTAATGCAGTCTCCTAGAGAAGAAAGTTAATATAGTGGAAGCAACAACTGATAGTCTGAAAGGGATTAACTAATTTAGACAATATCCCAAAATTGGAAAAACCTCACAAAGTGCTCGTTTTGCGTGAAAGGATAGTGTTTGCATTCAAATTGCAATTGTCAGCAGAACGACCTACGGAAAGTGAACTGTTTCACTCCCTGCTCGTCAAACGCGAACTACTCCGATCAATCGGTCTACTTCACTTTTTTGCTTCACTTCATTTACTTTCCACTGCCTTGCAAATTCTAAGGATTATGGGGTTTTTCATAAAGGAAGGAGCTTATGAAGGATTACTGACGAAGTAGTTAAGGAAACTTTATCCGGGTTTTATATCCATATTTCGTCAAATGCATGAAAAAGTTATTTACTTCCCATCTAAAATCGTCAAAAATTTGCTCACTTTTCTCAACATATCCCTGAAATTCATGATCTTTTCGGTAGCATTTATCAGCAAATGAATTACGATAATTGTAATGAATACTTAGCTCTACGGCACCAAGTGGCGCTTGATTGGTATCGCTTACACTTCGACATGATTCGCTTACCGCAAATTTTTATCGATCTCTATGATTTGGACAACCCGGGATTGGTGACGACATCGGATCTCGACGATTCATCTCTATCGCTAGAAGCTGACCGAACGATAAAGGAAGAAGTCGTCAGAGAACGGGATGTTGATTGCTCATCAGAAGGCAATTCTGATTAAGTTGATTTGTTGATTTGCTCTTCTCACCAGTTGAATTTTTTACTTAACTTGAACTTTATTCATTATTTACTGCCTTTATTGGTTATTTGCGCAATTTTTTTAAAATTTCACTGATAATGTTTGATGCTCATCAAAAAGGATTTTTTTGTTGTTAGGAAAGAAGCATGTAGTGTACGATATAGTTACGTAATGTATGATACTTTTATAAACCAGTATAAACCAACGATGCTTATGCCTTATAACAGTGCATGTATTAGCAGATGTCGTGTCGTGTCGTGTCGTGTCACTTCTTTTTTTTGCTGTATCTTCTTCCAATAAATCTGATCACCTATTTTCCACCCAATAGATGAAGTAGGTAAAGTTATAACAGTGGAGAAGTGTATGAATTAGTCGTGCTCATTCATCATGGCTTCCTCGATCGTGATCCATTAACGACCATCCCATTCAACTATTCAATAGCATCCCTACAGAAGAAGGTTGACACGTAGCGCGCTGTAACTGCGCCACGCCACTTGTCACTTATCAGTGAAAAAGGATTGAAACGGTGCTGCAACTTAACTTACGCAACTGCATCAATCAACAAGCAGCATGAAATCGACTTTTAAAGATGACTAACTTACTACTGGTTGGCTGATAAGGAATAATAAGTTGTACATTTCCATTCACCTGTTTTGCGCGTGTAAGCTGTGTGTGTGTGTGTGAAGTTGGGAAGCTGTCCATGCATTTGTTCATTATATTCTTCCTATACATGTGCGATTGATTATAGGCTACAAATTTATTGGCTTAGTTGGTATTAGAGAAGAGTGGCAAGTGTGTACGCCAGGTAACGAGAAAGTTTATTTCCATCAAGCAGTTAGCGAGCTGCCTGCTCCGTTGATTGGAATTATTTTCTGTGTCAGATGGGTTCTCGGCCATCACTGCTGCAACGTCCTGCGCTACCAGTTCAACGTAAGAACTTGACGAGCAACACTACCAAGATCAATATTTTAATTTTAGGTAGAGCTTCTTCCTGTGTTTGAAACATGAAATCGTTCGTTGGATTATGTGAATGCAAGCTTGAAGCACATCTTTTTTTAATCTTTTCCTCAACAAACTATTAAGCAAATTAAAAAAAATGGTTGTCCTGTTAAATGTTGACATGTAGCCAAGCATAAAATCCGTTATATGAGCTTGTCAACAATAAATTCTGCATCATTTTATTTGAATGAATAAAAAAAATGAATAAATAAATTCAAATAAATTGATGTGCAATTTTTTTTGGATATTGAACAGTTTCACAAATACCTATTATCAGGAAACAATGGGCTAAAGTGAATTGTTTTACTAACACATGTTTCCATAGTATATGAGGACGATATAATTATCGTTTTTAAATCGCAAAAGTTATTCCACGGATAGTTTTAGAAGATGGCGGAGAGAAATTTTCAACTCACGAAGGAAGACCTTAGATTTGGAATTGCAAAATTTTCTATAGTTAGGAATTGTTAATTGCTTGTTAAAGTTAAATAATCTTTTTATTACAAATCTACACATCCTGAAAATGATACTTTCAATAATTAGGTTATATTTTCTTGGCAACTTTCGTGTTACATGCCGTTCTCTATAAAATTAGCCTGATATAACAGAAATAGTCCAGAATGAGATTTTGTCGTTTTTTATTGCATTATGTATTTTTCATTCTACTCAATTCACTGGATCTCATACGTGAGATACGCTTGGGAACTCATCATGCATTACTTTATTAATTCGATTATCATCGTCATTCTCTTTGCGACAACCTTTTCATCCACTTTTTTCGCCCTTATCTTTCATAATCAACAGTATTTTTCTATTATTTCTAAATGAAATTGAGGACATTTATTTGTTTTTAGCTTTCTATTTCCATATTTCAATTTCCATTTTCATCTGTTAGAGTGCCTTCATGCTTTTCACTCATTTCAAATTCTAAATATTACGATGAAACGAATATTGAAATATCGTTTTCACTTGATTTTACATGAATTTCTCTTTCGTAACTGTTTGTAAGAGATAATAAGGTACAGGTGAAAAAGAAATATAAAATTAAATCTAATAGGACCTGATTAGTATAATTGAAACATGCGGGATTTGAAATAGAAAGCAACAATAATAGCAATCAAGGTGTATTTTTCTAATGATGCAATGAATAGGAAAATGAGCAATGCAAACAAATTAGAAAGGCAATAATTGAAAAATCGGATTTCTAAAGAACATCATTAAAATCGCATGAAATAATCAAGTTGGATTTTTTATTAAATGGGAAAACATAATGAATGCCATAATAATAAAGTCGGAAATGTATTATGCAATTTTAAAAATAGAATAAAATATTAAAAATGATAGATTAATAGCTCATTTTAAACAGTTGCTCCTATATTGAAAGATTTTGGGAGTAAAATTTTTCTCTGCTTAAAATTCCATCTTTATTGCAGTTAAAAATTTTTTATTTAAAAATTTGATAATTTTTTACTTTTAATTTCATACTCCTTTCTTCCATCTCTTTCAATTGTGCTGCAATTTGCTCCAAAAAGAATCAAAGAACGCATGGAAAAAATATTTTTTTTTACAGGCACAGCAGCAGCAGGAAAAACGACGCTTTTCCGGCAATTAAGGTTGAATAACATTTACCTCTTCTTTATAATTTCAGGTGAAAAATAAGCAATAGTAGGGACAATTTCAGGCTATACTTTCAACTTTATAAAGCATTGAAATGAAGCAATTAAGTTTTATTCAACTTTAAAGAGCACAGTGAAAACAATGTGTTTTCCATCGAAAAGCACTTATATTTTCCATGAGCAACCAACCAAAAATAACTCAAAAGAATAAGTAAAAGCCTGAGAAATATTGCACTGTTAATTTAATTAAAATTCTATTTCATCTCAACTCACTTCTTTCTTTTCTTTCGATCGTTTTTATAAAAGAGTTTGATTCTAAATGTTAGCGCAAATTTATTTGATCATTTCAGTGCCCTCGGATGGTTAATTGTGTCAGACATTGTTCGCCTTGAACATCCAATTCTCAGTGCTTCCCAAAGTGCTTCTTTTTCAGGCTGAGCGGAAATTGTAAACCGTTGGAAAGACGTTTGTATTGCAACATTTTGTTGCAAAATTTAGTTCAAATATACAATGACATATACCAAGCGTGCCAGGAATTAAATTTGGATATTTCTAAGCAAAGGGTTTCTTTTCGAAAATCTATTTCTACTCCTGAAAATTTTGCGAAAAACTCAAAAATTTTTGCCTAACCAATGTTTAGTGTTATTTCAACAAATCTATGACCGTTTTCAGAAAAATTTTGATATTATCTTAGCGAGTAAAGATCGAGACAATCTGAGTAGCAGTTGCTTACGTGCAATTAGGGATATTCCAGAGGATGGCACAATACAGAAATTAATTCGAACTGGCCATAAATTATCATTTATTCAAAATATTCAATAGTAAGTGGTTTTACAAATAACCGCCATCTCATAATGTTACAATTTTAGTGCAAGCATTATGGAAACATAATTTTGAAAATTTTGAAAAATAATATTTCATATATTTTACCGTCATATGTGAAAGATCCCACCGACCAGATACTGTAAATTACAGCATCCATGAAGTTTTATGCGATTACTTTTGAAAATGTTACCATTTGTCTTCAGATAGTTTATTTCGTCCTTTTTTACTTTCCAAAACTATAGATATAATGAAATGTTTTCAAGTTTCTTCGATAATATTGAGAGGATTACGGCTGGTAACTATGTTCCGACTGAGACAGATATCTTAAATTCGTATGCACCAACAATTGGAATCGACCAAATACATTATCGTACTTCGTTTGCGTCAATCAGGTTGATACACACCTAATGTTATTTACAAATTTTGACCTCATACAAAATAATATCCTGGACTTTGCATCAGTGCATCTACTACTATCCAATTAGATCTGATAAAAATTAGTCTGATCCTTTATCCCTTAACTAACATAACGTCTACTAAATGCAATACTTACTGTGGGATGAGTGCAACGAGAGGGCTCAAATTGCAATGTTCTCCATCAGAAGATTGTTGTAGCGGTGGGTTGACACAGCAATTTAGAATTTCGGCTGAAAGACATCGAAAATTTTGTAGTATTGTGGATATCGGTGGTAGCGAATATTCTCGACGAAAGTGGAACAAATTCTACAGTATCATAAACGTTCTTATTTACATTGTTGATTTAACTGCATTTTGCAAGCGTCGGAAAGAGCGCATATCAGTAATGCTTTAGTTCAGTTTTTTTCTTTCAGATGGAGAAAGTCATGTATGCAATTAGCTTATTGTGGAAAGTTATCTCTTTTTTTGTCATAAATGATACAAATTGATGTTTTTAAAGAAAGCAAAATTTCAGGGTGTAGAGGATGAATGCGTTACTGTTTTCACGGAGCTTTGCAATAATTTTACGCTGAAAAAATCTCACTTCATTCTGCTGTTCAATAAGGTATGCAAAATCATTTGATTTCTTTTTCTCATTAATTCTCAAATAGACAAATTTTACTAACAATTTCAAAAGTTCATCTTTATTTCTGATCAAATAAATAATTACCCTCAGAATATTGTATTTGCATTGTTAATGTTAATATTCGAGGAATTAATTTTATTTTTCATCAAATTGTTAAGAAATAAAAGAAAGAATTCAGAAAGATGTGTTCGATGCTCAAAAGCGACCCATGCTTAATGGACCTCCACCAGGTGGTGCTAATGCAACAATTCCTACAGATGTCACATCATCATTGAGTCTAATTAAAACCAAATTCCTGAGCCATCTAACCAGGAAAATTTATCAGCACACCGTATCGCTACTTTATCGAGACACTTTCGAAGCATCGGTTACGGATAGCATCAGTAAAATTGCCATGAAAAATCGATCCGTAACATTAATGTAATGCAATGATTGTTATGCTTTTCCTTTTAAAAATCACCATCATCCTGTAGGAAAAATTACTTTCTAATATTTCACATCTCTATGAGACAAGTGACTTTTCCACAATGCAATTTGCTAATTAATTAGCCAGGAGGAATTCAACTATCATTAATGATCTCGTAATTAGTAGTAGATGCTCATAATGATGCATGAAAAATGAACGTGTAATCAACAGAGAGATAACTTCTTCGGAACTTTATAATAGACAGCCTTAACAGATAGCTCCTAATAATACTCAACAAATACGGTGACAATTTCAATAACACCTGTTCATTAATTTATTACTTTATAAGAAAGCACAGCTGGTGCAAACTATTTCTACTTTTCATATATCACTTTTTAACTCGTTCTCCACTACTAATCCTCCCAATATCATTAATTTAGATGTCGCCTATTGATAAAATTATATATTTATCATTATTTTAAGCTACTAATCATTAAGTACACCGGTCACAATTAGGATGTTCGTGCGTTACCTTATTTTTTTCTCTCTCGAAGTCTTACTTGTGCACATTTCCACAACATATGGTTATCAGTGTCTTTAATAAATTGATTGTTTTAACAACTGTCCTTCGGAGCATTTAAAACTTTCCCAACTAAAGCAATAGAACTACTCTAACTGAGACCGTCATAAATTTATAGCTTATAAATTATGATAAAATCAGATTGAATTTATAAATAAGCTCAAAACTGCGAAGAAAATAAATGACGATGAGGATTTCAAAGTTGCTAATCCTCTTCATAAATCTAATTCCTACTAATCTCTTACTCATAGTCTCCAGCTCATTCACCGTCCACAATTTTTTGTTAAGCAATAAACAAAAATAAATGATCGGTTCATTAACATGTGACCATATCTTTAACTCAAGCAATTAAAAGAGGTATGTAAAGAATAAACACAACAAGGAGCCATCATTTCCCTGCATTTCCAGTTGTCTTCAGTCGCAATTAAAAAAATTCCTTAATTGACTTTTCAGTGTGGCCAGAAGTAATCATTAAGTGCTGCACCGTTCACAATTAGCATGTTCGTGCGTTACCTTATAGCTCATTCCCTCTGGACCCATTAGCTATTTCCTCAACGTCCTAAGCTTCTACGCTTTACAACTTTCCTCCCTTGGAAATTTAACTACCAATATAGTTAACACGAACGTTGCCCTAATCAACCTATTACGTTGCTTGAATACATGCATACCTGAAACATAAGAGAGAAAATGATGAACACGTGTTTCATATTTAACTCAAAAGATTGTGACGCAGTGAATTACTTATAACACTTGCAAATCGCAACATTCAATAATAAATGAATGGTGCAACGATGAAAATTACCAAATTCGTGTACGTTGATAGCAACATTTTATTAAAAACATATCGATTGAGTAACTCGAAAAAAAGCTACAATTGAAAGAGATGTATCAGCAGTTTTACGGTGTAATAAATACAAAGCAAATAAAAATTTTTCACGCTCTGTTTTGAAAACAAAATTGCTGATCACAGCAATCTCTACTATATCAAATTTGTATCAAAATTTTTGAGATATTTTCAAAAAACATTCTTAAAAAAATTTACAGCTATTTTTATAGATTGTACTCAGTGATTAAATGTATTTGCATGAAAAATATCATTAAAATCAGCATTTAGACAATCTCCAGCAAACTCCTATCTCACTTGTGCTATTATAACGCACTGTCCAAGTACCCTTTACTGAAATGGTCTTCTAATAAGTGATATTTAGTTTTTGCCCAAATAGAAATAGCAAACAATTGACCGATAACATTTACAATAGATGCTTTGAAGAAAAAAAACCTCTTTTAAGTGTTATCTATTAAGTGTTCCCACACAGTTATAAAGCTACCTAACAACTATGGCATCAATATCTCCTAATTAAGGTAAGGAGTGACAAAATGACTAGAATAAAAAAAAGAAAACTATGGATATCACAAGCCATTTGTGACCAGTGTACTTCCGGCTGTTGAACAATCACCATGATCGATGTTTTGAAATGATGATGAAGACGATTGCGCTGTAGCGGATGTGCAATTCAACGACTTCTTCATTCCATATTCGTCATGTGTTTGTTCGTAATGCATAATTTCTTTGAATATTAGTTCTAAAGAATCATTTGTTTCACATAAGAACATAATGTATAATTTCATAGATATACATACAGTTGAAAATGTTTAACACTTTTCTCCAATTTTAATTAATTTTCATATAATAAGTTTATTGAAAAAATCTTAGAATTGTTACTTCGATAACTATTTGTAAAGGTATCATAATACCATCCATCAAATATCACACTAAAATTCTTTATTCGTCTTTTCAAATAAATTTCTCATATATTTATTTCCATCAGTGATTTTAAATTAATATAAACTGATAAACTCCGTTCGATAACCATATGCTTTAATTTCACTGAACAGTTCAATCATCAATGAGATCGCACAACACCGAACATCCCACCTTTCCACTGTTCAACTGTATGGTCCCTCGAATCAATACTGTGATTGTACTGTTCCGGTGGTGGAGCATAAACTTCAGCTTCGTCGAACCATACATAAACATACGGATGTTTCAGAGCCTCGTCCACTGATATGCGTTTTTCGGGATCGATCACCAGCATTTTTGATAGCAAGTCGCGTGCTTGCGCCGCTAGAAGAGGAAAAAATGCTCTTATCCAGATACTACGTGATTTAAATAGGTATGAGAAGAATGAATAAATTAGATGGCAAATTTTTAAATTAGCAGTTGCTTGGTTTGATCAGAAACGATGATTCGAAGTGTTAAACTCGTACTTCAAATTTCAGCAAGTTTCAATTTCTAGCACGCTCGGGCTCCTTTCCTTTTTAAACATTAATGGAGGATGATCCAGTTTACCAATATAAGAAATGAAGGATGCTAATGGTTATCCCCTTCCGTCATATTTCCAAGCACGCCTGATGAATTAAAAAAGAAAAACTTTCCAGGTTTCTCCCTTGCTCCTTTTTCTGATTGCAAAACATTTTTTACTGCTTCGGTCACTACAAAATGAGAGGATTACTAGAAACCTTCGTCCTGTCTTCCTCAGCAGTAGTTGTGAAACTTACGACAAAGTGCGTTGTTCGTTGCCGGCTTTGGGAATATATTATCACTAAAGAGAATCTCAAATGGAAGACCAGGATGCCTAGGACGATTCTCCACATAGCTTTTCACAGTTGCTTGCAACTTCTGCATGAAATCTCGTCCAGGTGTTCCCAGTTGCTCAACAATTTTTGACCACTGATCAATATGATCCGTACCAGGGAAAAGAACTCGGCCACGGATGAGTTCACCAAAGATACAACCAATCGACCATATATCAACTAAAATACATCACAAAGAATAAAATAATAAGCATACCAGTAAGTCGTGAATCAGAACTGCTGCTAGCCGGGAATAACTGATCCGGGAACAGCTTATCGAACGGGAAGCCAGGGAAATGGGGACGATTTTCCACGTAATTTCGTACAGTTGATTGCAACCGACGCATAAACATCGTCGAAGGAGTACCAAGCTGTTCAATTATCTTGGTCCACTGGTCAATGTGATCACTGCCAGGAAACAATACACTACCACGAATCATTTCGCCGAATATACAGCCTGTTGACCAAACATCAACTGCAACTAGTGCCAAAACAATGCCCGTCAACGGCACGCATTCTTTACCTAATAGCAACAGTTAGGCGATGGAAATTCAGCCAAACTGCCTTTACATCATCAAGCTCTTCATAAAGCATGCACGTCTTAATTGATTAATTGTTCTAAAATGTGTCCGTCTACTTGCAGTGTACGTGTGTATGCTCCTCATATGTCTGTCATATACCTATTCATTCCAATTAAGTATGAAGACATTAACAATAATGTACGCACGCTTGATAAAAGCCTGCGAACACACACACGTACACGCTGTATTATAGATGGTAGCAGGCAAGCTTGCATTACGCGCCGTTTGAATTTCCGCATAAATTATCTCTTTTTCAAAGTTTTTTTTGCAAACAAAGATGACTCTGCTAGTCATCATGCGCGCACAATAGGTATTATCACTATGCTTTGTAATTGTATCTATCCAACTACAAAACATTTTCAATTTAACCTGTTTTAAATTATTCAAAGTCATGAAAGTATGTATATATAACTGTTGTGGCAAAAATAAAATTTTCAAGATATTTTGTAAAAAATTGTAGTATTTAATTCGCTTGCAGAAAAGGGAGAAATACAACGAAGGACGAGGGAATAAGAGAGAGAACTAATAGGATTATCTCTAAATTTTCTCTTATCAACCTGAATGATGAAATTAGGTAAAAAATTTTTTTCTTCTTAAGAAAAAATTTTCAACGATACTGATTATTTTCATTTAAGAAATGATGCGAAAATAACTGGTGCCAAAACAGACAGATGCCTTTTAAAACATCTTGCCACTCGTCGTATGACTGCTTTTTTTTTTCAAACGCAAAAGCCTACATAGCTGTATCAGATCTGTCCTGCAGATTCAGGACGATAATTGCTCGTTGGAATGAGTGAAGTCGGAAAATCATTGGATTATGATAAGGAAAGAAAATTATGCAACATGTAGTGGACGAAGATGCTTGCAACTGAAATTCAGCATGAATATGTCACAAATGCATGTATGCAGCAATCTCGTACATCACTGAGTGGGAAAAAGAAGGCAAAATTTAAGAAGCCATGCGCGTTACTTTAACGTGAACGATTGTCTCAATTCCTCTCTAATATAAGTAGTGTCGTAATGTCGGTAAGCCTTTACTGCTAGTCTGAATAATTTCATCAAAACTGTTACTTGTAAATGATGAAATGTTTAAGGAGAATAAAATTGACTGATTGCATTTAGCGATTAATTGTGTTTGTGGAAAAAAAACCATTTGTGTTCTGTGAAAAATAAAATTCTTTAGAAATTTAAGGCTTATAGTAGAAGAGCTAGGGTAGTGTCATCTGTAGTAACCAATGCATTATACAGTTTGATCTCTAAAATTAATTTTGTCTACTTCGAATATCCACTGTGACATATTCAGTTGTTTGCAAAAATAAATTATTTGATTGGTTGAACCAAAGTTACTTCTTTTTTTTCTATTAAAAGGAAAATGTTAGCAAACGTTGCCGTACTGCGTTCTCATTTGATGAATGCTTAGCAAAGCGAAAGTCGAAAGATAGACTCTCAAACAAAAAATATACGAAACTATCCAACATCAAATAATCCGATAAAGCGATCGCAGACATATACACCTACATATGACCTTACATTTCTTTTCATATCCCAGACTGCATTTGGAGAATAGCAAAGGCGTTATTTTCAAACCACAAAAAATTCATGAATGAAACGCACAGCATAAACATACCATTATCTTTGTATCCCATTCCTAATATAACTTCAGGTGCACGGTAGTAACGTGTTACAACATACGGTGTCATCATAAATGAATCACCAGCACTTCGTGCTAAACCGAAATCCAATATTTTCAAACTACAATCACTTTTAACAACAATATTGCTCGGTTTGAGATCCTAAATAAATTTTCATTAGGAGAAAATTAGTTAAAAGCACCGAATAAGTGTGCATTATTATTGAGACTTCATGCAAAGGACTGTATATAACTGATATTAGTTAGGAATGGTCTTTATCATCCAAATTCATTCGCATTACTTATTATAAATTAGCACTCTATGAATTCAATAACTATATAATAAATAAAAAATTTGTCAAGTATTTTAAAATTGGCAACTGTTCATTCCGAAAGTCGTTATTATTCACTCCTTTTTAAAATCATGAAGTGTTCCTTTTTTTTAAGGAAATATCTCGATGTAGTAGAAAGGTAGCAGTTGGCTGTCTTTTCTAATGAAAGAAACAAGATGAAGAAAAAATTCACCCGATGTATGATACCCGCAGCATGCAAGTGTCTGATGCCACATAACATTTGATATAACAAATAGGACATTCTTTCATGATCCAAATCCATTTGGATTACTTGACATAAATTAGCATCCATAAGCTCCATTACTATGTACAAATCGGAAAATTCATCAAGTGTTTTCTGAGGTGTAAACGCATTCAGCAATCCAATTATCTAAAAAGGTTAAGTTTTGAGAAAAATAACAAAAACCGGCTGAAAGTGCACACTCCTCGTGCTAAAATGTCTTCTTCCTCATTACAGTCTGCTGAATATTTGAAATGATTTTATGAAAGTGCAAAAAAACCTAATGGTTATAAAAAATATATGGCCTCCACTCGAAATCCAATGAAAGAAGGGGAAGGGAAGATGTGGAGTGTTAAAACACTTCAAATACAAACTAACATTTTTATGGTTAACAAGATTCATCAACTTGAACTCTCTGTAAGCTCGTTTAGCATGGGTCACATTTTGAAACGGACGACTTAGTTTCTTGATAGCAACTTGTTGATCCCGAAGTGTGTCATGTGCAGCACTACAATTTTTTATTTCTTAAAATCAAAGTCAGTTTTCATTTTTCACAAATTGTGATATTCAAAATACAAAAAGAGCTTAAATTTATAGTAAAAAAGGTTAAATAATTAAAAAAACAAATTTTCAGTAGCTCCTCGATTATATATTATTTGTACGTATATTTTACTCAACAAGTATTTTAACCCTAAACCTAAGATAGCTGCTGTGAAACTAGAACAGTGGCAATATACGATGCCAACTCGTTTTTAAATCTACTTGAAGCTGCTTAATTTATACGACTAGCTTTCCATAAAACGATATCCTGATGTAAACAAGTAAGCTTCTCAATTTCACGTAGTCGTATCTAATGAAATGTTAGACGTATAATTATTATGATACGCTAATAACTGATATATAATTTTTTCAATCATACACTAAACTTTAAATGTGCTCACTTACCATACGACACCCTGTGCGCCAGATCCGATGATCCTTAAATTCTGATACCGCTTCAAAACACACAAACGCGTGTCATTAATGTCAACGTTGTAAAATTCAAATGCAGCAGAAGTGGAAGCCATGGGAGTTGGGTACACACTGAAATTCAATGCAATTTAAGCTTTATGAAACACCTGAAAATCACATAACTTGATTGCTCGTTGAGAAAAATCGGTGCAGGTAAAAGTACATGGAAGACAATGTAGTCTACTTTTCCCAACAATACCGATGAGATAATTTTTGGAGCAATGTAGCCTCAAGTAATGCTCTTACTTTACATTGAATAAAAGAACCCATTTACTTAAGTGATGAAATAAACAGCAAAAAGGTAGCTAACGTTTCAAGATGGCAGGGCTCCAAAACGCTTGCGCAGCTGTCGAGCGAAATCGCTTCTGTCTCACAGTCGTCACGACTTCCTGAATTTGAACTTCCCAGCCACTGCAAGCGGAACATCAAACATTACTATTTACTACTATCTTAGGAGAAGAACATGAAGCATACTTGGAAGAATAAAAAGGAGCAAAAGAGTCGAATAAGTAACCTCCCCTCCTCCCCTTGGTCATTAAGCACTATGAGCACTTTTCCTCACCTCATCATTACTTTCACGCATGTTTTTTCTTTCTGCTTTCACTTAGAAAATTTCAAACTTTTGCAAACGTAATACAGAAATCTTCTACAGCCAACAGTTACCATTTACGTTTCATGCATGTGGAAGTATTTTTCAACGTCTTTTTACAAGGAATATCAAGCGAAGATATTCAATACTTTTAAGCTACAAGGTTCTCTGTAATATTACCAGGATAATGTTAGAATATCCAGTACTTGTTGGTTGGCAAATTGAATGGATGAAGTGCTAGAAGGAACTGCTTAATATATGTGATGCATGGAGAGGCGTACTGTACTGTATGTGTTAGCAGTATATCTAAATAGGTAGACAATGTTAAGTGATCCGATCTTCGTTGAAACGCCGTAAAGCACTGCGAAAAGTTTCATTTCAAATCAAATTCTACATCTCACGACAATCAGGGAATCATGAGCGGTGCGTAATGGAAAAGGCAATTTTAGCTTTAAATTTGATAACAAAAATAATTGATAAGCATTGTTGCATGGGCTACATTTGCTCCGAAAGCTGAATGATTTCTTTATCATACATTATATGGAAAATTAAACAGCTTTCTATCGGTCTGTCTGTCTGTCCGTCTGTCGATATCTTGTTTCAGGTTATTCTCAGCAGTGGGACAACAGATAAATAGCACAAAGGATGCGGTGAATGATGTGGACCGGATGATATGAAAGAACCGTAAGGTAACACGGATGAAATGGCAAATAATAAGTGAATGCTGCTGGGAGAACCAATCACCGCACTGTGGCGTAAACATTCATTCTCATCACTGTCAACAAGTAATCAACAAATTTTAGTCAATATAGCAAGAGTACAGAGGCGGTTAAGCGCAATCGGAGAAACAACCGCAGAGAGAGACAACCGACCGGGTATCGCGCTACACCGAAAAGCAGTGTAAAGAGAGCATAATGCGCCTCTCATTCATCCCTCTCAGGAGAGGCGGCATGTGAGCCAAACTCACAGAGGAAATTTTCAGGTAATCTGGGACACCATCTACAGCCGTTGTGAATTCAATTTACGAAGAACAGAACACGAACTATCGTTGAACGATGCAGACAGGGATGAGTGGAAGTTCAACGATGAGAGTAGGAGATGTAAGTGATATCTAATGAAATGTACGACATTCTTCCTCTCAGAAGACGTTCATTTCAACCTGCTCGCTAAACTGATTTAGCAATCATAAAGCACAAGATGAGGTGAGGGAAAGAGTGAAATGATCTTTCCCCTCTTTTTTTTCCTTAAATACAGCCTGTAGATGTTGCACTGCACGATCATTGTCGTCCAGTGCCACCAAGCATCTGATGGTACAGTGACATGTGAAATACGAATGGACGTGCAGTAGTGGGCTTTGCAAGAACATGGCTTATCACACTTATCTGTTACGTGAATGCTTTTTCCAATCGATCTTCCCATCTTTTCACTCAACACAGAAAATTTAGTGTGCTGGAGGAACAGTTTCAGGATGCATTCTGCTGTAATTCGGCTCCTATTAACATTTCATGAGGAGTAACATTGCTTGCACAAAGCATTCAGGAATTGTAAATGTAATGCAGCCGGAAAATGTCTAAATAATCGTTTATTGATTTGTATATGAATGCTTATTTGGGAGACAATAAATTCTTATTGCTGCAGATGTTCGATTATCTTCCGATATCATCCAACAGCAGTGAGGGGGATTACGGAACAGATAGTCTTGTCCTGTCTGTTGCGTTGAGAAAAAAACTAAGGTGATGTGATGGGACATCATCAGCATATTTGTAATGTCCCATTCATCATCACTTCATGTTATATTAAGCGGCAGTGTGAAAGTATCAGGTGGATATATATATAATACATTATATATATATATATATATATATATATATATATATATATATATATATATATATATATATATATATATATATATATATATATACATATACAATAAGCAAAATTGAAGCAGCAGTAGAATACATTGTGGACTAGCTCGGGTACATGATGATGACGACTGGCAGGCTGGATAATAAGGAAGCTAATCGAGAATTTGCCGGTATCTTATCTTTCAATTCTCGATGGGACAAAATGGAGGCTAGTAAGCGTCGATCGCTGATAACTTCAATCATTTATCAAAATCAATTCATGATCACACAGCAACGAGTGATTAGGAATGAAGAAGTTAAAGAACGGAAAGACGAATAAATTTTATTTGAGGGCGATTTTGAGTCACCGTCAGCCAGACGGATAGCAATAAATCAGGAAGAAAATACTGAATCAATGCTTACATGCTATCGTTCTGTTGCTGTAATGCTCGGATCGTGGTCCAGGATCCTACGGTAGAGTGCGATGAAGAGGGATGCGCAGAGGAAGAACCATCCTTCAATGTATTCACTCTCAATGACGGATGTTCTGAAGTTGACTAGGCAGATAGCAGCAGCTCTCAGATGACTGGCACTTTCACCAGCACCCATCAGGATACGACGAGGATAGGATTTCGAGATAGTAGCAGTGCACACAATGCTGCGCATACCAGTTTGAAGTTGTAAATGTTGATGTTCCTTGTTGTATTAAAGCGACCCTATTATTTCTGCATTCACTACTTACACGTATCTGATGTGACAAGCAAGTGATTTTAGAGATAAATGGACGAGGTTTGCCTAATAGCATCCACACAAAATTTGGATGAAAAGCTGGTCAATTTCAAAGGGACCTAAGGAGACATGAAGAGAAGAATACCAGCGAGGACTTGTCCTAAAACATCGATTATCTGTCCACAATTTCCTTCCTCATATCTGCCCCATTTCCACTCTTCTACTCTTCTGCGCCGTCCCTCTTCTCTTTTTTGCTTCTCTCCCTCTCTCCAATCTCTTTAGCACATTATAGGAAATGGGAATGTCCACTAAGTCATATTTTAACAAATTTAAGCTTACATTAAAATATCTGCTACCGTTCTGCAAGTGTAATGCGCACAGCACCCAAACAATGCTTCACATCTCTCTTCTATGCCACGGCCTCTATCCCTAAAGATGTCCTATTTTCATCTCATTAATATACCACACTGTCACATATCATTTTATATCATATCATATCATATCACTAACAAACGCACTACCACCGACGGATGCTCCAAGTAGAACCATTCGTGAAATCGATTGACACTTCACAGGCGTCTATCAACCTATCTTATCTCTTCCTTTCTATCTCTGCTCATTTCAGTCTGTCTGTTCCTGTCCCGGTCGATCTAACGTGTCAAAAATCAATGTTTAGTTGAGAAATGTGAAATCGTGCTGGCTAGTTGTATGGGTAGGAGTTCATAGGTGTGGGAGAGGGGGGGGGGGAGGAGGAGGACGAGGGGGCATCATCTCCCTCCGCTGTTGTACTTCCTTCTGCTTCCATCCATACGTCCTACATCCCTTTGCCAGTACGTCAGTAGGCAATTCCGGACGTGGCGGATGATGTGTTATTGTTGCGACTGACGTTATAATATTATTCGAGGTTGGAGTTATTTAACGTAGTAAAGCAACCGGATCAGATGAAGTATGCTTAGAAGATTACGGTTGAAAAAATAACTCTCTGTATACATGCATGCATTAATTGTCGAAATGCTAGGTTCACAACTACTGCCTTATTGCTGCGCAATGAAAACGGCAAACCTGTGTGACACTACCAAGTATACTGGATAGATGTCCTTTGGTACCCCGTATGATTGACCCCAATGAGGCTCTACCACCACCGTGAGCACCAATTACACTATCCGTGCCCAGCAAGGTATTGCCGGCTTGCGTAGATTGATGTTGGATGCTGTGGTTCGTTGTATAAGTTCGTGCTGAAATGTGTAGGTTAAACGAAAGGAAGAATATGCAATACTCACTAGCTATACTATTCTCATCATCTCTTCCAAATCCTTCCGTTCATCCGAACACCGCTGATTATGAAAACCCCGAAATAACACTAATTTCCAATACTTCAACATACAAATCTAACCCTCCTCAAACCTGTCATGTTAATATTCGGTGGAATTTGGGGAGATAATTTTTCCCTCAGAAGGAGAAGATAGTACCAGTGCAACTGAGGTAATCTTTACGATCCAAGACAGAATGCTGTTGAGAGGATGACATCCGTGAATAGTTACATCGCACGAGTAATGTGAACTGTTGAAGAAAATTTCACTCGATCTATTTTCGCGTGCGGAGCGATGCGATAATTATTGTTATCATCTAATGTGTGGGCGATTGATGCGCTCACCTGGAACTATTAGCTTCCTTTTTTTTTGATGTGAAAAATGTAAATGAAAGGAGCGAAGTACAAGCAAACTACTATAATTTCCATTTCTTCCAAATCAATATTTTCATGCATTGGGTTGTTTCACAATTGATATTGCTGCGATAGTCAGAGAGAAATGAAATGACTTTTGCTATTTTAATTTCAATAAAATTACACCTGTCATAATGCTATTTTTATCTGTAAGTAGACTGTAAGTAGTTTTTACAAGTGCTAAGTGAAGGGGCAGTGGGAGAGGGGGGGGGGGGAAGGGGAAGCCATTTATCCATTCATATATATCTGCATCATTTTACTACAACTCAATTAGATCAATCATTCGTTTTTCACTCGTTCCATTTGCGGATGTTTTTTTTTTGCCGTCTGTTCACTTATAGATAGCACGAGAGTTGCAAAAACGTTTTCCGCAAACGGAATGATGGAAAGTCGTTTAGCGGATAGATATAATGAGAGAAGAGGAGTGCACCGGAAGAAGCATTAAGTAGACGAGGAGCAGAGATGTATTAATTCGCAACTTTGTATTTCAATTTACCACTGAAAAATCACAATGCATTTTCCCAGTACTTTTCCCTTTTTTTTTTTAAATGACTGTATGATAGTTGTTTTATGGTGTTTATGAACATTTTAATATAATACGTTTTTTCTGTAGCAAAACATTTTAATGCCATCTTTTTTTTTTTTATTCAACCTAATATTTTTATTATTCGTCAAAAGTGGCAAAAGAAAGGGCGAATGTTTTTTTTGACATCTTTTTTTGATTTTCAATTAAATTAGATAAATGAATGGAAACAAAAATCGATTTCAAAAGGGAAGAAAAAGGAGTAACTGAAGAGGTTTTTGCAACTTTCAATTCAAAATCGTTATGAAGAAAACCACTGAAGTTGAATGTTGGATGTATGCTTTTTTTTCCCTCCTTCTCCCGCCGCGACACATGAGATTTTAGAACAAATAAAATTTTCCACATAACTTGGGTAATTGGATAAAATTTTCATCAAATTATCTTGTATTGAACAATAAGAACCTTGCACTTGAACTGTCCCACGCACGTCACTCATTAATGGTTCGATACGTTAAGAAGTGCCAGAAATTGAAAATTTTTCACTTTTTTCAATTTGAAAAAGAGATTTTCAAGAAAAAGAACTTACGAGAAGAGAAAAAGCATAGATGGGATGAATTAGCAAATGAGGACAAGAATTAAAGAAGGCGCATTTGGCTCAGCGCATTCCAAACTCCTTCTTGGCTTTTATCTCTTGGTGCATCATCAGAAGAATGTGTTAAACTAGAATATTGAACATGTTGTAAAATTTGTGCTACACAAAGCATTTTCCTCCGTCTTAATAGTCATTAGTCTCTCTCTCTCTCCCTCTCCCTTTCTCTCTCCCTCTCTCTTTCCCTTCCTCCCTCCCTCCCTCTGTTTCTCTCATTTGCAGGCATTTTTTTCTACATTATCTCAATGCCAGAACAGTTTCCAATTTCAAAAACAAACCCACAAATAAATTTTTGTTTCTAAAAAGAAAAAAAATACTTGTTATATCAATATATTTGTTGATGAGACAGAAGAGATTAGAAGAATCAGTCGGAACAAAAAATAATTTTTGAAAATTACTAAATTTATTGTATTAAGGATGATGGAATTGAGAGAGCAAAATACGAGAAAATTTACTGTCAAATTTATCAAACAAGACGGAACAACACAGCAATACTAATTCTTTCAAACATTTTGATATGAGTTTGTTGAAACAACAAGAAAAGTGCGTTTTCATCCTAAATTCAACAACTTGCGAGAGGTGTCTTATAAAAAATTTAACAAACGTATGCTACACAGGTAAACGAAATTCGGAAAGCATGAATTTAGTTGAGCTAGCTAACAGCTAGCTAATGCAACAGCCGAAAAAAAAACATACTTTCTTGCAATACTGAAGAGGAAAGATATTCTTGAATTCTCGTCCACAGCAGAAATTAATTTTTTCACATTAATTCACAATTGTCACTACATCGTTGCTTTGTATGGGTGGGAAGTTAAGGAATGATAGCTTTTGACAATTCAAATGGAAAATGTTTACTGTTTGTTATAATAAGCATTACGACAAACGGCATGTGTATAGCGATCATAAAGATGAAAGTGGAACATTCCTTCTTTCGTATAAGCTTGAAAAGGAAAAAATTTCGATCGATCGGCTATAATGCATGCATTTTATAAATACACACACACATACACACACATACACAGACACACACACACCGCACTTTCCTTTTAGTAGCATATTCCATGATAAAGAATATTCATCAGTGAACGCATTTCATATTAACACTTGTGAAGAGGAAATGAATATTGAAGGAACGATTGGTGTTAAATCTTGCAAAAGGGATTTAAGCGCAAATATCACCGTTAGGCGAATGAATATCCACTAGGAAATTCGTGATAGCTGTTGTCGTGAGGACTCATGCAGCAAGTAATAAATTGTGATTTGCATATGCTGCAAGAAGTACAGAAACCATTTTTGTACTTTTAAGCTAGTCGCAATACTTTCCATTCTAATTGCAAAAATACAATTGTTATATTCACTGATGATGTTTTGTTAGAATTGAAACTTCGAATTTACTAACATTCTGAGAGTATTTCAAATTAAAATTCAAACTTTATCAATTTTAGTTGCGCGTATAGATAACAGCAAAATGAATTTAGTAAACCGATCACATGATAAATAAATATTTAAGATGCTCAATCAGAACAGTAATGACAGAACAAACGTAATTGATTTAAGGCTGATGATGCTTCGGCAGTATTTTGGTGGTCTACATAGCACAGAATTTTGATTTTATTTTGAATTTTGATTTTTGATTTTATGATGCTAGTTCTGAAATAGTGAAGAATTGCTAAAGCAAGAAAAAGTGTCATATGACTATAATAGCGAAAAAGTATTGAAAAAAGATTTTAGCATTACTAAGTTTTCTGAAATAAAGAAAATTTTAATAAATGAAAAAATAGAGGTAAATTAATGTAAAATATTAACGGGAAGGAATGCTGTAGAAGAATTTTTAAATCAATAAACAGAGACGTTTGAAGTGAGTTAAACCTGTTTACGTCAAGTTTGCCTGATTCACGTATGTTTCGCGTTGACAACTATTAAAAATATAAGCATAAATATAAGATATGAGTAGCGAAAAAGTATCTTAAGGCATGCGGTGTTATTATTGAGCGATGATGTAAGGAAGGGTGGGTTGTGGGCATTGGAAATCTGTTGATGACAAACAGTGGTGCAACAGAGTGGGACACAGCACGAGACCGCTATGAAGGCCTATATTGACGTGAAGACACTGAGAAGATGAAGCTTGAATGCAATTAGCAAATGGTCATTTGATGGGCATTGTCCCGTAATGCACCAACTGATCGCTACACAACCATGTGTAATGCCTAACTCCAGCAACTCTTTCCTTGGCTTGTTTTCATCATAGTGCGTTTCATGGGCCTTAAGGGAATCAGTAAGGTGGAGCCAATACATTTAGCTAAAGCCTAGCTACATTTGCTAGAAGTATTACTGCTATAGCGTTTTTAATCAAATGGGTTGCCATTAGCGTGCCAATCGAATAAATCTCCCTTTGAATACAACGCTCACCTCTCTCAAACTTCTTCAACCATTTCAAAAAGGTTTTTATGAGTCAATTTTGGAAAAAGAAATGAAAAAATTATGCGAAAGAAGATTTGTTTTTTGTCCTCTTTTGCTTAATCCTTCAAATTTTTACCATTTTATGAATAAATGAAGAATGATTATTAGTGTTTGAATCAAACGCGAAAATGATATAAAGCGATAAATTATGGAAAAGGAACAGGAAAAAACCGGCAGCGAATTACTACATTAAGTTTTGCTTGGGAAACCAATGAGTTGAAAATGTTAAATTTCGTTTAACAAAATAATTGAAAAGGCTGAAGCTTACCTTCATCCTATCCTGAAATCGAAATTTTGCAATTTGTAAAAAATTTTTGCTCAATGATTTCTGCCATCAATTATTATAAAAAATGTACGCATTAAAAATAGAAAAATTTGAGTTGTTTTCTAGACGTTCTAATACCTAATTTTATTGAAGACGAGATCATAGCATTTTTCGGTAGAAGTAACCGATCAGTCAGTGAGCGTATCAAATATGCTACAGCTATCGCTGCCTGACGTTTTTTAATTGGTGATTCTGACGTACAGTGTGGGAGTGTGTTTTGGAATTATTTTGACAAAATTCAATATGAAAAAATAAGCTGCAACTGGCTTAGCAGTAAACATACCGATCTAGTAAAATTGAGGAATTTAGATCAGTAGTTTATGACCTATTATTAGTGTTGCTAAGATTTCAAATGATAATTTGATTGATCCAATTTGAAACTTTTGCCATTAAGTTGTTTCTTTTATAGTAATAGTGAAAGGTTTCCGACGACACATTCCATAATGAATGAGTGGGTAACACAAACAGCTCAGCATCAGTTTACCTATTAAACGTTTTATATAACAATAATGGATGTAAATGCAGTACTTACGTTATGATGACGGACCGTAACAAAAAGATGACAATTAGAATACTGTGGAATAATTTCTGATGAGATCGCTTGTTTATTGGATGAAAAAAAAAGGACAGAGGAAGGTAAGTGCAAGGTTGATAAAAGTAATTATAGTATTATAACTGTCTTTCATGATTGCTACATAAAAGAGAAAAGGTTAAAATCGATAGAAATCAATAAATGATCGCAACATTAATAAAATGCAAAATTAACCTCAAAAGAAATGATAGATGAAGATAAGTGTACGATTGATAAAATCTCAATGATTTCACAACTGATAGTTTACTGATAATATTGTGGCTGGAGGTTTTATACTCTGTTTGGTAATAATTGTTATTTCTCAAGTTGATAGATAGCAGCTTCAAACTAGCAACAACATCTTTTCATCTTCCTAAAATTTTCATTTCAGGCTATATGCTGCGCAGTTTTGTTGAATTTAACAAATATTAGTTTTAAAAAATTTCATAAGTTACTAATTTCAAATGAGCAATTGTGGCAGTAAAGAAAATGCCAACAGTCAAAAAAGAACACATTTATTTGATTTCAATTAGTTATCAAGCGATATTTCTATCAATCATTTTTAAATAAAGCGTAATAACATTATATAAACTGTGCGAATTTACCTATATTATGCAAAACAGTAATTAAAACGTCCTACCAAACAGTAACTAAAACACATTAATTTTCTAGACCATTTCAACATTGACTGGTAATTAATCGCATCCCACCTACGGCATGAACATCTGCTACCCTTCGAAATAAGAAATTGAATTTGCAAAAAAAAATCTACTTCCCTATTTCATCATGCCGATGAAGCACAAAGCGACAACATGCTAGAATTAGTCGGAAGGATATCGCTTAACAAAGTCCCATTGATTTTAAATTTCTAGCAATGATCATATCCAAGCAAGCATCCAAAACAAATTGTACGTTGTTTGTGTCTGTGGCGCACGTGTGATGACAATATATTTCTCGTTGTGGAGACCTGAAATACATTGAAATCGATCAATTTGATTTTTGAAGCTGTACAGGTCTTACATGATATATAATGTAAGGACATGAGTCCTTCGCTAGCACAATATTCCGCAACTAAGATACAGAAATAATTCTTTAATTAGTTCCGCCAAATGTTTCGGGTGATAACAGTGATTACAATGTATTTTAAATTGAGCAGCATTATTCACTGTCGCTGTGTTAGAACAAATAAATAAAAGGTTAACCAATTTCGTGACTTAAACTTTTCATAAATCGCTCAAAAATTCTGACAGCAATCAATAAAAATTAGGCACCTATTAAGTTGTTCAAATTTCCACTGTATGTAATTAATGCATTCTGTTTGGTTCTGCTGTCCTGCAAATTTACCAAGTTAATTGTTGAACTGGAAAGTTGCAAATAGGAAATATTGTATAACAAATACCATCGTTAACCTTTGTATTCTGGAAAGCAAGTCGTTAAAGGCGAGCGGATTATTTTTTCAGCGAATAAATCTTTTTTATTTAAAAATAAAATGAAGTGGATATCGGCGAACCAAGGACTATTGCAAATCGAGTCGAAAAGTTTCAAACTTTCCTGCATTCGATTCTACAACAAATAAAGCATCTCTTCTTATAGTACGAATAAAAAAATATGGATAACTGTTACTCACTTTTTTAACCCTGCACTAATTTGTTATCAGAAACATCCAGAAGCTTTAACTTTCATAAAGTTTTTTTAAGCTTTCAATTTCAATTAATTGAATTTGAAATTAAGCAAAACTAGTTTCTATGTTTTGCTATGAATCAATTACTTTAATGATTGATATTTCAATTCTCTTACTGCTGTCGCCTAAATGATAGTAAATTTAAATACCGTGCAATTATCCTCCCGTAATGTTTGATCGTATTCAGATAACGATGATATAAATATAATTGCATTTACGTTATCAAAGCAATGTATCCATTTTTTTCTTTCCGAACGCTGTCCACCAACATCGATCACTCTGAAATTAGCAGTTAAAAATTCGCCACAATCAATACCCTTCTTTCTTCCATCAATTTTAATAATTTTTACATTTAAATAAGAATTAAATCTGAGTTGAAAGCAACATTTGGTTTTTTTGATTTAATTGAAACTATTTGCTATTATATGAAGAATGTTGTTCTAATATCGTCATTTTTGAAATAATAATCAGTCATTTGTTTCATCTGTCCTTCAGTTCACTTCCCCGTTTTTTTTTCTAAAGACTGATTTATGGACGATTCACTGCCGTTTGTTGATGCTATCATTGCATGCTAAATTGTGCTATTAAAGCTATTTTATTCCATTCACTCATGGTTGTTGTTTATTGTGTTATCAGTTCGATCATTCGATCATTATTGCAAAACATATGGCAACATGTTTATTAATTTATTTCAAATTTCCAGAATTTGCCATTCTCATGTTACAGTGAGAGATGGCAAAGATTGGATCTCATCTCGTCGTCTGTATTTATCCTTCAATGCTAAAATCTTTAATGCAAACGTTGATTACGATAGAAAAAGCTGCCGGAAGACAATGGATTGGCAAAAGAATGTTAATACAGACTGGAATACACACATTATAAATTAGTAGGAGGCTAACATTACGGAATATAGTGCAATATTGAAGTACATTATAACTGTTGAAGTGCACTCATCCGTGCACTTCAAATAAATAGCAGTAAAATGGTGAATATAAAACGCAGATGCTTCCTGCTGAGAGCTTCTCTGATTTTTATTAACTTTATTCAGAGGACATTCAGGGATCGTGCCATAATCATCATCTGGAAATATATTCTCATCCGCTGCAGCCACGTTTCTCGCTACTACCTACCTCCATTAGTTTAACAGTACCTGTGATTAAATCACTTTTGCAACATTCATTCACTTGTCAAATTTCTGATAGCAATCGTGATGTAGGAATTGAATGAAATATTACCTGAATGTAAGTCCTTTAAGCTCGAATTGTACTTCCGTTATTCCTGTTGTCTTAATTCTGGTCCGTAACAAGTCTTGTTCTGTTGGCAAATAGTTCGGAGAGCTTAATCTTGGCAAACTATCTAAGAAACTGCAACATTTTACTGTTTCAAGGTAAATCTTGTAATAGTTGCAATGAAATTAAACATTAAATCTAACTTTGCCCACTCCTAATTCTATCCAAGCTAATCGAAATCTATCGGTGAAAATCGCATGAATGAGTGTGATCGAACGACAATGACTTCACTAAGCAAATTAATTTTTATGAAATGAGCGAACTATTTCGCGGAATCGTCGATCTGGTACTCATTGGATCGTTTGTAGCACTCTCGAACACCGCCATCTGCCCAAAGACGCTGCACCGCTGCGGATAACTCTCCAGCAAGTTCTTCTTTGTTGGTATGAACGGTAGCAAATACAAGTTGACTATCGCGCTATAATATTGGAAAAGTGGATGATTCCGGAACTCCGGTTGCGATAATCTTTTGTGAATGTTACTCTACTAGTTTTATGAGGCACAAAATCCGGTTAGAAAGATGAGAACTGTGATTATCAGTTGACCGCAATACGTTTTCACCACTTAGTATTTGTCACAGCCATCTTCATTCTACTGACTCGATCCTTTCTTTGTTACAACAGTTCTTTTAAGTCCTAGTTCATTTTCTACGAATTAATCGGAACTTGAAATAAACATGTATACATCAGAGTTAACTTGGTCAACTAACTGTAGTACGGTGGGGACAATAGTGCTACGGTATCAAAGCAAGCACGTTTCAAGTAAACTTAGAAGATGCGTGCCAACAAGCACATGTTGGCTAATAAATATCGGATAGCTCGTACCACTAATATTTGATTAATGATATTGGCATTATTCAATCTCCGATACGAAATCGAACAAACGATACTCTAAACGGCCGGTCGTTCCTAACAACCGGATAGTAATATGCTGATTTATTGCTATAATTTCATTTCAAATAAGCATGTAAGACTGCAAACACAACTCTCATAAGAAGTGTCTATTAAACCACAAATAAACGGTGAAGAAAGAAGTACAATGACATAACGTCGTCATGTGTTCCCACTTCACGGATGCATCTTTTTAATTTTGTATAAAATTTCCACAAATCGTTACGTCCCCACTTCGCTGACACTTTATTAATTTCAAATAAAATATTGATAAAATCAATTTTAAACGGACAAAACTTGTCAACGTGACTTTGCCAGCCGATTAAGTCTTCTCTTACTGTATGATATAATCATTTGTAAATTAGAATTGGTAAAACCAACCACTCTTTCGGGATCCTCATATTCAATCTGTAAATGAAACATTGCTCTGAGAATCGCTAGCATACAATGTATGCAATTACTGTAAACCACCGGTTTTATCATCTCCAAATCTTGCTGCGAGAATCCATCATTATGCAGAATTCTAAATAATCACAGTCACACATAAAATATTTACAGCATTCCTCATCTTCGATCTCGATTTTTTTCTTTGAATTCTGTCTAAAATTCTATTGATTTTTTTACATTTTTCAAAAGAACAGATTCTAAGTGAACGGTGACGATTGCTTATCATTTTTTCAACAATTTAAATAATATCATTATTATTATATTATTAGAAAATAAGTGTTATCATTATAATCGTTATTTATCATCTCTATTTATTATCATTTATTATCATTATTCATTTATTATTATTATTATTATTATTATTATTATTATTATTATTATTATTATTATTATTATTATTATTATTATTATTATTATTATTATTATTATTATTATTATTATTATTATTATTATTATTATTATTATTATTATTATTATTATTATTATTATTATTATTATTATTATTATTATTATTATTATTATTATTATTATTATTATTATTATTATTATTATTATTATTATTATTATTATTATTATTATTATTATTATTATTATTATTATTATTATTATTATTATTATTATTATTATTATTATTATTATTATTATTATTATTATTATTATTATTATTATTATTATTATTATTATTATTATTATTATTATTATTATTATTATTATTATTATTATTATTATTATTATTATTATTATTATTATTATTATTATTATTATTATTATTATTATTATTATTATTATTATTATTATTATTATTATTATTATTATTATTATTATTATTATTATTATTATTATTATTATTATTATTATTATTATTATTATTATTATTATTATTATTATTATTATTATTATTATTATTATTATTATTATTATTATTATTATTATTATTATTATTATTATTATTATTATTATTATTATTATTATTATTATTATTATTATTATTATTATTATTATTATTATTATTATTATTATTATTATTATTATTATTATTATTATTATTATTATTATTATTATTATTATTATTATTATTATTATTATTATTATTATTATTATTATTATTATTATTATTATTATTATTATTATTATTATTATTATTATTATTATTATTATTATTATTATTATTATTATTATTATTATTATTATTATTATTATTATTATTATTATTATTATTATTATTATTATTATTATTATTATTATTATTATTATTATTATTATTATTATTATTATTATTATTATTATTATTATTATTATTATTAATTATTATTAATATTATTTGTCACTAAAACAAATTGTTATACAATTTATGTCAATTTTTAATATTTTTACTTTGAGGTATTTAGAATCAATGCGTTAGATAAATTTTTTTAATTTGCTAAGATTTTGATATGCTTTACAGACCTCATTTGCTTGAGTATTGTGCTTTTTCCACTTTCGCCGGCTCCTGCAAATTATTCATTAAAAATTTTTTATCAATTTATGAACATATCAAATAGAAGCTGCACGGAAAAGGACATATTGACATGTTTTTTTTTGTTACAAAATTGGTTTAGAAAAACTTAAAGAGTATGAATATAAAAGAGACTTGAAATCTGAGAAAAAAAGTAATGACACGTTGTGCGATAGAACATACTACTCGGGCAATTTAACTTTCATTTATCAATAAAATCAAATTGCAACTTAAGAAGTGTATATTATTCTAGATTGTTCGAAAAGTTACTACAAAAGCAGAAACGAAATATTTTTAATTTTTGTTTTCATTTCGCTTCAATGAACATTTTTAGGAATTTTTTTATAGAATATTACTTTCTAATGCGAATTCACTATGAATTGTTGGACACACTGTCTTAATTTTTTTAAAATGTGAATAGTGATTCTTGTGTTGTTTCAATGCGTTCAAAAAATTTCAGTTTTTAATAGCAAAAATAGGCACGAAAAAAGTAAAAGTGCAGAGGTCATGCATGGAAATATTTCAGTTAGAGGCTTCCAATGACAAAGCGAAATTTTAAAATTTAATGGGATAGATTAGTGTTACCAGTCATCACCTTTGATTCACTTGAAGGGTGATACCAGAGGTAATGATTGTTCCTAATTATGACTGTTTATTCAATTAATGAGCCGGTTAAAACTGCTGGATCATTGCGAATCAGTAAAATTAATTTCAAAGTCAACGACATAGCAAATAAATCAATGCTTTTCCCATTCAGAATAAAGTGCTTTGTAGCATAATTGTTTTGTGTAGAATTTTCCTCTGAAACTAATTCCTAAGGTATGAATCGAAGTAGTCTCATAGAAAATGCTGATCTTGAGATTTTCAAACAAATAAGTATGATACTCTCAAATTCATTTAATTATCATATTTTTACTAATAACTTTCTTATCATTGTTAACTAAATTGCTGCTAGTAGTTTAAATTACTTAATATTTGTTATCTAACATATATTAACTTTTTTTTCAAGTAATATGAAGTCTTCAATAAAACTGCATTCCTTGTGTCGTATAACTCGGTAGAAGTTATTCCCACCATGCAATGATATAAACTAATTGCTTTCCCTCGATGAGATAGAAACTTAAACGAGTAGAACTAAGTTCATACAGCCTACATTTTGTTGACATGTAGAGCATCCGGCACTTCTTTAAATAGCTCTTCATTAACTTCACTGATCATTGATTATTTAAATAAGCCTAAAAATGAATAAGGTTAAATTTCTCTTATTATACTATGATGAGATGCACAATGAAGTAATGAGTGAAGCAGAAAATCATTTTGATAGTAATCAAAAAGAATATTCATCTAACAAACTTCTTTTTTTTCAAGATAAGAGTGACATTGATAAACACTAAACAATATTTAAGTATTCAAAGTCATTTCGGAATGGAACACTGTTCCTAAGCATTTGGAAAATGACCACATGATCAGTAAGTAGTGACTCGTTTTCGCTTCCTTCAACTGGCCACTGCATTATTTGTAATAAGAAACTGAAACTACCCCTTAACGTTCTCACCCACTTAACACAAGCACAACAACAGCGCAAGACACAAGCACTAACTACATTATTGGTATGTACCCGCTCGAGTTATTTAAATTTAAAATTGACCTCCTTTAAGCGCTGAAAATTATAAATGATTGATGATGATCTCTCGAAGTTTCTATCGTTATCACTACATGGTTCAAAATTTGAAGAACAATAAATATTACAATGCTTTATATGGTTTTCATAATTAGCATCCATAGAGTGCAAGTTCAAAGGTTAAGTTGAAGTGTTCGACTGTGAAATTTAAATCCAAGCAGATGGTTTATATTACAAAGTACATATGAAGATGTGCATTATCCATCGACGATTCACTTGCTGATTTTATAGTTTGTGTTTATTTTTAAGAAAAGGAAGCGCGATGCTATCCAAAGCAGCTTTACTTATCATATCGAATTTAAGAATTTATGATGTTAGAATCATGTTTGGAACAAGGCTTTATCGAAAATTCCATCGAAGTGACAAGAAATTATGATTTTTGAAACCATGATTTTTGAAAAAATGTCGGACATACCTAGTAAGAGAAGTTTAATGATCCGAAGTGACATTGACTGATCTTTTTTGATCTGCTCATCGATTCGGCGGTTCAAATACTTTTGATCTTTTTGGCCGCGTGAAGCGCAATGCCCCATGGCGCCAACAGTGCGTTACAGTTCAACTATACCAAAAGAAGCACGATGAAGTTCTCTCTATGTGATTTGGAACACAACAACACGATAATGGACCCGAGGAAACAGAGTCAAGAAGTTAGACGTTAGATCAACGTAATAACGATAGATGTAATACAAACAATGGGATGATTTTAATCGGAAGATCAAAATCATGCTGTGATTATTTGATAAATGATTGCAGCAGTGATGAGGAATTTTATATAAAATTGCACAAGGAGCGATCAGTTAAGCGGTGGTGGCGTTTCATGTGATTCGCTTACTGATAAGTAAGCATCGGACAACATGGTTTGGACCAACTGATTTTCCCCTCTCATCAGTGAGTCAGTGAGGGCAAACGAAAAATTTTGCTTCGGTTTTTCAGCAGCGCTGAAGGATGCAAACACATGCAGTTGATAAATGAATTGGAAAAATTGCAGTTGAAGCTGAAACAGTCGCTGATAATGATGATGGTGGTTACCGCAATTCTCTGTGAAAGGACCACAACAGTGCTAGCGATCAGGAGGAAGGGAAAGGATGACCCTTAAGAGTACTACTTATCCTGGCACATTTCTCTACCTCTAAAGGATGACCCTTAAGAGTACTACTTATCCTGGCACATTTCTCTACCTCTAATCCACTGTCGCTCCCGTCCTTATCCCTATGCTTGTCGCTGTTTTTTTTTGACACAACTTGACGTTATTTCGTTAAGTGACTGTTGCTGGTGAAGATGCTCCGTTGAAAAAAGGAGATAAGAATGTAATTGTGACAAGGGCCGTATTACTTGAACTAAGGCCTAGGCTGCTTCAAGCACCAGTCTGTGCCTATAACCACCTCAAGGATCTATTAAAGGAATAGGCTTAAGACTCATTCTGGAAGACTCACATAAGAGCAACAAAATTTCAGCACTCCCTTCATCTGTTGCCTATTCCGTATACTTCTCAGTTAGTTGCAGTCCTATACTCCCCTCAGTATCCATAAGCCATCGGATAAAGCAAGCAGTTGAGCAGCCATCAACGATCTCCCGATAACCCCCAACCCTATCTCTCCCACACACCTACACACACATACGTACACCACACACACACACACACACACACACACACGCACACACACACACACACACACACACACACACACACACACACACACACACACACACACACACACACACACACACACACACACACAGATCACACATGCATATACACAGATCACACATGCATACACAAAAATGTATAGACATGAACTGGACCAATGGAAGCTCGTTACGCTTACCCATCCACCGTAAGAGCGTTCGATGTCCACGACTGTTGTCATTCGTACGTTTCTATGGCTCTCCTCGTTAAGTCTTTAGCAGATCTGAATGTAACTAACATAGTTACATATGCAATTTTTTTTTTCTAGAAATTAGCTAGCCGACTATTGCTGAAGCGTTTGAAGTGAGACAGAGACGAACTAACGAGCAGCTCTCTGAAGCAGAAAGCTAAACAGTAATTAGAAACCAATAATTGATGAAAATTCTCCTTTTTGCAGAGAAACGTTTTCCAGTCCACGTCACATACTTTTCTTCCTCATCTCATAACTTATCTCAGCCAACTGTCACTGCTCGAAGTAAGAGAGAAAAAAATGCTTGCAGTTAGACTATTGTCTTTCCAAATGAAGATATTCCAACAATTTTGCATAGTTTCAAGAAAGACAAGCTATCCTTCCTCTTTTTTCTCAAACTAAACTAGAAAATGTTAATGCATGTGTACCGTACAATTTTTTTTTGGCTGATTTCAACAGGGTTTACTGATTGATAAAAAAATAGAACATAATTGTCAGTTGTATTTTGAACTCACTGAAAGTGCATTGAAAAAATGTCCTTGCTCGTGTCTTTGCTTTTGCTAACAAATTTTGTTCTAGCGGACAAAAGTTAGCACACTTTTCAAAAAAACACGAAACGTCTCACTTGTATGTTTAGCGAAAAAAAAGGACATGCGCATTTTGCACTTATATCTAATCATTGCTCCTCTACCAACTATTGGACAAAAATTTCCCAATCATTTCAAGATTTTTTCATTCTTTTTTTTAGTAAAATAGGAGTATAATTGACAACTCTGTTATTACTATGAATAACTACTACTTTAAGTCTATGGATTGCGTGCACAGTTAGTAGTGTATCACTGAATAAGATAAAACTAAGCATCAACTAATCAAGCAACAAGTAATAAGGAAAACTAACGTTCATAACACTGTCTAGGAATAGGTTGTTTACTTGTATGCATCTAATAACACTGTATAATTAACTTATTTATTTTACTAAGTATATTTCGTTTAATCGATAATATTGCAGAAAGAATGAGCTCTATCGAAAGGATACGCTGTGTGTTTCAAACGGTTTTTGACATTTTCAAATAATGTTAATTAATCATTATTGATTTAGGGATATGCCTAATGTAAGAACCAGTAAATCATCCGTTGATAAGAAGCTGGCTTTTGATATTTGACGGTGTAGATAGATTTTAATTTCGAAATAAAATTTGATTGGGTGTAATATTTCCGAAAGCAAAAAAAATGAAATAAAACTTTAGTACAACCGCAAAAATTACGCTGCTCCTCGTTTGATACATGATTGATGTAGGAGCAGTGCTCAACGTTCATGATATGATCACTTCTTTCATCTCTGAAGATGACATGAAAAAAAATTTGTAGAAAAAATTTTTAATTTTCTACGTAATCTTACTATGACTACCTACAGCACTTTCCATTTACAATAGTCTTTCATGAAGCACATTCTCCAGAGTTTGTCTAATAGCTATCTGTCTGTCAGCATTTACTTATTCGCATTAAACTGGTACAATCATCGCTAGATATTCATTAAGAGATTAAAAATCATAAGTTAATATTTGGCCGTTTAGTTAGATCATATTCATACACAATTACAATTTGATTAGAAATACAAGGATCTAACCCATTTAAAAAAAAAAACCCATACACTGAGCAGGTACTTGAACCAAGTGAAACCCAAAAAAGACAAGAAAAAGACGACCAGTTCAACACGATCCACTAATGCAGTGAATTCTGGGCAGAGGTTGACTTGTCATCTAAACTTCCCGCATCCTAGCGAATTTCTTTAGCAGTCTTCCTTTTGTGCAGATACATGCACATGGCAGACCGACTCACACCCTCGACAAGTTTACGCTAATTCTCGAATAAGGTACAAAAAAAAGATCAATCCCGGTCCATTAGTTAATAATCGCCTTTACTAGATTGAGAGATGCAAACTTGGTATCAAAGTTGCGTCAGCATTCACGCAAACAGATTTGTTTCGCCATTACATTTTTACCGCCCTATAAACTATTTTTAGAAAAAAATTTAATGACCCTTGGGCATATTCTGTAGCATTTAAGCATTCAAGATAAAACTGAAAGTGAAGGAAGATCATAAACTAAATCAATTCATAGAAAATAAAAAAAAATTAGCATCATTCTTAAAACAAAAAGTTCCTATTTGTAAATTCTGTTTAACAGGATGAGTGCTCTACTAGGACCTCAGTGGTTTATTTAGTATTTGTGCTATGAAAGTAGGATCATAAAGCATTCAACAAAGCTACAAAGTGATCCATGGAAAATGTAAAACATGTGAAAATTAGTTATAAAAAATAAAACATGAAAATTAACTTCAGAAAGTATAAAACATACGAAAATTAACTCAAAAAAATCTAAAACGTGCAAAAACCAACTTGAACAATTTCAATAAATTTCTATTCAAAAGTCGTAAATATGTGATAAGCACAATATTCCCTAGAAGATATTAACATTTGATATTCTTACGTTTATGAAAAACTATTTTCAAGAGATACGGACAAAAGCAAAACATATAACCTATGCGAAAATTTTGTTGTATACAGGATATAACAATTTTTTATTCGAGATAAACATTTGTCAAACATAAAAACATGAAACAGTACAGGTAACATTTATTATCCATATTAGAACCCATATTTTCTCGCCGATGTTCGTTTGTTATGTCGATTCACAGACCACTGCTCAGCAAGTTGCTCTTCTCTAGCTACTGCCTAAAATGATTTCACTAGTTGTCCCGAATGAATAGTAATGTAACTAAATGAAATCCAATTAAAAGGATAAGAACAAAATATACTGCAGTCGTAATTCACTAAGGTAAAATACTTACAATACTGGCAAGATATGTAATCTGATGTTTTCTTCGTGCCACCATGTTAAGGGCATCTTTGCTTTTCGGTATATTAGCAAGATGAGATAAAGTTGCTTCAGCAACCGATTTGTTATGAAGATTTTTGAGAAGCGTTGCACGCACATTAGGGCCCAGAACCTTAAGAAATCTACTCTTTTATTGTGGAAAAACTGAATAAAATCATATAGTATAAGCTTTGATTATAAGAACTCACATATCAATGATGACGATTTAAAAAAACGCTTACCTGATCAACACTAACATCCACCATATTTTCCATGGCCTCAGCTGCGTTGGAAACCGTGCCACCCAAATGTGCAATATCGCGTGAATAAATCATACATAAAGCTTGCTAGAAATTGTGATAATTTAAGGTTTCGCTATATTCATAACAATATTAAATCATATGCGCAGAACATACGCAAGATCTAAAAAAAAAAGTGATCGATGAAACTTACACTGTCGTCAATTGCTCCAGATGACATAGCAGTGGAAGACGCATCACGACACTCCTCAGTAATTTCTGGATCAGAAATGAAAGCAGATATATTATTCTCAACTTTCATATCATCCACTAGTTCGACCTATAACTCAGAGAATCAATACATACAACAACTTTTACTAATTAATGTCAGAATCTGTTGCACAGTTTGAATATTCGTAATCAACTTTATAAAAAAGCCTTGCAAGATTTGAAGCACAAGAGAACTGAAAAAAGATTACTACGACTATAAGAACTTCATAGGTTTTGAGTGAATACCGATATTGTTTAACATTAAAAGCGAATTTCATAATAAATGTCAGTCAAAGGAGATATAATGCAATAAACTTAGGGTTTAAAAACGTCAAATTGTCACACCGGAAATTTTTTCGCTAGTTTTGACAGAAAGCTTGACGATTATATATTTTTACAACAACATTTACAACAAATCCTGACTTAGGCATTAAAATTAATTGGAAAATGCTTCTAAGCTCGGATTATAGCACATGCACTAAACTGCTAGCCTAAAAACCTCTATCCCATGTGACACTGAACCGTGAACAATAAAAGACACGCAAGAAATCCAAATTAAAACAGACTTGTTCATGTTTCTTGCCACGTGAAATGTCTGAAGCAGATGTAATATTCGGTGCCACAAGAGGATTATCAATTGCTTTAAGACCAAAGAAGTCTGTTGAATCATGATCTTCGTCAGACTCCTCGTTATATTCTTCGTCAGCAAATTTCGTTTGTTTTGAAACTTCTTCAGCACCAAGAACCTATAAAACAACTGCCATTGAACGGCAAAAACACTACATTACTATGAAATCAGCAACAGTGCCAATAAATTTAAATTTTTAAACTGAAGAATAAATAGATTTGCTAACTTCATGCATTTTAGTATTTCCTGAAAAGTGTTTACTGTTGGACGCGAAAAGATTTAATTTTCTTGAAATTCCTGAAGCATTCTTAGGTTCAGGTAAGACTGCGAGGAGATTAGCTGATGAATTTGCTTTCGAATGATCTGGCTGCTGAAAGATTAAAATGATTGTAACGCGCGCTCGAAAATTAAAGCTACACAGTGAACACTATTAACGAATTCGTCTCTCTAAGACATCGGAATAAATATATCTCGTCGCTACAAAGAAAAAATTCTATAATATCGAAGCAACAGGAAGAAGTTGAAAATATTTGAAGTTGGCTTGAAAATATGAAGTGACATAATTATAAAGTAGTTTGAAGACGAACATGACTGTTAACCAAATGACACCTCCTGAGACTACATTGAGAAATTCTCGGCCCCGTTACCGCTTCCCGAAATATAAAAAACAATCTGGCATCTACTCACACCGGTAAGTCAAAATAAGAATATATTACCTCATCACATTCTTTTTCTTTTCCACAACTTAAGCCTTTTAATCCGCTAAAAGCTTGTATGACAACCATCTTCTTTGCCTTAGTTCTGTTGCTTGCGAGATTCATGCTACAAGCAAAACAAACAATTACTGTGTACCGCAAAAATTTTTCAGTGAAATCTTTTTTTTTCAACTGCAAGAATTCTAAATAAGGGAATGATAAGAATCAAGGATCAAGTGTCTTACATGAAGATAAAATTCGAAAAACATGAATTATCTGAACTCTGCCGTTGTTCAAGAGGAACTGGATATACAAATGTTGACAGTTTAAAAAAAAGAACCTAGTCTGATTGCTTTCCGAACCATTATTTGTATGATGCGTACTATGGCGTTTCCGTTTTTTCTTGGTTTTCTTTGCTAACTTCAGTTCCCAATCTTTTCGCTTTACCAAATCGTCTAATTCTTTCTCCTCTTGTATAATTTTACCAGCTTGTGATACTGTGGGCGGTAAATTTGTTAATATTGACAGTCCTCCTTCTAGAAATGTAATCATTATTGACCAATAATACAAAATTATGTATGTTCTCAAAAATTATAAGTTCTAAAAAGAACTCCAATTCCCGAAAGGCAGAGGTAGAGAGTAAGTTAACAGTATAAAAAATGCTGACAAATTCACCTTACTGAAAAAGTTGAAATAATGGCATAGACAAGAAGTCTTACCAGTATTGGTAACACTGTCATACTCTCCCATCGCAGAATCATCCTGTTGCCTGGATCCACCTACCGTCTCATCGTCTTTTATCGCAGATGTCAGACGTCTTTTACGGTTGGAAACCACTTCCGCATGAATGCATTCTTCATCCTGTGCTTCATCAAAATCATCCTCATCGCTTCCAGCATAATCAACTAAGCTTAACATCCGACCTACAAATTATTCAGCTTTCATTATCGAAACAAATACTGCTTTATCACAGATCTAGGAATTCAAAAATTTAAATGTCCACAGACAAGGTGTATAATTTCTGAAGATTACTAAGCACACTTTGTAAAGCACCTCGCCACCTCATATCCGTGTCACTCAGATAAATCTCACTCCCGCAAAAAACACGGCCGCACATACGTTTCACGAATGCCAACACTGCTGATGCATTCCAGCACTCGAAGATGCATGGCCTATTGTGAAAACGTAGTCCCATCTGCTGGTGGAATTATAGCGGAAATTTGAATGGCTCAGAAGTAAAGCAAGGTTTTCAGTTTTTGAAATGTGGTGGAAGGAAAGGAATAGGAAAGGTATAGGAAAAAGCGATGCCATTTTGAAAAGTTAAATTTGTGAAAAGATAGCAGAAGGAGGAGGAACAGACCGATAAAGTGAAAAAGTGAACGATAACCCCCGCACGAAACAGGACGTGGAAAAATATCTTTGTGCCATTAGGGGAAAATGTTGAAATGTGCATGATAGAATTTCAGCATTACTAATTATATTGGTAAAACCAATTGTGAATATGAATTCTACCAGTACAATCGATTAATTATCAGAATTTATGCATTAGGACTGTACGAATGAAAATTTTTCGCGAGACTGATAAACCGACTGCTTAATTTCAATGCACATTTGTTTTTGCAAGCAATTAAAGGCAGAAGTTTCATTCTGTTAGCGTCAGTCATGGATATTTGAAAAGTTAAACCAAATTTACAAGTACTTTGATCTCATTGATTTTTCTTTTCTTAGCAAATTTTGAAGACATTAGCTATGCATCGGAGAAGTACAATCAATGTCACAGTATTAAAATAGTCAAATATTGCATCTACACTTGATTGCATTAATATGATGGAAAAAAATACTTATTGATGAATAGTTTAAAACGAACAGATCTCAAAGAAGAATTTAATAGCACTCAACAAACTTATATTTCATTATGTCTCTTAAATGAAATGATATTTGTTCCTGTCTTTTCGAATTTCTTCGCAATTTATAGGTAAAGAAAATGTTTGAACAGTACGGGCGCTTTCCTGTCGTTTTTTTTTCATTTTCACTCATTTTTTTTGGAACAAGAAGGAAAAAAACTAGCAGAAATGCAAATTTTGTTTTTTTTTTTGACAATACTTTATGTGCTAATGCTACTGATTCATTTCTGTAAAGGCTTCATTTTTTACTAATTTTTTTAGCAATTTTATACATGACCTGATTGATTTTGGTTGGTTGATTTGTGAAAATTGCATTTAACATAATTCAAGCAATGAAACATAATTTGTCTACCAAATTATATTCGTTGTGCTTGAGGAAAAATACCGAAATAAACAATTTGACTGGAATCATACTGATAATGCTCTAGCAATATTTTGCCGTGGACGAATTTGAATTGATTGTTCTGGGAGTAATGTAAATTGCATTTTGCTTCATCAAATAAGAAATTAAGCTGATAGAATTTCGAGAACACAAAAAAAAACATTCATTTGCAATATCGTCGCGAATTAGCTCCTGAAATAATCGATTGCATTCATTTTAAAATATTTTATTGATGAACAAAAAACCTTATGTGAATGGAAGAATTCAAATACATGCATGATTAGTAAGATGAAAATTACTTCTTTCGATATCCTCAGTATATAGCACTATTTCTACGATTCAGTAAGCATATCAAAGTTGATGGAGAATATCGTGGTATCAGAGGAGAATTAGGAATTATCGGAATCGGAGTGAAGTTGACTTGATAAGCTATGTATGATGAATGAAAATGTTAGCAATCAGAAACGCAATGAACTAAATGAGTGAACTAGTTATGCAAGTCCAGTAACTTCATTTACATTTTACGACCTGTTATTGCTGAATAATTTAGGGCTTATTATTACTGAATGCACATAGGAAGAAATTTCCCGGCAACATTAGATAATCCATGAGATATAACTCAAATTCAGGTCAATTCAAGTCAATGTCAATTTTCAGCAGTAATTGGTTTAACTTTAAAAAACTCGTTTATAAATCCCGACCTGATATGCGATGATACAATAGCAGAAAATTTCAAGAGGATAGGAAAATAATATCATTAACTTCCCATTTCACTTGAAACTTTAACGAATTCTAAATTTTTGAATTTTAATTTACATGTAATGTAGCTGTTTCTGTGAAAAAGGAAGCATTATCTACGCAAACGTAATTCGCCAATTTCTCGCTCGTTTCTGCTCATCTTCTGAGTCGTCATATTCAAATAATTTCTGATTTTGTCGATAAAAAATTCGTGAATCACGCGCAAAACCACATCGCACTTCAAACGTTATAGTTGTATTTATGCAGTCACCGGAACGCCACAAATACCTAAAACGTCTACGTGGTAATTGTTACGCTTCGATAGAAATATTTTACGCAAGAAATACATTTGTTATGTGAAAGTAATAATGAATGATATAACCAACCAATCCTCACGGAATCTTTCGAGCATATAATTGTAGTGAATGTTACAGGCATGATTCCACGTCGGTATCTTCGCCAATACACTTGTATCGTCTGATTCTTCGCACATTATACGACAGTAAATTTTCGTCTCATTCCCTTTCTAATTAGTTTTCAATCATTTAGTGTATTTTTTTTTGTATAACTCATTAACTGTGTCATACAGAAGAGAAGAAATTAGATAGAATCATTTTTGAGGAAATATAATTCGACATAATCATTGTGCAAAGATCACCGCTTTATTTTGTAGCTAATAAATATCAGACCTATTCGATGCATCACTTACTGAAGTGTTTTATCTAGCCGAAGAGAATCATTGCTTTATTTCTTTCATGCATGCGTGATAGGAATTATGAGTGCTGTGTAGTCATTTAGTGAAGCATGTTTCAAGAGCTAGGATAATTTCAAGATTTTTTTCCACGTTTTTGTCTTCACTAAATTGAATGATAAAATCCAGTTTCGCAAAAAATGCTAACCTCACCAGTTTCCTCGTAACATAAAGGATTCAGTTCAGCTTTTGACTCCGGATTATGTAAAGCACAGCGTGATACGCGGTGACCTGCTATGGCTTCACACTCTAATTTTCGAGTTGCTAAAATTTTTTGAATGATCAATTACAATAACTGTCCTGTCATTTGATCATTTATTGTTTCATTTCAACGATTTCCTGCAGGCAATAAATTTTCTACGAATTGTGAGAGGTAATAAGCAGTAAGATATCAATAAGTGATACCTGTCAAGTAGTGCTCCAAGTATAGGTTACTTTCACAACAACAAAATATTATATATCATAGGTTAACTGAAGGATTTCCCAATCAGTTATCTGATTTTAATTCTTATTCACAACTCCCTTAGCTTACACATGAGATTCTGACGAAGAAAACTTTCGGTTCATTTCCCAAAAAAAGATAATTCATTGTGAAGTTACAAGTAGAAATTAGGATTAAAAAAAAAAACGGACGAATTGCAGTTTTTGCTAGTTGCTTTACTTTTTGCTTCCTAATATTAGGTTGAGTAATGAGGAATTTTTGCGCATAAAAAGAGTCGATTGTGATAAGAAACTTACTCCAGTAATAGGGTTTTTTCGGAGCAGCATCAGAAATGTCAAGCAGTACGACACTTACAATAATCATCGCTTGAAGCTGATGTCGGATATCCATTTGATGTTACTGCTTGGGAAAACAACAAATTAGGATTGCGGTAAAGTGTAGAGCACGACAATGGCGCAAGTTGCTGTTGTGAAGGCAGAAATTTTTAGCGCTGTTTTACGGCTATCTTAATGGAATATTACCCGTTTGGTCATCCACTGTTGTTGGGTGTTTGTTTATGCTGTTGATTGATGAGACTGATTGCACTACTGACAAATTAACTGAAGACAACAACAAAGACATTGAAACTGGTAGTTTGGATGGAATGCTGGTACCACTGAGTGAGCCGTGACACTTCATATTCGATCAAATCTCTCCTTGAAACGCATTGCTTAATTAAAAAAGCGAAAAACTAATCATTATTTCCGATAACCAAAACTGTTACTACCTTTTTAAAACGAGTTATCATATTACCTTTTGTATCGCTATCATTAATGCTTTGAAAATTTCAGCTTGCTTTAAACTTTATTATTGAACGCATAAAATATTAAAGCTTCTTTGTTCAATGCTTGAAAGCAGTGATGCCTGTCCTACACGAGCGGAAACGAGTCTACTGTGACGAATAAGCTGTACAACTGATATTCTGCCGATAGTTTGCCTCAACTCATTAAACGGCTCTTCTTCACACATTTTGTTCTCTTCATGTCTCTTTAGTGAAGTCTGTGAGAAGTTGAATTCAAACGACTGATGTTGTATCAGTGTAAAATCGTTATTTCTTTCATATACACTCAATCAACATGATAATACAATGAATGCCAAGGCTTAATGATAACAATTTCCAAAGTAATTTGCATAAGCCTAGCTTCATACATCAGTACTTTGTAGCATTCTAGAAAGGAATCGATGAGGTATTGTTGCAGTTGAAGTTATCACAATTTCCTGGCAGCATTCTTCTACGTGCACTTTAAACCCAGTAAATTTTGATAATTTTGCTTCGCTGATAAAGACCACGAATCATTTATCTGAAAAGTATGCACACCAAATCCCTCACTTCAATCAAAATTCCTGAAACACTTCCTATAACATAACCACACGTCATTCTCATCCAATTCAAATACGAATATATCCAATAAAGAATTTAGTAGGCACTTCAAGTACGGCCGTCCTTGATGATTTAATTATTGCGGTGATAACAGTGATAATAGCGAAAATTTACGAAATTAGTTAAGCGAAGAATGTAAATTTTCCACCTGATAATTTTCATTAGTTAATTAGTCACTGTTTTGTCGCTGTCCATTTGGCGTTTGGAAGCAAATGACAAATGAAATGATTAGAATGCGATGTAGTTTGGGCAGGTCATTTTCAGAATCATTTAAATAAGAGAGAAATTTTAAAAAGCATCAAATAAAAATAAAAAAATCGATGTGTCATTCACACGAGGCACAGTCATCAGCGATCGATCCGTACTGTCTCTTTATTTATGGGTCATCAGGAAATCCCTGAATGAATTTAACGCTGTGGGAGTGTCCTTGCTCCATTGATGCTCATCATGCTTCCTCCTCTCATTCCTCCTACTACTACCACTCACCACTTGCCGCTTTTCGTCCTTCACACTCTGTCCGCTAGGTGATGAGCAAGGCATATTTCTTCGATCACTTTTCCCATATTTCATTTCACTTTTCTCTTCCTCTTTTTTTTCAGTGTTTATACATCCAATCTTTGTAGAAGACATCAATCAGTACTGGTCACGCACTATCGCACACTGCTCAGTGACCAGGTGTTAGGTCACCATTGTTCATTGCTGCATTATGTAACCGGATGAACCGATATTAGCGAAATGGTCATTTCGTCATGACACGTCGAATGATTGACGCACATTCATCACATCACAACTTCTTGATAAACAAAGCTCGTATGAAATTTATGGTTACTTAATGAGAAATCGGTCATGCGAAATGATTTGTCTATTCAACCTCACCATTTCTCACCTCAACAACATGTTCTCTAATATTTGTTAAACTTTCGTCAGTCGAAGGCTAATATGACTTGTTGCCTTAGATCTTAAAAGTTAATAAATTTAGCAATGTAATAGTACTTATTTGAAAAATTCAGCAAAATTAGAAAGTGAGTGCATCGAAGGATAAAACAAGTCATGAAATTTATCGATCAAAAGTTGTTACTAAATTGAAAGGAACCTGAAACCCTAACTAATTCGTTTGCATTGTTATTGAATGTGATTGTTCTATTGTTAAAAAAAAAATGCAATTAATTTGACACGCTAAAACTATTTGAGATTCCCTCTTCATTCCACCTTTCACAATAATGACCACTAATGTTAGCCAAATAAGCACTAAAGAATTTTCAGTTTCAGTTGATAAATGACAGGGAACATCGTCGTATCATTTTCGTGCATAAATAGCTAGCTATCAATAAGCGATGACTCGTAACACCGTTATTTGACTACCTCAAGCTTTTCATTAATAAAAAAAAAAAAAAATAAAGAGAAATGGAATAGTCTCTTCCAGTCGCTCTATCACTACGGCATTTCATTAGAAAGCTTTCATTACGAAAAGCAAATTCCCAAGGGGGCAAGGCAATTTGATACTGTTTGCTTCATTCGTGGAATAATAATTAAGGCGTAAAAAGGAGGAATTAGGGAGAATGGTTCGTCGCGTGGATAACAATAACGATAATAATTAAAGTTAAGTTATTATCGACAATTATGTTTTCATGGTTGGTGCATTATAAGCCGCTCCACTAGTGGTATTGCACTGAAGCGGATCACGTGAAGTCACTGCTAACTTCAGTAGTTATATAATGTGGAAGATCAAATAAGCTTTCAAATTGCGTTGTAATTGCAATTCATATGATGAACTTCACTTTTGCACTTTAATTTCTATTTCGCAAATCAGTTTCATACTGTAATTAAAATATGCTGTTAATCGGTTATTGTAAGAGTACGGGCTAATTTATCAAGTTCAGTATTTAAACGAATCTGGTAAAAGATATAACTTAAAATCTGATGTAAATTACACCAAAGTGAATTTATTTTGCTGTCTGCAGGAAAGAAACAATTGTTTGTTCATAGTGCATAGACTGCATAAGTTACATTCAAAGTTAGGCTTTCTCTCTAGCCAACCAATCAGCTTATTCATTTTATTCTCATTGAATTTATAAGCCTCTCTCTGATTTTGCACTCATGAAAATTTAATGCGCTTAACTAATGCGTCGAATTCATTACAATTTGTGACTAAATTACTGTCAGTGTAAACTGATTCGCAGCGTTGCTATAACTTTTGCCGTTCTCTCCGTTTGATAAACTCATATACCCAAATTTCACGCATTTCTCCTTTTATACTTTAATGGAAATTTTGCAGCGATGAATGAATGCACTGTTAGTCTTGCAGTAATATCTCATTTTCAGGAAGACATGAAGGAAAGGCGAAAACGCATGAGCGTGTACTGCGTATGGGTTTCTCTAGTAGTCGTGGTTGTGTGTTTAGCAACTTTTACTGATAGTTTGTGTTTACTGCTTAATTTTCACATTCTAATTACCTGAGTAATCGCTAGACGTAGTTTGAATGAGTCATTTTTTAAGAAGTTTTTTTTAATTGATGAAATTATTACAGTATCGTATCATTTGCGCTCATACAAACGAAACAGTAATTTGTTCGAGCAATTTCTAACACAAACAAATAACGCTGAAAATGAAAGCGATCGTGAATATCGCTCGCAACACTGCCAAGTTGATTTTCAAATATTTTACGCTTTAAAAGTGAATCAGTTAAGCAATCAACAAATCAAAATTATAAATAAACCAAAAAAATAAATCAGTTTAAGAGCTAATTAGCTAATTTAGGTATTACATTTGGCGTTAGTGGTGTGTGGCAGTGTTCGGTTGAACTATCCTTTGTCAACATTTATTAAAAGTATCCTCCGTTATCGTCAACATGCTCTCGTTTTGCATTTCCTCGTGGATGACGTTACTTCGAGGATTATATCCGTGTTATTCAGTACATGGCGATTGCCAGCTGGTAATTTGTTAGCTTACTGTTTTGAATTTTTTTTCCCTTTCAGTTATAACTAGGAAATTTGAATTCACTAGTTTCCTTAAATCTTCATATTGCAGTTAAAGTGATATTTTACAATGCTTCACGGTATTTCGATCGCATTTCGTGGATTCCAAATCGACATTATTCAGGCAAATACAACTTGCTGAAGCTTATTTTAAGCGACATTTCACCTGCTAATATTGATAAAGTCCATTCTAACTTAGCATTATTAAATATCAGGGAATATGTCGTACATTCTGTTAAAATAAAAATGCGTTTCAAATTTATTTGTGCAAAGCTTCATGTGCGTGCATAAGTAAATTGCAGAATGATAATTGCACCTCACAAGCAGCGAAACAAATACGGTTTGAGATATTTGCTTCAAAAACTCAAGGTAGATCGACGATAGCTCTATCAGCATTTCTTATCAATTTATGAATTGAACAGAACTGCTTGTGAGGTTCATGAATCCTACTGAGTTCGCTTTCTGTGCTGCACTGCACAACCGAGGAACTCTTATCATTTTAGCGATTAAGACAAAAATATTCTAAATTCTTCAGGTAATCGTACTCGATACAGATGCACTGATAATGGATGACATCTCCCAGTTGTGGTCATTCTTTCTAAAGATGACCAATTCACAAGCTATCGGCTTAGTTGAAAATTTGTCTGACTGGTACTTATTTAACACGGGGACATCCCAACGAATTGTTTGGCCAGAACTAGTACGTTTTTTTTAATAATAAAAAAATTTTTTAATAAAAGAGAACTTATGACTTGCAAAGTAATTTATAATTTTGAAATGATTGGGAAAGTTTTACAAATTTTTAAGGATTATGTTAAAGGGAAAAAAAGGTTTACAGGGACGTGAATTTAATAGTGGAGTGATGTTGCTGGATTTAGCAAAGCTAAGGAACATAAGCTGGTCCCGTATTTGGAAAGAAACTGATTCAAAAAATAAACAGTATGGTTCGACTGAATTGGCGGATCAGGCATGCCAAAGCGCTTCTTACTTCTTAACATTCCAGTAGTAATTGTTCATTTTAGGTCACTTAATTCAGGTCATTTTGCTCTAACTATCAGCCATCAGTGTTCACCATCTTCCCGGAATTAACATAGCACAACAAAGTGCTATCTTAACCTTTGACATCTTTATTTCACAACGTAATTTTAAGGAGACGAATTCTTTCCCTGAGATTTATTTACCGTATTTAGGATATAATCAATGCTGTTATAGTCGATCATCAGTGGATTATACAAAAACCTCCTTGTGAGTGGAACTTTTAATTGGGATTCCAGCCACAACAGGATTTATGCCCTGTGGAAATTCCTCTTTCAAAGGTAAATATGCTTCCTACTTATTGCTCTAACTTAATTTTAAATATAACAAAACAATAAGTATGTGATGTTCAGTTGGTTCATTGGAATTCACCTTTTAAAACGCGAGTAATCAATCGTTATGCGGTATTGTTACGATATTACGATAATACAAGGGATATAGATGGCAATATATTTCGGTCTAACATAATCCATTGTCATCCTACCTCTGTTAGTTTTCTGCTGCATTTCTTTTTTATAAAAAAAATAAGCTTTGAATGAACAGATATAATATATACCTACAACACTGAATGGAAGTTTTATCGGACAGAAATTGTGCCAGTCAGTGTAAATGACTGCACCGACCGGGTCATTACGAGAACAAATCAACGATAATTACCATTTACGGTAATACAGTACACTGGTAGTTTCCTAAATGAAAAACACGTAATGAAACTTAATAATCTCTCTTAGAAACAGGTACATTCAACGCTTGAGGAAGTATCTGAATATGATGGCAATGATGATGGATGCAACGAAATACGACATGCTCGATGGATCACTTATCGAACGTTGTTGCACGTACGTCCCTACAATTTCACCGTAAGTTCCTTTCACTGTAAGCTATGAAAAGTCTGCTTAGATGCGTTCAACAACACCCAATGTAATAGTATACAACAGGATTTATAAATGATTTGATTTGGAAATAACTGAAGGAGTGAGGTCGGTCGGTTTGAGCATTGTTAACAATGATAATAGCGCTAACTGTTTTCTGCTTATCTGATATTTCACACTAACAGCAATAACGATGGTTGTTTTTTTTGACTCAAAATATGATATGAAACAATTGGAAGTTTGTTGTTTTTGCACCGACTTGATATCGTTGGGGTAAGAGGGTAACTGGAAAAAGAAGCAAGTGAAATATTCAGGCTACTTTAAAGAATGTTATTTTGACGACACAGTTCAGTATGGATCGTTTGATGCATTTCAATGTGCTGCTGCAATATTGGAGTGGACCTGTATCGGCTGCTGTTTATGTTACCGACTCCGAATTTTCATTGCTAACTCATTTCTTCGATGAAACTCTTGGCAATCGAACTAATATTGCATTGCATGCTGTTTACAAGGAAGGCGTATGCTTTTTAGTTCTTTGACACGTCATAAATCGATCTCAATTGCTTCACTAATAATTTTTCATATTGATTTTACAGGCATACTATCCTATAAATTATCTTCGAAATGTTGCACTAAATAGCAGCAACGATGCATCATTTGTTTTCTTGACTGATGTTGATTTCATACCAGGATCAGGTGATTTTTTTTTTCACTGAAAAACGAAATATTAGTATTAAAATTATCTAGCTTTAAATTGAGAAGCATTTGGTTGTACGAATAGCAATCTATTGCAAGTTCGTGCTTGTACGAATAGTAATCTATTGCAAGTTCGATCAGAATTTTAAGTGCAATTGAAAAAATAGTTCATTTCAGACTTTTTTTTTCGGGAAATTTCAATTTTTATGTCATTTTTCAGGACTGCATGAGATGTTATATGAAAAATTGGTAATAACAAATTCAACAGGCAAGAGAGCGTTTGTTGTGCTAGCTTTTGAATATGTTGGTGGTGGAGTTCCAGTGATTCCTCTTACCAAGGATGAACTGTTGATAGAATTAGATGCGCAACGCACACAGATTTTCCGATAAAATTTATGGTTTCAGTGTCATGCGGTTACTGACTATGATCATTGGAGAAATGCTGATCGAGAATACTCGGTTCGGTATATTGATGGAAATTAAATCATTTATAAACACATTTTTCAGTTCCAAATTTTCTTAATGCTGCTTTATTTTTTCTATAACAAATATTTGTAGGTCTCATGGAAGACTGATTACGAGCCATATATTGCAGTGAAGCGTAGCGGATTACCACCATATGATCAACGATTTGTTGGTTTCGGTTGGAACAAAGTATCTCATGTGATGTCACTCAATGCTGCTGGGTGCGTTTATTTTTTTACATATCTAATTTAGATACACCATTCGTGCACTTCCTAATGTTTTTTTTTTTACATTTACAAATCTTTCCTTCGAACTTTATTTTTCGCAAACTCTTATTTTACATCCATTTTTTTAGCTTAATTTTAAATTTGTTTATTGTTCATTCTCATTATTTACGACATTTATTATTTAATTCAGTTACGAATTTACCATATTACCGGATGCGTTCATTATTCACCATCCACATGTTCCTTCATTCGAAATGGTAGGCTACTGTTTGCTGCCGAAGTATCGTAAATGCTTAAAAGCTCTAAAAGGTGAATTTGTACGTGATTTATTTCGTGAACAACGGAAGAATCGAATATCTAAATTTTCCGGATATAAACCGAACAATTATTCCATTCTAGAGACTGCGTAACGTCAGTTGTCTATTCTACTTTCCGCTACTTCAATGTCACCCTTTCCCGTTGTTTTTCCCTCCCTTTGTATAATTTGAACTATTATTATATTTGACCTTATTTTTCAATAATTGACTATTTTCAGCGCTGTTTCCTCCTTTTTTGTGCAAATTATTAAATTCAAAAATTTAACAACTTGTGGTCATATTTGTTGATTCGATCAATTGTACCGAAACGCGGAAAATGAACAGAAAGGTAGCAAAGCTATAATGCTAGATCTGTTCACAACTTGATCTCATCTTTCAAAGTGTTTTAATTTATCCGGGTCTTCCTATTTCTTCGAATGTACTGTTAGGTGAGAGTGTGTTCGACTACATATTTTCCAGATGGTCGACTTATAAAAGTAAGAAAAGTTTTCTTCGAAGTGTACTAATGTAATAATAGTATTTCAATCTAATTTTCTCATCAATAATCAATAATCCTGGCTAATGCAGAAAACAAACGTTGGAAATTCTGATCACGTATAACTTTTATTATGAAGCCATTTAGTTGAAAGAATTTATAAGCTGGAATCAACCACATTACTTCACTACCGTAACATTTCACGTGTTAATTAAATTCTTTCTCCATTCTTCAAACTAGATAAGTAACTGAAGCTTCAAAGCTTGACAAGAGCATCTGATTCGCAGAATCTACTGTTTATCTTGATTTTGTAGGTGTATGAACCAAAATTTACTCATTGATGAATTTTTTGATAAATGTTTCAAATGAACTGCTGATCGCAGCGTTTACATCCTAAGTAAGCGAATCTCTTTTGCTCACTATTCTTCGCCACTGTGCCTAGAACGTGACAAATTAAACGCATTACTTTACGAGGAAAGGATAGTTTGCATCTTTAGTGTGTGTAACTGTTGGCCAGTAATAATTTATTTGTTCAAATACAAACGACTTTACTAGCAATGCCTCATTTCCAGCAAAAAAAGGTGTTCTTACTGTAAGGTTTACATAACCGAAGGCAGGAGAGCACAGCGTGCACTTTACCAGTGGAAAGCTGTCGATTTGACAGTGAAGCCGAAAGTCATATGCCGTAGAACATCATTCGATGGATGTATTGTGTAGAAAACTATGGGTCAACGGTCACCTATATTGGTCATCTAAATTGTGGGATTGAACCAGGCATGCGTAAAATAAATTGTAAGGAAAAAATTGAGGAAACTGAAGGGCACTGTCATCTTGAGCAGCAGAGCCAAGTTGATGCCAATTACCCTCAACGAAGGCAAAGTTGCTCATGACAAACGTGCCACCTCTTGCGGACTCAGCGAAAAGTCAGATCACACTACCTTCGAATGACCTCTGTCAATCCTGAACTTGTGACCGCCTAGTCGTCGTCAGCTCACCACTAACCCACTTAGCATCGCCAAGCACCGCCCACTCACTCATCCGCAAATGAGAAACGTAACACCTACACAACCATCATCTACACTATCTCCCTCTCTCTCTCTCTCTTTCTATGTGTTTGTGCGTGTTCCTGTGAATGCAAACATAGGTTACCCAACTATTAAGGGTCACTGACCAGTGCTGACCTTTGACCACAAGATAAGCCTTTCAGCAAAAACATTGATATTATACGAATGGGTGATTTCCAGTGCAGTCTGGAAACATGAAGTACATTATTGATTCAGAACAATTCAAATATCCCACCTCACGTGCTCAATGGATTGATTCGTCCTACTTTTTAGTGCTAATTCAAACATTTAAATAAACAACGATATGCAATAACTGCTGTAAAATCAAAATAAATGTACGAATAAACAAGTTTGATAGCGCGACTGAAGAGAGCGCCGTGTAACCTACCTCTCTTGCGGTAGCTAATGAGGGAAACGGTAAATATTGACGATCTAAACAATTACAGAATGTAATATCATACGTATCGTAACACTCGTCAAACTAACGAAGGCAAAATCGGTAGTGCAACGAAAGAGACAGATGGTTTCGGCTTCTGGTCAAGGAATTATTCATCGCAGCTGGAAAAGATCTAATTGACCTTGGCTATCATCAATCTATCTGCTCTCCCGGTGGTGAGTGGGAGCGCATAAGGTTGGATTAGATGCGCTGCTGAAATTGGAGATGATAATAGAAAAGTGGCGCTAAAAGGAACCATTTGAATGGGTCACATAGCATGCAACATCCGACATTGATTTGCTACGCAGCAGCACAGGATATTGAGGGATAACCGTTGGAGAGGATCAATGTTACCGCCTGCTCATCTGAGGAGGACCGTCTCTCTCCCATACAAATTATTTCTTCCTCTCTCACCTTCTCCTTCTCCTCCTCCTCCTCAACAATCTTTGCCTTCTTGATTTGCGGAACATTTCACTCGGCTACCACTACTCCTCATGGTTTCCCTTCTCCACCACAGAATGTTGCCAATGGGAAAGAAAATTTGCTAGGAAACAAAAAAGTGCGTTCACTGATCGCTTTGATGGGTGGAGAGGTGGACGTCGACGTGGAGGTAGAGGTGAAGGTAGAGACGGAGGTGGAGGTGACTGACGGAGGGAGAGGCGACTGTGAGCTCTCACTGCCTTCTTCCATACACAATTAATTAGCCAGCTGATGATCACCTTTGCGCACATCCGCAAATGTTTGGAAAGCCTAAGTGACCGGTGGGGATACACAAGAGCAGTAGAAAAAAGCGAGTTAGAAAAAGAATTAATTTGAAATATTCAAATATAAAACAACATCGAACGTTGTCCGGCGATGAATGGATGGCGGAAATACTTTAGTGATACTATACCGAAACTAAATTATTCTATGATAAGCTTGGAATTAGTTTATGCGGAGGAAAGGATGATATATTAATATTACTTTTACATGGGTTACTCAATGAGGCTTGTATGAAAAATGCTTGAATTAGGCACAGGATTGAATGTGTAACTTTCAGTGAGATACTTTCCATTTTACTTAATTCTTAAAAACGTATTTTTTATATTAATGGTATAGCAATAGCTTCTAGGCAGGACCTACACCTATCACATAGTTCTTCCAAAAACTCCAATGCTTAGCATCATTAATGGCTGAAGTACCGCAAGCTTTACACATCCTGTGTTCATTTTACTCATAGTTTACTAAACAGATGGGTAACTAACTGTCCACTCCTCCTTCTGTCCTCCGAACGCCATTGTCAGCTACAATGGTGTTAAGCTCACCACTGATTTAGAGAGTGATGGAATTAACAACTTACGAAGAACGATGAAAGGATGATGAAATAGGAAGTGTGATCGCATAGCATCAATGGCAAGGAGTATTTTTCAATGTTATTGATTTTATGTGCTAAAGTAATAACTGAAAAATAGGCGTGAAAATTCAATCGTTAATCGCTACCAAACTGCTGCATCGATAAGACAGGCTGCAGTTGTTGTTCCTTGAACTGCTCGGAAGAGTACTGATAGTTCGATGCCACTACTAACCACCTACTACTACCAGCTATTGCACACATACAGAAATCGAACAGCACTGATAACACGCAACACTTATAGGTAAATACGAGGATTACAGTTTAGCTGCGGTTAAAAGTGTAGTGTGAATGGTAGATGACGAAATTTTACCCTCAGTAATAAGAGACACGCAAACATTCCGTGATCACATCGGTTAGTGAATTGAAGGAAGTTGCGACAGATGAGATGGATCATAAAATTTAACTGTGAAACTCAACCAATGGAAATTGCAACAGTAAAACTTGTTCCAACGAGGACAATTGGTGGTAAATGACTGCCATAACTACCACTCGACCCATCCCTCCTTCCTCCCTCCCTCATCGCAGTGAGCATTCTCGCAAAAGGTGGGAAATGAGTATGAGTAGCACTATTCCTATTCCTTCATATGCATGGAAATTTGCAATTTAGGTAAACCACGAAATTTAGTCCAATTGTTGGAGCTGCGAAAAGAGAAGTTGCGCAGTTGAGTGGTGCTGGTGGCGGTGGTGAAGGAGGAGCGATAGGGTAATTAAGAGAGGAGAGGAGAGGAGAGGAGAGGAGAGGAGAGGAGAGGAGAGGAGAGGAGAGGAGAGGAGAGGAGAAGTGAATAAAATGGACCCCTTGGATAGATGTAATTATGACAACAATAAATGCAACAAAAGAGGTTTCACTTCCTCTCCTAAGGATGAAAGCAAGAGGGAGTGAGTGGATGAGGAGCAGTCCGCACAAGATGACCATAAATCATATACGTCTACATGATCTACAGTGATAATAATGATAATTCATTCCGCTTCCTCCCTCCCTCACTTACCTCCTCCTCCTCCTCCTCCTCCTATTCCTCTTCCCTTCAAAGCATCCCGAAATCTATGCCACATCCCAGCAACACCACCACCGTCACCCTTACCACCGCCACCATCACCGTCGTCGTCATCAGTGCGCCGAGCATTCGAGGAGAGCAGCAATGGGGCCGTGCTTGCTATTATATGCATGTGTGTGTACACGTACACATCTCATCTATGACACTCCATCCCTGCTCCTCATAATTCGCATTTAATCACACCAACCGAATCATAGCCGCCAATTACCTACCGGCTGCCCACGACGGCCGCGACGGTCAATAGTTTGAAGAAGGAAAGTTTGCATCGAACATTCAGGATTGACTGACTGGGCTGCGACAGTTGCTGCTACTGCTACCTCTACGCTACCGCTTATCACGTTATCACTCAGTAGAAATCATTGCCGTTGTGAGTCAAGAAATCAGCTAAACATTATCATTCCAAACAGTAGTAGTATGGCTTATCACACAGACAATCATAATTAGAGGAAAAGTGACAAGGGGAAAATTTTTAAATCAACGAGTACGAGTGGCTGACCGTGCGATAGCTACTCTAAAATAAGCAGTGACCAGTGACCCGGATCACCTACTTATTTTGTGTTCAAAGGTATCTTTTTTTTTCGTTTGTTGGAATTTAACCCAAAATGATACGGCTACTGTCATTTGTGGTATGACAGTGATAGATATGATCAAATATAGTAGCCGGTAACAGCAATAGATAGTACTATAATCAGCTTTTCTTCATTTTAATTTTTTTTCCTGCTAATTTATATTATCCATGCTCTGTCCAATTTCTTCTCATCAATGGTAATTTTGCTCCACGAGTAAAAATTAGGTATTAGCTTAGTAGGTGAGATATACTGAAATATAAGTGCAGGTAGAAGTACACATATGGATGATCTTTATCTTATGAACTATTGATGAAAGTGATGTTCCGACGTTGACTAAAAAGTATTTCATAGGTTGAAATTTTTAATAGCCACTAAACTATCCTTTCTGTTCTTCGCTCAGAATTATGGTATGGATCGGGGTAGGATGAGTTTGATTGCATTGAGCATGGATGAGTATTTCTGATATTGCTGCTTGAATGATGTAATCAATCGCGTTGTAAATAGCGTCACATTAACCACTTGACCTCATTTACCTGTATGGAATTGTCAAGAATAAATGAATGTTATTTTTGTGTAGCCTCCTTCATCCGCCTAGCAGCACACTGCCATCCATCCACAACCATACTCATTTTCCTGTTCAAACACAGCAACAAACAGTTCACGTGCCACTCAAAACAGGTCATCCTCGAATTGCTTCTTCGAGGGGAAGAGCACTGTCCACCTCATTTTCAATTTTATTTCTGTCTATTTGCTTCAGCAAAAATTCATCTGTTACCTAGAGCAAAGAGTAAATTGTTTGACCATAAACAAACGATCAATTGTAATTTCAAGTTAGAGATAGAAAGGGAGATAAAAGCAGGTAGAGAGAGCGAGACAGAAAGCTATACAGTTAGGTTAGATAGGACAGGAAGCAAGGAGTAGACAAAAAAGGAGAGCGATGTTTAATTTTCCTTTTCGCTTTCTCCTTTCCTTTCCCTCCTCACCGACGAATTATAATTTTGGTGTGATGGGTCGATAGCCAAAGGCCTCACTCATTTCACGCAAAGCACAGCAAAGTGGGAAAGGTTTTTCTATCAGAAGCTAATAAGATATGCTGCTATTGAGGTAACAATTCATTTCTGCTCCACAATGTAGCTTCTTTACTCTACCTTGAAATGAAGGTGGACACAGGAGAGACAGCATCAACGACATCACAGCAATAACAATGATCACGAGGTATAATAAGCTTTAAGAAAACTGACCATCTACAGAATGACTGATACAAAAGAGAAAAAAACAATATCAATCTGCGCTGCGTGTAACGACCGCTGCTGCTCCTGTGGTACATGCGTACACACACACACACACACACACACACACACACACATACATACATACATTTATCATTGGAGATTTATTGTAACGGTTGTTATTTTGCTTCCATCGATGTATTCTTCTTCAGCTTACTTGTATACGCGTGCATTCTTATTTATGATGTAAAGTTGAAATAAATGAAGTAAATTACAAGTATTTCCCAAACGCATCATCTTCGGAATATTTCAAATGAAACGTAAAAAGATAAGAAAGATGAAATTTTGAAAAAAAGCAGGATTAAATTAACATTTTTGTGAAATTTTGATAGAAAAGAATGCACCAGTTTCGTATTGGATTAATTCTTGGCGATTGGTTATACTATTGTTGCAAACGCTATGAGTTCCCAAAAAATCAACGACAGCAAAAACAATTTTGAGCAATCAAATTCAATCAAAAGCAATTTTAGCACGAACTACTCTTATGGTGAAAATATGTTTTACATTATCTCATTACTGTGTGAAATACTGATTCCAACAGAGTGTTTCTTAAACCTATTATTTTGTTTGACTTAAAATGTTTCTCACTCACACATTTGCTTCTGTTCATACTCGTCTCGCTTAACTTCTTTACTCATTTCTCGCACTCCATTTTCTCCTTTTAATTAACACGCAAATGCACTTTTTAGGAATTTGCTGAAGTTTACAGGAGGAAAGTAATTCAATGCTGGGTTTATGTACACTAATGATTTACTGAATTACGCACAGTACTAGCTGATAATGACTCAGGGAATGATGGAGGCAGTACAACCGGTGAATGAATTAGAAGCGGTGAATTAAGATTATAGCGTGATGACTTCCGACTCGACTGATTGGAATATACAATAGCACAAATGGATCCCTTCTGAAATGATTCAGATGGTGGTGAGTCAAGCGCCATGACCACTTGGATACGTCTCACTGCAACACGCGCACATTAATAAATTATCTCACTGCTAACAAATATTTTAATAATTATTTTGTATACCATTTGTGTATTGGTGAATGAAATTGTTTTGCATAAATTTACACAGTTAAATTTGGCCTATTCTTCCTCATACCATTTACAACTAGTAAATTTTCATAATTCTTGGTAGCAGTGAAGCAGAAGAACTAAAACTAACATTGCGCTTCAAGACCAGGTATAATCTTCATTTTGTCAAGTGCGGTTGGAAAGCGTCGAAAATAAAGAAATGCGTGACAGCAAGCGCACATTTGAAGTGGTAGAAAGGATAATGAAGTAAAAAAGAATGAATACCCTGCAACAGCGGTAAGGATGATGAACAGTTGGAGCATTTTAATTTTTAGCTATCTTCCTAAATCTAAGCGCAAACATGTCGGGTCTGCATCTGGATGCGTGCGTACACTGCAACACCGTACACATCATGCTTATCTCTCATTCAATCTACAATAGACACTCAATAAAAGGCAAAATCATATTACCGTATACAAAACTAAATTTAGATGGTTCACCAGCTGCATTCGGTTTCATTCGTGGTGCTAATTCGTCGTCAACAATGCAAACGAATTGCAGGGCACCAACCAGTACAACAAGGCCTAAAAATATTTTAGGTTCAATTCAAAAATTATTGCATGCATTGAAAATGATTGATTTTATTGAAAGACTGATATAATTTACCTCCAAAAATATACATTATTGCTGCAAGAAGTGTTTTTGAGCTACGTTTTATATGACCGATGAGACCGAAATAAAATGCCATGTAACAGATGGTTACGCCGATAATATGCATTGAGGTAGGTAGTGCAAGACGTCCTGAAACTCTTCTACCTAAATATTTCGTTCGCAAAATGACCACACCAAATAATTGCAAATACTCATTAATTGAAATAATATGGTCTAAGATTGGCTAGTGAGTAATAAGTCATGGTGCACCTTCAATAGCAAGAGTTGCAGAACTAAATTCTGTTAGATCTTTACCAGTAAGGATTGGATTCCAGTTACACTGATATGCTGCTTCTTCGCCTGAAATTATCCAAATAAATGTCGTCAAAGTAATGAAGGTATCATATCATTTCAAAGAGTACGCTTGAAAGTGGAAATAGTGGATCAATATTAAGTTATGATAATTGTCAAGCTATCAACTGTAGGGAAACATGAAGGCTTAGGAATTTCTAGCAAAACTAAATGCTACGCAAAGGTTAAAGTGGCTATCATTCTTAAGTGGCATCTTTTCTTGTTCTCAGCTACTATGAAAGGTGCAAAGCCGAAAGAGCGCTGCAAGCAAAAACGATTTTTGTTTGAATTTTCTGATGTGCGATGTTCACACTAAATTATTAATATCATAGAAAAGCAGTTCAAATGAATTTTTTCTCCTTTTAAATGGAAAGAAAAAAATCCAGTCCTACTTGATAAGTATGATCGAATATCTTCAACATCCTCTCCTTTGTGTTCACGACACATCACAAAATAACCTACACTGTACAGAAATATAGTGTCCTAAAATGACAACCTTTTGCAATTACATTTTCGATGAAACATGAACAGTTACTGTAATGCAAGAGAAGGAGGTTTCAATAAAAGTTGAGGAATGAAATGAGACGTGAGCAGCAAAACGTGTTATTTGAGATGTGCCTATAGAGAAGTTAAGTTCCTAATGATGGATGATGACATGTGCGCGCACCATCACATCTCCGTTTGCATTTGTTTTATTGTACGGTCGTGGTTCGGTAACATAAACCCATCCATTTGTTGCCAACGGTATTGACTGTAAAGCGCTAACAACAAGTCCAAGAAATGAGCTGAAAATCCACAGCAGTGAATCTGTACATCGTGCTGCGATCACAACCTGAACAATAATCATTGTTATTGTCGCTACAGCTGCATATTTCATCTCCACGTAATGGCAAAACTTCAAAGAAGCCAATAGTATAATGAGATTTATGCCACATAAAAAGTTTGATGCACTGAATCTAATAGAAAGCAAGCTTACTTGTGAAACACGTTTCGAAAATCTTTGCCGTCTCCGAGCAGCCGATGATTGTGAGAAGGTAACATTGTCCAGAAATCCACTTCTTCGATCATGTTTCATATGCCTAAATTTTAAAACATCACACAGTGCATGTACACTCAAACGTCTCTGCAGCCTTCAGTACTAGCAATCTTTCTGAACACTGACATCACAATAAAATAAAAGAGCGGTAATGAAGCAAGCATACTGGAGGGGCTCAACCTACTTTTTAATTATCGAACCTGCAAAACCTGTAAACGATGAAAAGATGAAAGCACTAAATGTTATCAAAAATGGTGACTGCATTCTTGGTTGAGGTTGAGGACATGGCAAATGATATCAGGATCATTTGGCCAGTTCTATCTTCTACGTATCACATTAAGAAGTTAAAACCAACTCGGAAATCTACAAATGATTTAATTGGTGATTTCTAGACATAACGCATTTATTTGTTCATATGAAAAATATTGAAAAAATTAAAGTGACAATTTTACATTTGCAATTGCAATAGACGTAAGAATGAGGGGAGGTGAGAGCGGCAGAGAAGAAATAAAACAAGAATTTTTGAATGATTCAGTTGAAACATAATAGGTCTAAGTTACAGGGACATGCACTAGCAGCGAGGAGAATGATATTTCATTGCTCCAAGTAAAATCTTCCTTTAGGAACATTCGACGCAAATGAGGAAAATATAAGATGGAAGGGAAAGTTGAAAATGAAATTGCTGGGGAAGGAAATCTATATACATTAATTACATCATCATCCAGTTCCAAGATCCATCTATTGAATGCCTTAAAAAAATTTTACTTCAACTAATTTTCGCTTGGAATCCAGAACTACATTAATTTAAGGATAACTTTGGTAATCAATCATCATATTTTAACTAGTTAGTTTGACCAAGAAGGAAAACGATTATACTAGCAAAAAAAATTCAAATTCTTTTGTCCTGTACATCATATAACGGACCAATGAGTGAAGTTTGAAAGATTTTGTTTTTTTCATTAAGTAGCAAAAAATTTAACGCATACACACACGTTGTGTAATCTAATTTGCTGCACGGTAGAGATACAAGAGAACTTGCTAGATCAAATTACTATCGTAGTAGTGGACTGAAATTATTTTACATTTGTCGCTAAGTGAGTGACTGAGTGTATTGCACTATTTTAAGTAACTATAAAATAAAGAAACATTGGACGTCGAATGGGTATTTTACTTCGATTATGTCAGATAACGTGGTAGGATTTCCGAATTTGGGAAAGATCTGGATAATTGAGTGAGGAAGAGTTGTTGCTAAGCATGGATGTCATTTTCATCAATAGCAACAGCAACAACAACATCAGCAGAAGATGCTTTTGGTGTTGTGCAATAAGCTTGCAAATTGATGGGCACAAATGTCCAAAGACATCACATCACATACAACAACACGGAACTGCTTAGCTTGCATTCATTTCAATAAAGGCTTGTTGTGCATTTTAGAGATGGGTAGAGAGATAGATAGATGTGCGTGTATGAGCCTCTGCTTTCATTGGTCCAATTGGCACATTACTCCTGAAAAGTCAATTTTCCTGGAGTCAATTCGATTTCGTTAGTATGAGGACCGTGGAAACAACACTTGAGAGACGACTACACATGCATTTTTCACAAAGTGCTTTTGTACCCTTTTTATCATTGACAGTGTATCGATTCTAAACATCATGCTAATCATAGCAATTTAGGTATGTGTTGCTAATTAAATGTTGAAGATCTAATTTGCATTTGCTATTCAGAACATGTGAGCGTGAAGAATGTGGAGACATAAGAGCTTATAATATTAAAAATTTCTGCAATTTTTAATCACCTACTGCTGACTCAGCATTATTCTTCAATGTATATGAATGAATGAATGATCGCTATACACTTTATCGAAATGCCCAAGCTATTTTCGTACAACTCTGTTTAAAAGAATGCTAAAAAAGCAAAATCTTATTCGGATTTTCCTCGCTGATTACAATTTTTGCTATGAGTCAGGTGTACACTTTTCTACAGAAAGAATTCAAAAAAATTCAAAAGCAGAAAGGCGCTACTCGATAAAAAGAATTGATTGCACGCTCAATTCTTTTTTTTAAAACATTAAACTTTTTTGCTCGCATACTTTAAAAAAATAGAAAATAAAATTGAAAGAAAAAAAACCGTAAAAAAATTTTACACAATTCATTGCTTTTTGCTTACAATAAATCAGCGGCATTTTAGCATGGACATTGTGCTACCTTTTCGAAAATGCTATTTCCGGAAGATGGATGGATGATACGTTGTGATATTTTACTTTCTTCAACGAAATGTCTTTTTTTTTGTAAGCAAAAATTGCTTACAAAAAGCGCTTTCCTCTGGGCCAGTATTATTTCTTCAAGGTTTAAGCATGGAAAAAACGAATTCGCTAGTGCTAATGGTACTGGTTGCCAGTTCGACTGCTTGGGCACGTATGTTTGTTATGCTTAGACAATTATCATTACCAATAATGTATCCGTTTAAACGTTATTAAAATGTGTGCAGTGAATTAAGATGTATCAATAATGGGCCAAATTTTACTTTTTACTTTGCAAGTGTTTTAAAGTGATTTCAAAACAATTGCCACAATACAATCGGTGGATGATTAGTGTAGTTTGCTATTTTAGATATTTGTTTAAATTCAATTTTAATTATTACTGCTCTAAGCGATAACATAATTTTAGCTTATTAATAAGCAATTTCAGCATAACATTTCAGCATTTCTAAACCTAAATAACGTTTCCTGTGATGAACAAACCTATGTATAAGGAAGACATTATATCAATAATCATTAATAACAAGGCTTCATTAGAAAAGTTTTGATATCTAAAAGTTTATATAAGATTAAGGGTAAGGACAAAGATTAAGATTAAGGGCACTTTGTGTGTGTGTGTGTGTTTGTGGAAACAGTAAGATGGACGTCCACTTCGTCACCAGAATGTTGACCGTATCCAGTCTTCACTAATTTTCACACATACGACTTCATTTGTATGCCATGAATATGACAAAGAGACAGCGCCTAGTCTTTGAGACTTTAAATGATGTCAGTTTTCAATATCCGAGAGTTCAGTGATATCATTTCGATCAAAAAATTATCATTGTTCCACGATGGCACATTGATCATTTCATCAAACGCTGAAATTTAACGATAAAATCAATCAGCGCAGTAGTTTTCATAATCAAAATTTAACTGAACAAATTTGTTTTTTCACAACTACAATCTGAATTCAGTTGTTAATCGTTAATTAGTGTAAAGAGGTACGAATTTTCTAAATGATAATTTCCAAAAGCATACGAAGTAAGGATACTTTAAAAATAACATTTAAAGAATCAAATGTCATGATTGCTACTGAAATCCATCAATTTTCCTTCCTTCAGGTTTGAAATTCGGATGTGAAAATCTGCAATCAGTAGTACTGAATAACACAGGTACACTTCTAACCGTTTTTCCAGCGGAATAAAACCACAAAATTCTCTTCACACACTCATTTTCCATGCAAAGATTTCCCGCTTTTTTTCTGGCTGGTTTTAGAGCTCAAAATTTTTAGAATTCAATCATTACGCTTGTTTGATAAATCGAAAAGTTTTGCTAACGATGAAACAATCGCCAAATCGGATATTAAGTGTCGCTTTGATTCCGGCAGTAGACCTTTACATTAGCGACAGCTATGGTAAGACAATTAATTATTGTGAAATATAATAATAACCAAAAGTAAAATTTTAGTGAAATGTAGAAAGGATTGAAGAAGATAAAAATATGGTCGCGAAAGAGGGAAAAAATTATTTTATTCCTAAATATTACGATAATTTCAATTTCTACATAAATTATTACTAATACTACTGTCAACATTTTCAGAATGCAAGAGCAATCGAGATTGTATGGACACAGAAATTTGCTGGAATGGACATTGTTCCCGGCGCGGTAGCTTTGGTAAGACATTTGTACTGCTAACAATTTTCCGACAACTCTCATGTCAATTCGTGTGGTAGATTAGAATTTTGAATTTTGCATAAAATATTGCAGCAAACAGGTTGGCATACTAAGAAAAATGAAATTGTTTTTTGAATGAAAATTAAAATGTATTCAGGAGACTCCTGTTTAACAAACGATCAATGTTCCACAGGACTGATGTGTTCAAAAGTGTTTAAATCAAAATATGGTTTATGCATTTTTCGCATTCCACTATATCCCCTTCCCACAAAAAGCAACACCGAAGTTGGTAACGAAGTAATTAAGATAGAGACTATACTAAACGGTATTTTAACACAAGGTGATGAAGATGACGTCATGAACGAAACAGTTCTCAAGTTCGCTACAAATTTTATAGCACTTATATTGGATAAAATCAACGTGACAGACCTCACATCCTCCGCGATAGGAACAAATGGTGAAATAACAGCGGAATTCCCTAAAGACACTAACAGTAGAATGACAGGGAAAGTTCCTTTTACGACAGAAACTCCTCCTCCTTCGCCTCTCCCGACAGAAAACAACACTTCGAACTCAGCAACACCGGAAGTTTCCCCTACGAAAGAAATTTCTATTTCTTCACTTCTCCCGACAGAAAATAACACCTCGAACTCAGCAAAACAGGAAGTTTCTACTGCAACAGACATTCCTGCTCCTTCACTTTTCCCAGCAAAAAACAACCTATCGAACTCAGTAATACCAAAAGCTCCTTCTACGACAGCAATTCCTGCTCCTTCACCTCTCCCGACAGGAAATAACACCTCGAAGTCAGTAACACCAGAATCTTCTACGACAGCAATTCCTGCTCCTTCACCTCTCCCGACAGGAAATAACACCTCGAAGTCAGTAACACCAGAATCTTCTACGACAGCAATTCCTGCTCCTTCACCTCTCCCGACAGGAAATAACACCTCGAAGTCAGTAACACCAGAATCTTCTACGACAGCAATTCCTGCTCCTTCACCTCTCCCGACAGGAAATAACACCTCGAAGTCAGTAACACCAGAATCTTCTACGACAGCAATTCCTGCTCCTTCACCTCTCCCGACAGGAAATAACACCTCGAAGTCAGTAACACCAGAATCTTCTACGACAGCAATTCCTGCTCCTTCACCTCTCCCGACAGGAAATAACACCTCGAAGTCGGTAACACCAGAATCTTCAACGACAGCAATTCCCGCTCTCTCACCAGAAATCAACACTGCGAACGCAATAGCATCGGAAATTCCTTCTACGACAGGAATTCCTTCCTCATTTCTTCTGACGGGAATTACATCTGATGACAAATTACCGACTTCATCTTCCGCATCAGAATACAACACCGACGGCGCAATAATCCTTTCATCTTCCTCTTCGCTCCTCGCAACTGAAAGTAGCACTTTGAACAGGACTATAAATAAATTTGCCACCACCTCAAGTACTTTGCGTGCCTTACTTAAAAAAAATATTTCTGAGATCGGAGGCAGTTCAAAGAACCATTCCAATATTGCCAACATGAATTCATTAAGAACACAGTTACCAAATACATCAATTGTCCCAGGTTACTTGGCATCGCAACCACAATGTAATTTAATAATATCATTTGCAATTAACTTATTTTCTAAGTTTAACTCTAGCTTTATATGAAATTACTTTCATCCATAACACTAATCGCAATTATAATCTTTTGAAGTACATTGCATGCTGCAAATAGTAATATTACGTTAATGATATGATTGATAAACCCATTTTAAAAAAAAGCAGTTTGTAGATGAGTGTGATAATGGTTGGAGAATTTTCCGGGGTCGGTGCTACTACGTTCAGGTAAATGGTTGTAATTTTTCAAGCTACGTTTCTTATAATTATGTACAAGAAATGCGCAGGGAATATTATATAGCCTACTCATTTTTAAATTTTTCATTCAGATGGACAAAGGTGGTTACACATATCATGAAGCTAAAAAGAACTGCTTGGATATGGGGGCGGTGCTAGTGACGATCGCTAATAAAGATCTCATGGAATTTTTGTATTGTAAGTGCTTTTTCACTTCATGTCTTCATATTTCACTCCTTTTACGGCTTCAGAAGTGACAGTGGGTCATTTGCAATGAACAACAACAATATCAGTGCTGCTTTTTCAGCTAACTTCCCACTCAGTCATCCATTTTGGATCGGTCTTTCGAAGGGTGAAAAAGGATGGAAATGGCCAGATGGCACAAAGTTACGGTATCAGTTGTGGGGTAAGAAAGTGTCCGAGAAGACGTATTCCTGTGCGATCGCTGAGAGCAAGCAGAAGGGAGGATATTGGTATACCACTGATTGCAACAGTACCGACTTTCGAAGTGATATGATTGGTTATATATGTCAGCAATAGTTTAGTTGAAACGTCGTTGTTTAAATATTTATGTATAGAAGATGCTTAAAACATTTAAACATACACATATTACTGATAAATATACACATCTGACTCACTCATTGCATACATGCATCGCGCTCGATCAGTGTTTTCAGTAGTATTTCCACTGCACGCAAATGAGTACGTCGTCTGAAACAAATGGCACTTAAAATTTAGTGTAAAAACAACCTGGTCTTGTACAATACTTTCACCGGAAGTCTAATTTACGGCATCTTTGGAGTGACATGAAAGGACAGAAAGGATGAGAAATCAATGAAGACGGATTAAGTCGTGATTAGTTGGACTCGTTCAGATGATTATTTTAAGAAAGGAAGATATAAAAGAGTAGAAGCGTCCATCATGCATAATACTTTATAATACTTCAATAATAGTCAATAGAAGTGTCTGTTGCTACTGGCCGTTGTTTCAGGCTACTAAGGGGTTCGGCCCAATCCCGGTTAAAATAAATCCTTCAAGTGCTATATGGAAACCCACTGGTTAACTGAAAGAACTTTTGGTAAAAAAAGTATTTCAAAATTAACCTTTCTCATTCTTGCACATAGTTGTTATCTAGCCGTTCGGTGGTTGCTACCAAAGTAGAGGGCGGTAAGTGTAACATTACTTAGACAAAAAGTATGTGATAACTAATTGGGCTTTTCTCTTACGGAGATTCTGTGACAAGTAGAGTAACGATTTATTCAAGTTAGCTGAAGGTGGATGAAATAGACAAAATCCAGCAATCTTTTCGCATACAATCATTGAACGATGCTATGTCCTAATTCGTACTGTTACGGATAATCTCTACGCAATTCGTTCTTCAAAACAATTTTGCAATGTTTGTTCATTGTCCCTTACACTTTTCCTTTTTCAGAATTTTATAATCAAAATTAAATTGTGCTTTTATGTGTTGCTTTTCTATTAACTAGCAAGTTGGTTTTGTTGGCTGGAAGTTTTGCAAAAATTAGAAAGCCGACTGTATCAGGATCTTTTGTATGATTACAATAAAATCCCACGTCCAGTTAAAAATAGCACCAATGTTCTTATAGTAAATTTTGGAGCATCATTAATTCGAATCATTGATGTGGTAAATAAATTGAAGTTAAAATTATTGATTTGATCGTTCATTATTAATTTTTGTTGCATCGGTTTTTCTAATTCATAACAGTTGCTTTTTCAGGGTGAAAAGAATGAAATTCTTAAGGCAAACTTATGGCTTGAAATGGTAGCTTCCTTTTCTCATACAGTTCGCTTCAAATTTTCCACTTGCTAGGAGGAAAAAGTAACCTAAAGTGCATTTGCATTCATGGTTTCAGCAGTGGAACGATTCAAAATCAACTCGGGATCCGTCGAAATACGGTGGCATCACAACGCTGCATATCGCCAGCTATCGAATTTGGACTTCCGATCTTGTATTGTATAATTAGAGTGAGTATAACAAAATAATGAATGAGTAATAATATTTAGATTTAATTATTGTTGACACTGCAAAATTCATTTTGTTACAGAGCAGTAGGTGATCAGGATATAACGGTTTTTGCGGATGCACTTGTCGCTTATGATGGCAACCGCCAGCCATTTACAAATCGCTTTGCCCGGTAAATTTTCCGCAATTAAATCAAAGAAAACCGATCCATTCTTGCTTCGAAAACTTGGTTTCCATATGACTGGCAGCAGTGCGGGATGAAATTTGGTGCTTGGTCTTACACCGGCTATTATGTTGATTTAAAACAACTTCCACAAGGTTCACCTTTTCATTTAGAAATTAATAATGTTTTCGAATCTGAAATTCATTTGCTATCCACTTTGTATCTTGGCGCTTTTAAAGATCAAGTGGTAAGTGGAATAGACAAGTATGGTCAAGATGTTGAAACAATGAAAATAGGCATGGATCTTAGCTTCTTTTACCAGTCAGTAATTCATTATCACACCTCTACTAACCACATCTTTTGTAGCTACCACGAGAGAGATTTATTAAAGCTTACAAATTATCAACCGTCTTTATCCGTCCATAAAATTAAAGCAATTTATTTCCCAAAAGATCAACAAAGATTGTTCAGGTCTACGGAGAGATCATCATCTCGGCATTCCGTTCTTTATATAAGTTGTTGTGGCCCTGAAAAATATGTTGGTATTACTTTGTACTGCATGGGGAAACACTTTTTTTTACTTGCAACCTGATCGTCCCGTGCTTTCTGATACACCTTCTCACTACCGCTGTTTTTTATTTAACTGATCATAAGATAACATTTTCAATATCCATTTTAGTTGCACTAACTGTATTTTTTTTGATAAGTTATTATTTATTATCTTTTCTGCAACTATTCATTAAATGTAAAAAGCAGCAAGTTCCTTGAAAACCTTTAACATTAGTTGATATTTGCTTGAAAACTAAATTTCATTTCAGCCGCTTTCATTACTATCCGCTAAGAACCTTACTCCTCACAAGCTAAATTTCAGCTAAATTTCACTGCCATCAAAATCCACCATACTTCCAAGAGAACCGTTTCACGTAATGAATCATTTCTATCTCTCAGAAAAGTCATAGCTATGTTTCCGATGATATAGAGAAGTTTTGACTGTTTAAACTTACCCCTCTCTACTATCACTTCTGTGTGTGATCCTCACCTGAATCTACCTGTTCCTGCACAGCATTTCAACGTTTTAACGTTTAAAGGTCTTAATCGATATCGTGCCGCCAACTTCATCAGTAATGCCTCTGTTTGGGCGCTATCTGATCACAACAATGGTACTTGTTTCACTTTCAACAGTTGTTTCGGTTATCACTGTAAATTTCCGTTTCCGGAGTGGATCTGCTTATCGTATGTCACCTTGGATACGCAAATTCTTCCTTCATTTTCTACCAAAGTAACACTTTTATACAAACTTTTTGTTGTCAGATATCATTAGCTTTGCTGCAGAAATGGCACCACAGTACGCTATGAACATACTCTGCTCATGATGTTGCAACTTTATAGTGATCAAGATCCTTCCAAAAGCATCTCAGTAATTTCGTTCTTTAATTCGTAGTTATTAGAGAATAAAAGCTTTTAGGCATTAAAACTTTGAGCAAATAGTGAAAATATATATTAATAGGTCAAGGTTAGTCATTCAAACTACCGACCTTTTCACCACCAACAAAGGAGTTAAATAACACAATGACTTGACATTCAGGATTGTAAATTTCTTCGAAAGATTTACGTGCAAATGTCAGATGACGATAAGATCATGAAAGATTGAAATGCGAAAAAAGTTTAATTTCCGACAATGTAATTTATATTCTCAAAATATTTGTATATCCTGTTTCAGAATACTGTTTATGGAACGGAATATACTGAAGCGAAAAACTAAAACTTCAAGGAATAAATTAGTTGGCGCTTTATCGCCGGCAAGACAAGGAATCCAGCAGAATGATTCGTATTCTTCCACTGTTCCGGAAAGTAGTAATATATATTTTGTTACTCTTTTGTAGTGAGTAAGTGAACCCTTGAAATCATACATCATGTGCTGAAATTATGGCGAAAAAAGTAATGCATGAAACAGCAAAGCTGCTGCCCTAACAGCTATACAGTTTCAGGAAAAAATATATTCAACAAATCTCCACCATCTTATCCATCTTATTCTCATCCACGCTTAAATCACAAGGAGCAAAACGTCGAGGAGCTCACTTTTGGCAAGGATTTTTATTATGGAGGTGGCAATTGGACAGTTAGTTTTTCATGTTATTCATTGCTGCAGTAAAATTCAAATAGTCCTGGCTAAAATGTTGAATTGTTTTTCATGAGACTGAAGGCGATAGCGGTTTCACGCATTTCACTCACCAACATCACTGCTTGAATGATTTTGAAAAGTGGTTGAGCTGTAAAAGTGCATCGTATCGAAACTACTGCAACAGACTCGATTTATTGCCAACAATTTCCCGACAAATGAAGATTTTATTTTATATTTTTTCTATTTTCAGTTTGCGCTTATAGTTTTCCTTTTGGATTTCGAAATATTCAAATATTAATAATAACTTTGACTTCGTTGATGTCTCATGTTTGAGTTCCATAATTTTGAATTCGATAGCGGTTCAAGTGATATGCAATATCATCTAAATTTTCTGATTTTTTTCTGAGGCTATAAAATGTATAAATTAGAAACCACAGAAAATACCAGAAAACGCCCAATAATTTGTTTATAGATATCTGATGAACGGATCTTCGTAGCAATGGTACTTGATCGATTATTCCTTATTACATTTTCCATTCTAAATGTTGGTACTTTCCTGATACTCTTGGAAGCGCCACCACTTTGTCCTACCAAATGGCCTATAAATAGTACCAAAACTACAAAACCACTTGGACAACGAAACTACATTTTGTCCTCCACTAATCACTTTAAATGATAATGTGATTTCACTTCGCCAGAAAAATAATTTTTATTGCATTTCGAAATATTGCTCTGAAATGGTGCATCAGCGATGCTCTGATATGAGTACCTTACAGGAAATGAGATTACAATTTAAACAATTTAGCGATTTCGTAAACAAATATAATGAATGAAATCTGTTGCATCACTAAAGAATGCTATGTGGCAAAAAAAGATCTGAAATTTGCGTAAGAAAATAAATGCCCGGCAATAAACCATCTGTGTTCTGATCAGTGGATATTAGAGATCGAATTTTTCGTAGAAGACTGAATATTGACTGCTGCAGGGTTTGCACCGCTACGTTGCTGTGACAGGATGACAGTATTGAATTTACAATAATATTACCGTTTGCTGTAAGAGGCGCATAAAATCCTTTACCAGTAAACTGAAATACAAATAGTAGTGGAAATGGAATTTACTCTATTTATGGACAATATTTGCATTTGTAAATTTTTCTTATTCGTCCATATGGAATTCATATTACGTAGAGTAGATTAAAACAAACACGTTGGATATTCGATACTTGAACCGGTATTAAATCGTTGGATTGTTTCTTGACAACATGCAAGCAATGTCCTAATCGAACATCTTTTGCAAATGTCAAACGTAGGTTTTCTCCTACCGTACAATTCGTAACATATAATAAGTGATAGTCAGTTAATTTTATTATTTCACCATCTTCCTGAAATTCTGTAAAATTATTAATAGGTAATGCAAGAAAATTTAATGTTCCAGTGAAGCTTTCACTCAATTACTTCCGGCAACATGAAAAAACGAAAAAGAAACATGGAAGTGATTAATAATGATGATTAATAATAATGATAATAGTGGATAATAATAACAATAATAATAATTAATCGTGAGATCAATAGACCAACCAGAATAATCTTATTGAAAACTGCAGATTCATTATCGGATCGATGCAAAAACATCACCACTGGTGAGTAAGAGATCTAAATGAAATAACGCATGAAATTCATGTATAATTTGAATAATTGCGGTTTTGCTTTGAATAGCAATTTTGAAACGAAATTTACTGACTCACCAATGATTCATCAATAGATAGGACTTGGTCTCCAACTTTTAATTCGTCAATCCGTTTTATCTGATCAGGTGTCTGTACGGTTGTATCTCCGCTAAAGCACTGCAGCGTTTCAAAGTACCCAGTATAGTACTGAAAAGATGAATGTCACCCTATCGCGTGAGTAAATTGCAAGGTTTTTTTTTGCTAAATAATCAAATGTGTTGCCGTTATAGCTTACCGGTACATTACCGCCACTGTACGCAGACAGAGTGTGTTGTGAAGCAGGCAAAGCTCTTGGCTCAGATGATATTGCACCTCCATGAGTTTGATATTGTACACTAGAATATGGTAGTAACTGCCCCACTGCTGGCTGTAAAGTTTTATCAGATAGCAAGAACTACGGTATCCGCTAGTTATTTGAAGGAAAATGAGTTCGATTTTAAGCAGTATCTTTGAACTGTAGATGTTCGATGACAATGAGAACCTGCACTTCAGTATGAGCTGATTGATTAATAACATATGAATCACTGATAAGAGCACCTACAGTAGCTGATAGTTGATTGTAGTAGACATCTGCGTGGGTTGAAGTAATTGGAGTGACTGTACTATCACTGTCGATGAATTGATGGTAGTCACTTTCAACTGTCTTCTAAATATAAATTATAAAAAATTTTATGTTGCTCATTCATTTTATTCAAGTTATTTTCACAAAATTTTGAGCATACCGGAGATGTAAATTCAGTAGCTACAACAGGTCGATTGCGTCTTACTGTGCCGAAGTTCATAGGCCATAATCCGTCCGAAATCATCCTAAAACACATTTTTATTTTTTTAGACAACAGCACACAATTTCAAAAATGCCTAGCATTTTCGTGTGCTCCTACCCTCCCTCCTTCTCCCGTAGCTCTTCCACACGATTTGTGACTGACTAAGAGAATCTGAAAAATTAGCACCTGCGATGCAGAGACGGACGCATAAAAATCACAGGGTCGTAATCGTAATAGTCATAGTCTTCAGCAACGGGTCTGTAAAATGGTCTTCTGCGCAGTGCGAGCATCCTCCGATGAGTCATTCGATTTCTGGGTGAGAATATATCATCGAAATTTTTATCTTCCAGAATTGTTGATCGTCTGTTTAAATATTATTTGAACAAAATCAAGAAACTCTGCAGCAGCAAGTGGGAATATGATATTTCTGTTTTTTTTTTTTTTTTTTTTTTTTTTATTAGAATGTCTCTGTATTAAGGAAGAATTGTAAATATAAAATATGAGCTTTCTAACAAGCATAATATCATAAAAATGATTAGTTAGCAGAATAAATAAAATTAAATTTATATCGATTTTGAACATTTCGAAATATTCAAAACCAAAACCTTCTTGGTTTTGAATATTTCGGGTAATGCTGATTTGCAAAAACATATTCTTCGGTGTCGTATTCCGATGAAACGTCCGTTGTTGGCAAATCTGATTCACGATTCTTGTCAGTCAATACTAGAAGTATTGTTATTACTGAACCAATTGTGTTTTTTTTTTTAAATTCAAACACGAAATTAGATAACAAACGAAAACAGCAACAATTTTTCAAAAAAAATTTTTGTAAAATGGATTAAATGAAATGATAGCCTGAAGACAGACAGACATTCGTACAATTCCGCAATTATTCCACCACAAGTATTTTCAGGCTTAGATAGTAATAAAAAAAGAGCCCTGTTTTTTTGTAGATGTTTATATGTGGTTTTGAAATATTTAAATATTCTCAAAGGCAAAGTGAACATGGAAAATCTGGATTACGTGCTAATTTTTGTATTTAAATCTTTAGGAAAACTTTTGTAGGATTTAATTAACTGAAAGTAGAAAAAAGATAAATAAAAAAAAATGCAAACGTACACTTATTCTTGATATCTATTGGTTTTGGAATACATGCCAAACGCATTATTTTCAATTCATAGCGAGGCCTGAAAGTTGAATGAATTTTTAGGCTCAAATATCAGTGTTCTAGAAATGAATCACTTTATGGAATTACCTAGAATATGTTGATGTTTACAGCTGTTCCAGCAAGTGTACAAGTATGAAAATGCTTTCTTTGGATTAATTCCAAATTTATAAAGAATTACAAACAGATCACTTCAATGCTACTAACTGATGGTGTGAAATTTTTAAATTACATGCCTAATATCAGGTTGTTCATTAGTTAACACAAAAATAATTTACGGATGAGTACAATCATCGAATGTGAAATAAAAAGCTCAACCTATTTTGTTCATCGAACGAAAGGTACACTTCCTTGATCAGGTCAAATGCCACTCGACGGTTATTCTGATACACTTCTCCGCCCTCATAGCTCTCATCATTGTTCACAATCACTGACTTTATTGCTCGGGCATGTCGTAAACCTTCGTAATTGCAGCATTTCCACTTCGTTCTACAAAAAAAAAAAAGACCGTAATATGCAGAATTCACTAAACATATTAAAGTTTATAACGAATAATTATGAAAATTTCAGACTTACTTAACATCGTTTCCGTCGTTTTCAAGAAGCAATCCAATTGTCCATTGTGTTTCACCGGTACAACCGCTGTTTTGATAGTATTTGTTACATTGCTAAAAAGATTTTCGGATAAATTAAATTTATAGGCAGTCAAATTTGCAAATTGAAAATATTTTTGCTAAAAGCCTGCACTTTGTCTCATAATGTAAAATAATAATATACCGCTTTATGAACATGATTTCCCGACGCAAGCAAGCTTTTCGTATCGGTTTTGGTTTCCTGAATAACGTCATCACGTTTCAGTTCATATAGCCTCTTTTCGCCGAAACAAACAGGCGATGTACATAAGAGGGCTGGAAAATGACTTTGTGCAATGTCACTGAGAAAAATATTTTCGTATTACTTTCAAATATTCTCTTTGAGAGAATAAAATCCTGGAATACTCCTAATGATACATTTTTAAAAGTCTCAATATTTCATTAAATTTGAAATTGCTAGTGCTGGAGAACGAAGGATGTGATAATTTCCCTATGTCAATATGATAACTTTCACAAATTTGCATATTTAAATGCGGAATGTATGTAACAACTGGATGAACTATTTTATCGTTCGGTTGGAAAAGCTTAGAGATACCTGGATTTCCAGCTTTATCATTTTGGAATGAGAACGGAATTGTGTACTCGCCACATAATGAATCAATTACAGACTGTTGCTGACTGCGGGCTATTTTCACCCAAAGCAGCATCATCGGGAACAACATTTTATTGGAAATTGAAAATCCCTGTAACTGTATTTCTCAACACGATGAATTTGAACAATTTTTGATTTTTTTAAAATTTTTTTTTTATTTGAAAAATTTCTGAACAAAAGTTTGAACAGTTGTTCTACAATAAACAATTTCAAATCTGCAGAGATACATCTTCAGTCATACAGGCAACTAACCCTTCCCTTCAAGTGCTACGTCCAATATGTAAAAGTTGTTGTAGTTTAAAAGCATTACGTCATTTTTTTTTACTGGGTAGAAAAAAAACCATGACAGTAAAAGAAAAAAACATGAGACGTTGGATATGATTATGAGAAAACGTAAAATTGATAAAACTGACCAGAAATATGATCAAATTAATCTATCAAATATTTCAAAAAGAAACTGAAATTAAAAATTTCTGCCAGTAAGTATGTTTACTGAAAGGAGACAACCACAACAACTAAGCCATGAAAAATGAATTCCTGACTGTAGGAAGAATAAGATATATCTAACCCTAATGAGGCCGATTCTCATCTTTTCACAGATCACCGATTGCCCCATATTTTTGATTGCTAATCGGCCAGCGACATCCCTCAACAATACAACTAAATATTTCAACTGCATATTGCTGCCACACATACAACAACGAAACATTTTATTCGTCGACAAATTCTATTATGAGCAAGTAGATGTCATTGCACAATCTTTGGAAACATTTGCAATGAAAAACAATCACTGCTGGCACTTTTATGCACCCTTCCGTTTTTTCTTTCTAGAAATTACGCGAATGTTGTTCTACAGTTCCCAACCTCAACATGATTACTGATCAATCAATCCTCTACTTGCAATCATTTCTTGCTAACTTCGCAAAATTAAATGACTCGTGAAGCATCGTGATCCACAACTATAACTTCATGTACAGAAAGTCTCGCTTCGTTCTTCTATTTCATTAATCTGTTCGTCTCACTTTCTAATTTTTTTGTGTTCGTTAAAGCACTACAAGTCTCCATCACTTGACAAAATCGTCGATTCAATACAATATCACTGTAAACAATAAAATGAATTGATATATCGTAAGTGGAAAAATTTCGTTACACGGAATGATACTTGAGATTTTTGAGCAAAACAATCTCAAATGTGCGCTTTTATCTACATAAACCCATTACCAGTATTATCTGTTGACCCCATGTGTACCGTGCGCCTAATTTCACATTTTTTGAAATAGTGGAGGAGCACTGAACCAACATGTTTGATGCCTATTCACGACATTAAGCCAGTAGATTTCTAATCGAACCAGCTACTTGCAAAGTTGGATCAGAAGTCAGATCAAAGGAACCTGTTTTTGTAGTCAAGTTCCGTTCACGAAAATGCTTTTTAACCAATCGCAGCTTTTATGCACTTAACAGTTTATTCAACAAGACATAAAATTTCTTCACCTCTTCGTAGCCAAAAAATATGTAACAATGAATCCTGATTTAACTGTTAATCATAGTATAGTAGGTGCCAAATTGGTAAAATTTAAAAAGTAAGAATTTATTAATAATACAAAACAGCGGTATACGTATTATAAGAAATTTCAGGAACGAGCACATTACCTAACGAAACTTGCAAAACTATTAATGACTTACGACTTTTTTTTTGACAGCATTATGAAGTAAAACATCGTTACCAGAGACATGTTCAAATACAATGCCCAAATGCGGTATTTACAAATAAACTCATGGAAAACACTCTGAAATCTGATAACCAATCCTAATAGCATAAAATGTTCGTTTGCTTTTTCCAGGATGTCCAAAAAATAAAATCTGAACTATGAATCACTTTAGTTAATTAATGGTACTTGGGCCACATTTTCGACAGAACACATTGAAAAACTACTTACACTCCTTAAACCTTTCTTAGTGGAATTCAATAATAGCTTCAAATATCTACAGTTTGCCCTCTTAATAAGGAAGCCACCTTTTTCTTATCCGTTAAATTAAATAAATTCGATCGGCAATTCTCAAAAAACAAAATTCATCTTAGAGTTTTGCTTCCATATAACATCGCTAACAGAAGTAATTACTATGCTGTGAATATCACTTGAATGTTCTCATAGTATGAGGGCATAATTTTTAGTTCGGAAACTAAAAAGGTGAAACAAAAAATATTTTTTGCTGCCATGAAGTAAAACATCGTCCAATTGTTTTAAACAAGCAGAGATCGATCCTGCGCATAACAGTAAAGCGTTGATTTAGATAACGCTTTCATCGGTAACGCTTTCATCGGTTAATTATCTACCATTTGCCTCTGGACAATATCTGCAGCAAATTGTTGCGCCTGCCGTCGAACCCTTTTTTCGTACTCTACTCTGAAGAAATTTTGCAACAGTCAATTTGAAGACTTTGGAATATTTAAATATGCACCACCCCAAAAAACAGGAACAGTTGAAGTTAATCTAAATACAACGTAAAATGGTAAACCATGTTCGAAATTCTACAAACTTTGCTAACCTTAAGCATTTAATAATCCAAAAATATATACAACCATCTCACAAAATTCTCGTTATTTACTTTTTCATTCCAGTTTCAATAAAATGCTTGCGCAGTTATGGTTACCATATCTTTGTGAAGCTAATAAATGAGTTTTAAAATCCGCAATCAGGAACGGAGAACTGAAAGTATACTGACCTATTTTGACAGTAAATTTGGTATGCATCAGCTTGAGCTGGATCTTCGACATTAGGATTTGTTAGAAGGTCTTGAATACCAATCAGGAGTTGTCGCACACTTACAGATGGTTTCCAGTCCTGAAAGAAAAACAAAATATATAACAAGTGAAGTCCACAACGACTATGACGACAAATTATTACGGTTACGAAGATTCTGGATTGTAACATTTCAATGGCTTACTTGAAAAATAAGCTTCCTCATTCAGATATTCGTCTTTCACCATAGAAAATTTGTTAATAAAGCAGAGTCATGCTACAACAATAACAACAATAAATCTTGAAAAGGAATTACAAGTTCGACCGTTAAAACTGGTCCATTAAAACTGGAGTCCTAATCTAACTTGTCATTGAAAAGGGAGATTCGCAAGGACTTTTTAAAGTAAACCAATGCCGTAATCCGGAAATTATACATATAATCTGCATGCTATAATGACACAACCCACATACTAGCATAATCTTTATTATCATTTCTCTTTGATATGGAGTTTAGGTGAACAGATTTGCCTTCCAATCACCTCTACTACCTCTACTATTAGTTCCTTCCTGTGCGCAGAATTCTTAGTTCCTCTTACTCCAATATAAAATATCAAATTCATACCAACTTGACGTATGTAACGAGCCCAACACTAAACAACTACATAAAGCAAGGATTCGTTCAATAGGAGGAATGAGAAATAAGGGAACATTTTCAAAGAAATTTGGGATGACCTACACTCTCGAAACATGCTTAATGAAAAATTTTAAAAACACACCTTATTTTCGTCTAACAGTGACAAACAAACAGTTCCTGAAGGATACACATTGGGATGAAATAAAGGAGGATCGAATTTGCACTTCGGTGGTGTAGAGGGGTAATCGTCCTTAAACTGCATCCTAATCTGCAACGAAGCTGTAGTACCACAATCAACTTAGACGGATTTGAATGGAAAAAGACGTGAATTGTTGCCTTCCGAAAAAATTAACTATTAAATTCTAGTCCATTATTAGAAGACAGAATATCAACTTGTAGTAATAATAAGATACATCGAATAAGCACAAGATAAAAATCTTCACTAAATCAAATTTTCTAAATAGCAATGGAAACAAAAATCGCCTTGTACAGACCGCCTTCCCATATAGTTCCTTTCTTGCCAGGTATGGCACATTCCCAGTTGAAGAGATTCCTTGTACCATCAGGATTTGACGAAGGTTTTGCGATAAATCCAAATGGGTGATTTTTCCTCCACGCTTTCCGTTCTTCGGCCAAACGACCAGCAGCAATACCACCAGACATTTGTATAGCTATCTAAAAAAGTGCATTATCCAACAATGTCATTTGCTATTGATCTAACAACAACACACAACATTCCTATCACTCTTACCATTATGAATGCAAAGTGCAATGAGGTAACTGGTCTCCTCAGTTCAAGAAATACTAAATCAAAAAATAAAATAACACATGTATATCGCCAGACACATCACACAACCAGAGCTCACAAGCCCACATCCGCAATACCCATCAGTTCTTTCTCCACAAAACAACACTAAATTTATATCAGTCAGGGATTCCGCTGAGGAATAGCGTGCTTGTCTAGGAGCACAAAATCAGCCTAAAAAGCAGCCATAACATCTCCCCCATGATATTTCTAGGTGCATTATCAGTTGTAACAGTTAGTTGTGTGTTGTAAATGGTATATTCTCTCATAGCGGTTTATTCGTTTTGTCATAATGCATAACTCTCTGACAGCAACTAACATGCACATAACGTTGTCACTAACTGTCGTATTCCATTTCATTTTCTGTCATTCCATCAAAGGTTATGCATGTACCACTTACTATCCTCAATAAACACATTTATTAGGCAAAACAGACAGTCGAAGATTTCCATATCGGTATACCAGCACAGATTATAACGATGTATTATTGCGCATGCGAAACACGAAGCTATATCTGGTACGTTGGATGTTTTACCATTATGGCGGTACAATGATTATTAATACACGCATTTAACGCCAGTTTTTGTTTGGTATTGTCAAATGTCCTTTTTATCTAATATATTTGGAAATACTGAAAGACGATATTGAAAAGCAGTTGAGACATTGAGTAAGAAATTTACAAGAGATAATATTGAAAGGACCATTAGGCCAAACTTCGTTTCCATTAATTTATGTCTTCGCGTTCCATATATATTCGGCATTTATTGTTTTTTTCATTCGTTTAACTTATAAGTGATATAGGCGATAATGGATTGAATAGTAATTGAAATAAATGTATTCAAAAGGATATAGAGGCGAAGTAAATGACAATTTGTGAAAAAAAAGAAAAAAACGAGGTTCAATTTTAGACATGGACTAGATGAAAACACTGAACGCAAGTGTAAGTCCTCCTTGTATGACAACAATTCAATGAACTGTAGTAACTCATAAATCAAGTGAATGGAATGACTGGAGTTGAGACCTAAAATTAAAATACAACACGGAAAACAAATTATTACCTAAACTGCTGAGATATTATAACAATACTCGTCGGCTACATAATTATATCTGGCTCTGGGACGTTCGTCGTTATTGCTTTGTGCGGCAACACTCTAGCACCGTTAAGGTACAGCTCATCATTCACGACAACATCGTCACCAATAACGCAGGTATTTTCAATTCGTACCCACTCGCCAATTGAACACTACAAAATTACCAACGCTCTTGTAACCCTCACAGGCCATATATGTTAGACAACATCACAATTTTCGTATTTCATTTGTTTTTAGGAAATTATCAAAGGATTACTTTTCTGCCAACAATACTGCTGTTAATCCAAGAATGAGTGCGCACCATGCTATCGGATAAAATGGTACAGTGACGTAAACAAACGCCATTTTCAATTTTTACTCGTGGTCCTATCACAACATTGGGTCCTAAACAGAGAATGTTTAAACAAAGTTGCTAGATCAATTGCACTAAGATGAAGTGGCCTCAAAAACAGGTGAATAGTTCAATCGACGTGGTAGATTTTTGTTGAAATAAAAGCAACATAAAGGAGTTTGTTGTATATTGCTGCAGTTAAAATTTAAGTTAACCTATTCTGCAATCACGGCCGATAGCTGCAGTTTCATCCACAATCACATTGCCATTTATATGACTACCATGAGCCAGCAGTGATGGCGATTTGTCACGAAGGTGTTTCAAATATAAACGCATACCTACAGTGATATAGCAATATCAAGGAAGAAATTGGCAAAGAAAAAAAGAGATAAAGAGCACCAATATTACGAAAAGGATGAAGAAATGATTGAATTCAAATGGAAAGGCACATATTGCACAAATTACTGTACTGTAATATGTGAAATGATGTCAAATATACCGACAGTATCCTAAACGGAACCATAAAAAATAAAGAAATCTAACCGGTCAAGAAATCTTTTGGCTGTCCAACATCCATCCAGAATCCCGATAATTCAAATGCGTACAGTTCTCCATGCTTGGCCATCTCCGGAAAAACTTCTTTTTCAATCGAAGTTGGACGTAACGATATTCGATCCAGTACGGATGGAGAAAGGATGTACAACCCTGCGTTGATCTAAAGCTATTTCTTTAGTTCCATTACTTTCACAGCAGACGAAAAAAGAGATGAGGTAGAAAGAAAAACCTTATTCCCAACATATTCTTCGGGTTTCTCAACAAAACTGTCGATTTTTCCAACCTTTTCATTGAATACACAGACACCATACTTGTTTGGTTCTTCAACCTACAACATTTCGATGCACTGTGGAAAAAACGTAAATTAATACTAATTGAGAAATCATGGAAACTTAGCAGATACAGTATAATATTTACGTACTTTGGTTACAGCAATGGTTCCCTCACGACCGTGACTCATATGGAACTGAATCATTTCACGGAATGGAAATTCACATATAATGTCAGAATTCAGCACAAAAAATGGTTCATTTCCTTTTAACCGATCTTTTATCAAGGCCAGCGGTCCAGCAGTGCCCAACGGTTCTTCTTCCAATGAGAAATATACCTCAACACCTAAAAAAGCATAATGGGACCTTCATAAAAAAAGACTCCGTGTTAGTCAGAAATAAAGCAAGCTTATCTGCAATCTTATGACCTACTTTTCAAAATTTTCAGTCGTTAAATAATTTATTATCTCCTAAATGATTTTAACTTCGATCAAAAAACTTACTAAAGAAAAAGCTTATTACAATTCATAGGATCTTTTTTTTGAATATAATAACATGGAGACAGTGATAATTCCACAGCATTAATACGCTGAATGCACCAATTTTATGATTCAAAGTAAGTTAAAATTATGTCGCTGAAACACATTCAAATTGAAAAATTTACAAGCACAATGTACCAAGTTGATCAGCATATTGTTTCATTTGTTGTTCTAAAAGTTCTGCACGATAGCTCACAGCCAATATCACTGTGTTGACACCGGCAGCTACAAGTGCTTCCATCTGTAAATCATTATACTAAATTAGGTTGACGTTAAGACACGACCAACGCAATATTCTTCATTCATATTTTCGCTATCTTAACGGAATCTGACTTGCTCCTCTGCTCACTACTCCTCTTTCTCGACCTTTTTACGATCAGCTGCAGCACCAACTATTTGCAACGGGAAAATAGAATCAAATTCCCTATAGATTAGATTACGGGAGGTATTACAAATCATAAGAAGCCTACAGGCCGACTTCAACAGCACTGTTTTGAACTATCCAAGTACTTCAACCCGGTTGCAAGATTGCACTAAGTGTAGAATCTATCACAACTAATTTTCTGTTAGAAAAAACACGCTTTTTTTGGACCATGAGAAATTCGGCTTAAACCAATCCACTTTTCGGGATACAGGAGGAAGTCACAAATTTTTATGGATTAAGAAAGCTAGCGTTAAGTAATTTAAACAAATTGAATCTCTTACCTGATGAAGCATCATCGGCTTATTCGCAAATTCTACGAGTGGTTTTGGTTGGGTAAGTGTTAACGGTCGTAACCTTGTACCATATCCACCAACAAGTATTACTGCTTTCATCCTGTAACACTTATACTGACCCTCCACATTCACATAGTCACGCACCTACCACAGCTAACGCGTACGAATGGTGAGGTACGAATTCACGTAAAATCGCGTACGTACGAATCGCGTATGAATGGTGAGGTACGAAATCGCGTAAAATCGCGTACGTACGAATCGCATACGAATGACGAACGTACGACTGCTTTACTGTCATAGAAAATTAGCACGATGAGGAATGAAATGAAACATAGCCAGATGTTTTTTCAAATTCCCGGAAATAAAGGCCATTTGTGAACTGCCAACGCTTTCCTATCGAACATCCCTATTACACTATCCATTTACATTTACGTAAGTGTTTAAATTAATACTTCGACACTGTACGTTAAATAAGGTGTAAAACACTCACTAGAAGGGTATTCAATCATTAACTAAGTTTATTAAATTCCTAGAATCAGTTCAGTCGCTAGCACACAATTAAATCAACACGATTGAAAAATTAGTCGTTGATAACCTATTGGAAAATACTAGGGGATCTTTTGTGCAGCAACTACAAGTGGGCTATACGCCGGACACTGTTTGGATGTTTTTCCTCGGCATCGCATAACACGCCAAGCAACTAATGAAACCACCTACAACCTGAATAAATTCCATTACGTTTCGGACCTTACCGTGTCAAACACGTCACGGAATTACGGTAGATCTGTTTCGAGACACGCAGTAACAATTATAGCCTTAACTGGATATATGAAAAAAGTTGGAGAGATGAGGACAGTGTGCTTGCAGTGGATGGATGAATTCTATCCTTTAATGGAATCTGACCTGTAAGAGCATCATTTCTCCGTGAATGTATTCTATTGGGGGAGCTGCTAAGGATGCATTTTATAGTGGTGTGATGCAGCGTTACTGGAATGCATGCAGCGAATGCAGTGTGCGCTGCAGTGATGGCTATCACTTCAAACAATGAATGGATCACGGTAAGAATGCCCGGAGGAATGTCGGTGGTACCTGTTGGGAACGGGTCCCTGCCCCCTTTTCCTGCAAGATTCACTTTTCCTACATCCAGTTCGTCATTCATCCCATGTCATTTCTCTGCATCAAACTCCATCCTCCCTCTCCCAACCCTCTCCTCCGCCCCGTCCACACCTCTCAGATTCGTTATCAGTTTTAGGAGAATGTAAAGTGGATTGACCCCTTTCACTTTCATCCCCAATCCCCCACGGATGCTACCATCCCACCATACAATCGTAAAGTGGGGAGGTAGTTGGAGGGATGAAGTTGCCACAACCAGTCAGTCTCCATCATCAACGCAAAACTTATGGACAGTCTATTCGGAGATTCAGCCGTCTCCAATTTTGTAGACGTTTCTACCTACTGGCAATACATTATTATTATTTCTTGATGTACAAAGCAACACACATCCAGCAATCACCTCCCTTCTCGCCTCTGAATGCCATTCAGCAGTTCCAGGAGAGTTCCCCCGTTCTGTCCTGTAAGTTCTGTTATGCCGGCCGTTGACGTTAACTGCTAGGCGCGAAAAGGATGAGGGTGCTAATTCCAGGTGTGAATGCATCTTCATTAAGGAAATTCCAAAGGAGTAAAAAGTCAAATGGATGATGTTTGCCATCATTGAATCAAAAAAGTGTACATTTATATCTATCTATCGATCTATATAATTTGAAATCTACGGAAGGTACTAAACCCGAGTGGACATCTATTGAACTGCGCTCTGAGAAAATGTACACTATAATTCGCATTTTCGTTTGGAAAAGTGGAGGGGTGTAGTGGTAGAGGGATCTGTGATGTGCCGCTGCCGGTAGGACCTCTGCGTCATGCCGCCGATCATGGCCTATATTCCCTACGGCACTTTCACTTTTCACGACTCACCCCGACACAGCAAGATCACGGATTTGCTGTTCTCAGGACTCGATCCCTCACCGGTTTCACCTCCTTCCACACCGGTCCCTTTTCCCTTCCTTTCCCTTTTTCCTTTCATTTTTCCTCCTCCACGTGTTACCGTGCACAATTACATTAATAATATGTTACTACTATTTACTTTTCAATTCTTTAGTGCTTCCGCCTTCCTATTCTTGCATGGTTTCTGTTACCGTGGCTTCATAGATTACGAACACCTACCTACCTTTATCTGAAATTGCCTTTTACACACCACTCATCAAACTTTTCCGAGATCGTTTGTTTCGTAAATCCTGCGTTGCTTTTTTCTCAAATTTGGTAGGAAGGTAATAAGGAAGGGAAACAATAATTGCTTATAGTTCGATCTACATGTCTTTACGACCACTTTTGTTTTCACTTTGAAATACTCGCTCATTCGTTGACATTTGTCTAAAAAGTAGTGAGGAGATTTACTTGTCCTTACTTGCTTTTAGTCGTTTAAGGCAGTCAATTAATTATAAACTTATTTATGGTAAAAGGAAAGAGTGTGTAATTACAGAGGTTACGTCCTTCGATTTCCAGCGAAGACGGAGTGTAGTAAATTTGTTCGAGAATGCATCCGCTAAAGGTACCAAATTGCTTCCATACCTTCCATATGCATTTCATTTCATTTCATCACGTAGGACGATAACATGCTAAAGGTAAATGAGGCACATTACTGTGGGACCAATCTTCTGTTATGAGGTAGGCAATTGACCGATGCCATTGCCACTGGCACTGCTGACCATTTCTTTCTGTGTTTATCGAGTCAACATCTCCTAACTGCAAGAAACGAGTTTTCTCCATGGAAATGAAAATTATAGGTAGAAAATAATTTTAATTGATGATTAAAAAACATAATGTTGTAGGTGTTTGGTGAAACAGCGGGACTGTAGAAAACTACAGTCTGACCAGGCTTTCCTTTCTTACTGTGGACATTATGTGCGAAGTGTAATAAATAAGCTATCTACTAATTCACTAATTTCAAAATTCAACACTCATAAACTTGGCGCCTCATAACTTCTTATTGAATCGAAAAGTTCTTCGGTTCATTTGTTTAATAAGTGAACTGAAATTTGTTTCAATTATTTCGCGGCTGAACTTGTCACATTTCATAGTTCAGTCAATTCGTTATATCCTCCTACTTCTAAAAGCATCTTAAAAGGTTATTGGAACTTTCATATCAACAGGATTTTGAGAACTGAAATTCCACTACGCTTATCTGCTTCTAGGTGATTAATGTACTGTTGCACTCGATATAATTATATCACTATCGTGAATAGCACTATCATCCATGCAGTAAATCAAAGTGTTTTAGCGGCCTAAACCACTCTTTATTATATCAAAGAATGTACGCTTATATATGGTGCAACTATACATTTAAAAAATGTAAAGTTCAGAAAGAATTGCAGTCCGCTTACAATAACTACAACAATCGCTTAGTGATAAACATAAAAACTGATATCTACCGGAATTTCATTTAAAAATATTATACTACTTCAAATTAGCGCTTATAATTTAGCGCTCCCTATAACTCCAATGAACATTTTGTACTGTTGTCGGAAATGAACGACGCTTGGAAAGTTCATCTCTAAATATTTTATTGTCCTACATTACTATGTTAGGGATTAATTTCAGTATTGTACCAATAAGCAATCAATCATCTTTTGGTACCACTAGGAAAAGAAAGGTTGCCATCGCAGTCATTTGGTGATTGCTGCCGTTTGTTGCTAAAAACAGCTTTCACAGCTCCATCATTAGCATAGCCAGCCGAGTAGAGCTGTAACAACTAGTGACCGACTAAGTTTAAGTGCCAAAGTATAAGCACACTAGGAAAAGCAAACAAATGGAAATCAAACATTGTTTGCGGCAAGTAACAACGATTACCTGTCGCTGCTGACCAGTGCATTGGTGTTATCTCGGACGAACAACTTCCCTTTTCTTTATAGCAATTTATCTTGTTCGTTTTCTTCCTACTCACTGCTATCTTACTTTTCATACCCTTCTTATTTGGTAAGCGATAAATGTCGTAAACGAAGAGAGCAAGACTGATCTCCTGTTGTTCTTTAATGGAGTATTTTTTTAATGTGAAGAAGAATGAAAAAACATCATTTGTACACACAAAGAACAACTTGTTCTGTGGCATTTACTGTTGTACTGAACGGTATATTTCAGGAAGACATTTGTGCAACTGTTTTAGTCTTATCTTAAATTGACTCATGAATCTATTTTATCTCTAAAAGTTTTTTGCTATTACATGAAGGAAGCTTGATCATTTGATTTAATCCACTTAGAAAGCATTTTTTTACAACACTTAATTTGCCGCATATTATTTTAATATAATCAAGCTTCTAAAGATCAATTTGAGAGAGCATTTTTAAATTCATTCTGGTCACTCGCATTCTTCCCGAAATTTTCGCGTCGATATTTAAATGTCATAAAACCATACAGATGCGAGCAAAGTCTTATTTTCGAAAAGTATCTGTGAACACTTTATATTCCAATCTTTCATGAAAATCTATCGTGCAATCTAGCTCTCAGATGTGCTAGAAATCATATTTCAAAAATTTTGAGCAAGTCTGGACGATATTTAGCACATTACTAACGTATTTTATTTTATCGGATACAAAAATTCGACATATCTTGAAGATTGTGAACTTTTTCTAAACATAACATGGACTGCGCCGTTGTCGCAAAAGTTCAATCTGATCAATATAATTTCGTGTTGTCTTTCAACGAAAACTTTCATCTGTAAATGAATTCTTAGAAGAGTAGGCGAGTAAGCTTCCGGCTGTAAATTGTAAATGCTTAAATATCATTACAGAATTTGCACGCATATTTCAGGATTTCGGTTAACTGGTATTTTTATAAATTACAACAGAGGAACGTTAGTTTTTGAATTGTATAGAGAACAAGCGTCAGGTACGGATTGTGGATAACTGCAAAATATGAGAAATTTCTCAAAACATTTTCATAACTAAACCTCCGGAAATTCAGTTGAGCCTGATATTCTGATCAAACTGTTAAAAACTGGTACTTAATTAATCAGTCTCTGTGTACATTGGAATTCAAAGTTTATAATTAGAAGAATATAGAAATATTTTATACGGTTATTAGTTCTGTTATTTATTTACCGACAACGGCATTTATGTGTATAATCGAGCATACTAACAAAAGCTATGGATACATTGAATACGACGGTGATCGGTGCTCACACCACGTTGTCGTTGAGTTCGCATCACCGATGGAATACACTCAGTCCATCGTTAATGCCAGAAAATGATGGTGACAATAATGAGGTATTTGTATTTGTATTAATTTTAATTGAGCTTGCTGCCTTCCGCTGTAAATTTTTGCAATCAAGTGACAAACAGTGTACTTGTTTATGCAGTGAATAAGTAAAGTATGTAAGAAGGATGATTATCAGTTTTGTCATCTTTGTCTTGACATTAGCGACAGTGCCGTAAAACACGCTTTTCGGTAGTACCGTCTTGAATTGATCGATCAGATGAAGGCGTGTGGTCCAATGAAGATCGAGCATCCATTTGAGAGCGATGATCAAGCCTACTTCTCTAGTAACTGTGCTGGTACTACTGCTCAGCAACTGCAACGTCGTCAACCATCCGGATCATCATCAGCCGCAATTCCGACAACGCCATTAGCATCTTGTGCCACTGCTACAGCATCGCTATCGTCTGCATTCAACAAACGGCTAGTATCATCAAGCAGAACTGTAAGCTCTTAAAAAAATTTTGTTAGCCACCGTAGTCTCCATAGACTGTCCTTACTGCGTACTGAAATGGAACTACTCATCAGTCTTTAGCACATGTAGCATAGTGTTGCTAATCAGCGTTATCGCAGTACAACTTTTTCTCGTATATTATTTTCATTCAGCACTTTTCATATACTGAATTTTTGAGCATCCCACGCTCAAATATTGCTTCCTCTATTTATGTGCCCTAAAATAGCAACGATTTAAGGAACTTCTTCACGATCGCATTTCGTAGAAAAGAACTATTCATTTCATTTTCCTATCCATCCTGCTAACAATTCCTTCCTGTACGAAAACCTCCGATTTCTCTCTTCAGCTGTAAGAAAAAATCAAAAAGTTATGCAGCGGTACTGGTCATTCACAGTGCTCCAAAAGCTATTTTTCAATGAATGCTTGGAAATATAAGTATTTGACGCAAAACTTTGCGATGCAAGTACATCTTAATCACTCACGCCTACATACAACTATACCTGAAACTCTTCCACTGCATCCTTCAACCGGTTTTTGTTCCCAGTAACGTTTCAAACAATGGTAAAACATTGCAAAGTACAATTTCCAACGTATTCTTTTTCCCTATTGCATGCCATCAACTTTTCCTCCTACAAACCACATCCATATTATAAGTTATAGAAAGATAAACATTGCAAGAGCATGCTTATAATTCTAATATACGTGACGTTTTTTTTCGATAATTTTATTTAAATTTGCTATCTTTTTTTTGATTTTTAATTGAACAACGTTTGCTCACATAATCATCCATCGTCATCATCATCATCATCATCACCATCGTCATCATCATCATCGTCATCGTCATCATCATCATCATCATCACCATCATCATTACCATCATTATCAGCAGCAACAGCAGCAGTATGATGCAATCATGACATCGAACGGGACGAAGCACAGTTGACCGGTGGGAGTAGCATATTTAAGCAAAAGCTCTCGAGGTGAACAAATACGGAGTGTTTGTTATATTGCAGTACATATGCCGTTTGTGTCCATTAGCAACTTTAAGTACACAACAACTATTTCGCTGCGTAATTTCTGTCTCAGTTACTTTGCTAGCTTGCTGCTTCCAAGCTGAAGTACCAGCAGTTAAAAAATGAAGTAATAATTATGAAAGAAATGATTGCCACATTTCGCTGAGAATTGTCCACACCTATCAAGCTAATAATTGTCATTCAATATTTTTGGCAACATTAATGAAATGATTTTATCATCACGCGAATTAACGCTCTTTTTTTTCCCACTGCAAAATGTATTATGAGATTTTTTTCTTGTGGACCTGCAAGTCTAGCTTATTTAGTTGAAGTTAGCACTGATTTCTAGGTTGATCGCAAATTTAAATAAGTTTTATAGATCAAAAACATCAACAAATTTCGTAAATGAAGTGTTGAACTGATTCTGCTTCCTCATCTATAAGTCCCTTCTAAATTCGCTTTTATCTCACCAATTCGAAACAATGAGAAATAGATAATTGTGGTTTCAGAATTTGATTTTTCCATGTGAAATTATTTACAAAAAGTCTTTTCTTTGTATATCCACGAGTTGACTTTAGGTCTTATATTTATTTCTAATCGCATTTTTGGACGATGAAACCTGTCAGCTTTGCATTATCATGAATGTAGGTTTTTTTTTGTTTTTTTTTACACAACATTAAATCTATTTTTCGTAATTTCTAAGCTGATATTTTAAGCCTTAGGTTGAGATTTACGAGTTTTTACGATCAGATGAAATAATTGATGAAAGAAGCATCTGAATATCTGAAGCATGATTTCTGGACATCTGATCACTGAGGTAATGGTCAAAACCAAATTAATTTTACGGGTATGGCGTCGACTGAAATTAATCTGAATTGCTATGGTATCTCTTGTGGCTAGTGTGAAGTAAAATAAACTTTAATGTAGTTGGGAGCATTTAATAGTGATACAGCAATTGACTTCAATTAATTTCATGCTCATTTGCAAAAAGGTGTATTATTGAGCAAGCCTGTCAGTACGCGACATTTTGTTTACATTTGCTTTAAATAATGAAAATTGCATGGACCGTCATCGCTATCCACCTCTTCTTTTCTTTCCCACCTCTCCCCTCTTCCTCCCCGCCGTCTTCTCCAGTCCTTTTCCTATGATAAAATTATTTGGCGGAACACTTCCTTAAAGGTCACCGAAAGCATTGTTATCCTATTATGCATTTTTCAATTATTGTGTGGAAATTTGAAACAGATATGGTTTAAATGCTTCGAGAACTTCAATGATAATTGGGAAAGACAAAATTGCAGGTGTTGCTAGCCAACGAGCGACAGTTTCATCGTGGATTAACAAATAATTCGATCTCCATTTCATTGATTAAAGCTGAGCGAAATTCGCAATCAGGTTATAAGAATTAGTTTCTTTTAGCTCTTTCAATTCTACGTATTTATGTTTTTCATTTATGAAGTTCAAAGGTGAGAATTCAAACTGCTATTCGACTTCCGCAACAGCGCCAGGAGGAGCAGCGACAGCTGAATTGTCAGGAGATCGCAGAGATAGCGAAATATCAGTACCAGTCAGTTCCGTAGCAAACAATGCCAACGATGCTGCTCAAATGGATATTTATCGGGATTTGATACTACGACATCTCATTCAGGACATAAATACAACATGTACCAAACTTGGACTACCAACAGGTCACATTCTTTTCTGTACTTCTTTTCTTCTCCTGTTCTTACAAAACATTTCCTGATAATTATCTCATGTGAAATCAAAATTATTTACTTCACGATCACAGTTAAATATGTTGCTATCACAGTTAAATATGTTGCTACTGTGTGCTACAACTGCAAATTTTTTACACCCACAGCGATGTGTTAGCCACTCGATAAAGAGATTGTTATTAACTTACAAAAAGAAAGTTAAAATTTGACCTGTAATTCTCGTAGGAGTAATCATTTGGATTACGCAGAAATCTCCTGCCATCTTCGTGCCTCTTTATATCATTTAAAAAAAAAAAAAAGTTGCAATTTGAACTACGTCCGTTCATCTGCTCAATTACTTCATGTTTCTTTCTTCAAACAAAACTTTACCACTTTCCAATGCATACTTTACAGCAATGTTAACTTTATCCTTACTTCTGTAGTAGTGTTTTGCAGTAGTAGTCGCACTAACAGCTGCATCCATAATGATTGGGAAGACTACTGTTTATCGATGGCATTCGATAAGCAGCTGCTGTACAACACTACTGTTTACGGGTCAAACTCACTGCTTGAACACCTGACAATGATTGCTGAGTACCTTTTTAGGCAATGTTCAAAGGTCGTGACTTGTTTTTGGAGATATGAAATTTAGGAACGATTGCGTGATTGTGGGTTGGACTCTTTCAGTTAGTAAACCAGAATTACCATAAATGAACAGATGTTGGTTTACCTGTAATACCTCCTCATTTACCTATTTCCCATCTGCTCATCGTGTGTTATTTTCATAGTCAACTTCCCTCCTCAATTTTGTCATCATATTTTTTCCTGATATTTTTTGCTATTTAGACTGTGTTAAAGCGAAATATCATTCCGAATTTCAAAAGGTGCTACATAAATATTCGTTTTTAATGCGGATTTGGAGTGCCAATGATAAAATGAAGCTTGTAATGTTCATAAATGAAAAATAACACGCTTACCTATTTCTTGGATTAGGTGCACATGTATTAAAAAACAAATGCTTGCTTATCATTTCGGAGCCATTGATTACTTACTACTTCCTTGAATTCCGAGGTCCATCACGTGTTGGTGAAGTTCAGAGATCGCATTTGATATATAGGAAATGTTTAAATGTTGAATAATTATGAATAGTTATGGAAGTAAAATGAGACAGAAACTTCTTCCCTTACTCTACACTTTTGCAGTTGCAATCAATTATTTATACTCCAGAAGTTTTGCTTCTTCAATACTTTATGATACTATAAAACATCTACTTCAAAGTCGAGGTCATTTGAAATGAAAATTTCATGTTATATTTTAATTTTTGTGTTTGTTGAACAAAAAAATTTGAAGATCCGCAAGCTTGGAGTGCCGAACATAGCGCCCGCTGGATGTCAGAAATGTGCGTACAATTTCAACTTCCCCCACCACGACAATTATATATGAACGGACGCACCTTGCTATCGATGACACAAGATGACTTCATGGTTCGAGCACCAGAAGGGGGTGATACGCTTCATGCACAATTACAATTATGGAAAACTGGTTAGGATGACATTTGGAAATTTATGCAAATATTTTCTTGGAACAATTGTTCATCGGAACTGTCATTTAAATTTGTGCGTTTTTCCTTTTAGCATGTGATTCATACAGCCAACAAAATAACAACAGCGGCAACAACAACAAAAACAACGGTGGCAACAACAACAACAACAACAACAACAACAACAGCAACAACAGCAACAACAACAACAACGACAACGACAGCAACAACAACAACAGCAACAACAACAGTAATAGCGGTGGCAATCAAGGGACCTCACAAATAACCCAAAACTGTAGTCGTTCATCACCATATTGGGTACATTTCTCACATTACATCGTTGGGTAAATTCATTTAAAGTCAAGAAATTAAGTGAGCACTTTTGACTTCTAACTTTAATAATTGTAATTTAATGTCACATTTGTTGCAACGCAACAATAACAATTTGTTTGCTTTATACTTTGTTTTATTATAAGTTTTCTCCCTGCTTAAAAAATATGTCTGAACTGCTGAAGACGAAAGAATTGATCAGATCATTTTTACGCTTATCGCTCATTCCGCCATTTTAAATAAATAGATGTAACTCATTAGTGCATCTCAAACTTCCACTTATGAAATCCTTGTGCATGAGAATATTTTAAGGTGAATCCCTCTTCGTTGACGCTGAATGCAACAGAACAGGGAGAACTGCTAACATCAGCGCAAGACTATTTGAATAACTTCAGTCCAAGCAACACTGATGCGGCTCTTGACATGAATTGTTATCCTAATAGTAAAAGATTGTAGCAATCATTTTCATCGTTAACATTTAATTCTCTTTCACCGCCTCCACTAAAACATTTCAGGATTTTCCAAAGTACCACACACATCTGTATTTTTCTATTTGTTTGAGCTGCTGATTATGGATTTTAGGTACATATCAAAACGTCTCCCAAGAAGGAGCTCTTCTCGGAAATGCTACTGCACAACAACAATACTATGTATCAGCTCACACCGCTGGAGTCGGAATTTTATCGAGTCCAAGCGATTCTGAAATATCTTCTAACGGCTCTTCAATGAACGATGGTAAAACCTAAAAAATGATTTCAGAAATCTAATTGGATGAACCAAATGAACTATGAAATTACACAATCCAAACATTACGAAAAACATTGGTTGATTGAGGAAGAAATAATTCAATTTTTGAAATTTCATCTTAGATCTTTGATTAATTGAAGTAAATACTATTGATGGAACTATCATTGACGGTCGACAAACAGGCACACCGCAATTCCCACGACATTCCGGCACAGTGCATCTTTGGCACTTCATCCGAGAGTTGTTGGATCATCCGAAGCAATACAGCTCATGTGTTAGATGGGTTGATAGGCAGGAAGGTACCACTTTCAACTGCATAATTCTTTAGTCAGCTTCAGAAACAAAAAGCTGCGAATTTAATTAGAACAAATAAAAATGCGGAAAAAATTAAACAGAAGCCAGACAAATTCACAATTTTAGGTACTTTCAAGATAGAATCGTCGCACCACCTAGCTCGTTTTTGGGGTCAGCGCAAGAATCGAGCTCAAATGAATTATGACAAATTGTCACGATCGTTGCGACAGTATTACAAGAAAGGTATTATTCAGAAACCAGAGAAGAAGCAACGCCTTGTTTACAAGTTCCTTCCGCCATATAACTTGTAACTAAATTATTCGTTGTTTGTATTTTGTCTAAATACTGTCTCAGTTTGACAGTATTCAAGTAATGGCTGTTAGGCCATCAACCCGTTTCGAGGTTATTTATCAGTGTTAGTGCCACGCAAAATGAGCGGCAAGTAAGTTGCGTTATTTCTAAGTTCCATTATCTGCTTATTTTATGAAAAAAAAAAACAAAAATTTTATCAACCGTATTGTTCTATTAACTAATAAGTCACGTTTCAAATGTAGAATTAATAGATTGCAAAAAAAAAAAACACCGCACAGTCGTTTTACACTTTAACCTTTTCATTTTTCAAGCAATCTTTTTTCCAATTGTAAAATTGACATCATTTTAATGTTTTTTTATGAAATTATTTCACTTATTATTGCGGTCTTTCATGGACGACAGCATTTCATCACAAGCAAGTGTGCCTTTTCGTTTTGAGTTAAAATTCTTCTATTATCAATAAGATATTATTGCTTGTGTCGCGTAACTGTAACGATTTCACTGATTACTTATTGGTTTCATAATTCGGTGCAGGTGTACTATGTCATACGAGAAAAAGACGAAACGATGAAATAGCTTGCTGTTGTAGCACCAAAATAATTGATAGCCAAAATGGTGAATTAGAATTGAAATGTTAAATTATTTTCATATCTCCTTTTTTTTGCTGTTCTAACAAATGTCACTGAATAGTTTCACAAACTTGAGAATGAATAAAAAGAGCCTGGAGAAAGGCACTCTATAAAAATTGTATCATACAGTTCCTATAATAAAACATCATGTGCTTTACTGATTACTGTTGAGCAATTGCTATCAATTGAAGTAGCAACTCATTTCTAATCAAACAGATTACGTTCAGCGATGCCTTTCATAGGCAATTCATCGGATTACGATACATCTCTTCAGCGAGACTTTTCACCTCCAGAATACCGGATATTGTTGGCGGAATTGGATGTGGATGTAATTTTTCCTAAACAGGTCTACTAAATTAGCTTTTTTTTTGTTTGACCGCTGTTTTGAGAAGAAGCGTCATTGAGGAAAGATGACGATATGATGCAACGTTACCTCAATGCAAATTTCCTTCAGTGACGGAACTAATATATCGCTCGAAGATTGCAGCTTATGAATGCGCAAATCTTTCTTTCCTGCAAATTATCTTCGCATAAAAAAGGTGCCATCGTACGGGAAGTGCTACCGTTCCCTATCTGTAGAAAGAACCTGTAGAATGAGAACAAGTATAATATGAAAAGAGACTAACTTGGTCTAGTAATGATGCTGATTGGATAATCAAATTGTTGTTGGTGGTCAGTGTGTACAGTGGTGACATATTGGTCAGTAGCACTCGTTGCTGGTACTGCTCCTACTGCTGCTTCCTTTGCAACATCTAAATGTCATTACGTCTGAATCTCTTTGCAGAAATCTTCTGTTCCTCAATTTCCAACGCTCAATCAATTACCTTTCACTGAAGCATCTTCCATTGCTTTTTGCATTCTGCTTAAAGAATCACTTCCACTGTATATCGTTTTAAGAGGACTGTAACAATATTGTATTCAGAAGTGATACATAGTCAAAATTTAATTTCAATTCAACGACAAACGATTATCATACAAATACGAGGATTTTCTCGATAACACATTACTAGCTGATATGATAGAAGCTAAAAAATGCTCCACCTCTTTTTTTTGTCACTTTTAGCATCTTGTGATTGAACATCAAAATACTTGCTTCCGTTGTCACTCTCACCAGTTTGGATGAATTTATCATGGAGAAAATTAGTATGTATGATAGGTTTCTCGGCAGCTACAGAATATGGTCGACCGCAACTATTGTAATAGACAAATAAGCAAAGCCATCCGACAGCAATGATACTAGCTGCTACACCAATTACTACTGCTAGAAATATGCAAACTCAAAATTTTTTTTCGTAATGAAAGGACATGATACTATCCTGTTGAAATGACTACTCAACTTTAATCAAAAGGATACTCTTTGGCGATTAGTACAATTGCTTGTGGAGTTATTTCCTTCTGTCAAGTTGCATATCTTTTCACACAAAGTACGTGTATTGCTTGATGCACAACACACACATAGATCTTTCATCAAAGTATATATTTCCAATGAAAATGCTTCCTTCTACATTGTACTGCTAAACTACAACATTTCCTCATTTAAATTCATAAAAAAGAAAGCAGTCGCTTGCACGCACCTACAATCCACCACTGTGATTTGGCGCTACCAACTGGTAGTAGTGCTGAAAAAAAGCAATGTATTTTCAGCAATGATGATTCAGTGGGCTACAGTTCTATTAGGAAAGGAGGAATTTTTTTTTGAGTTAAGATCCCTGAGTCAGAAAACACTTTCACTTCCGTTCAATTGCATCGTACGTGGCTGATCAATGCGGTAGCGCAAGAGCGAGAAACAATAAAATGATTAAAAGTTTGCAATCTGTACTTGTTATGGATTCAACGGGAATTCCTAGTCGTGCAGATATTCGAGAAAGTGATAAAAGTGATAAGTCTGATACGACAATCTGAATTGATAATGTCATCATTTAAAGAATAGGCATGAAATTAGTCATATAAGTTATTTTTTCCTTCTCATCGATTTCAGTCAGCATCACGCGTGGCTCACGTTGCATGAAACAAGCGAAAGAATTTTTCACATTATCGAACTTAAGAAAGGCTGCATAAAATTAATTTAATGCGTGTTGAAAGGATAACAAAAATGATTGTTGAATATGAAATGTTCAACAAGCTTTACTACCAATCTTCTAGTTATTCCTAAAAAAATCTTTGCTCGATGCCATGATGTTAATAAAGTAAGTGAAAGGTTAACCTCTGCAGGAATTGGTCTGTTATTGTAAAGCACCACAAATATTTCAGTACACGTTCGAATAGAGCATTGTGTTTTAACTATCTGAAAGTTCAGTTGATCAATTCTCTCTTAATCATACTATGATTAACCTTTTATAAAGTGAGATACCTGTCCTTCGTCTGCAATTATCACTCACTATATACAGTGAGTGATTCGATTTGCCACGCCGTTCGTTCACGAAGTCAAATGCACGTTGACGGTTGCGGTTGCTATCAAAGGTATGTTTTATCATATCAACCACTCTCATCAGAAAACACTCAGAATATCTTAATAATACATTCTCTGTGCATCCTATTTTATTGACATTGTTCTCGTAAGAAATTATAGCTAAAATTGTCGAAACTTCGATATTCAAGTGGAACTAACTGCATAATTATCCGCACTACCAATTCATTTCATACACTGATTCTCAAATGCACAGCCCTAGTTATTTTGTTTTTTCGCTGATTACTTTACCATCTCAAAAGTCTGTGAACTAGCGAGGCAGAAATCATTTGAACATCATATGTTGCACTTGAAAATAATAGCTTAATATAAATACTTTAATGAAAATTAATACTTTAAGTGAAATTAATACTTTATTCTCTGAAGTATTCAAGTGTTCAAATATTCAGGCACTCATGCTTGTAATATAACGAGTATTTCACTACGACATATTTTGATGCGGAACGCTTAGTGAAAGGTAAATTGCTATGCGTCAAAGTAGTCTGCAAAGAACACACATATTCAGAATGGCATCACACATTATCTGCAATTATTCAAACTTCCAAACTGCGAAGGTGTTTGTTGCTAATTTAGTCGTTAGATTGTTGCTATTATGCATCGTCAAATTAGATACGAAAAGAGATTACTGTCAGTCTAATTGCATGCTAATGAAACTGTTTCAACCACGACTATGTCATATAGATAGATGAAGTTGGACCTAAGTTGTTGTTGTTTCCCACAGCAACAACACTACGACGTTTTAGACTGAATTAACTTCTCTCTAACAAGACATCATCCCTCTCTCTCCCTCCCCCTCATTTTTAAAGCTTGCAACCATGTCGATTATCTTGCTAATTTCTACTACGGCTGCTAAGGAATGACTTACTACTAGCACTGTTATCATATCTCTATGTTTTTGTCTCTCGTTGTGTGTATCAGTTTTAGTATCACTGCTATCACAGTCCCTACTTCATTATACTGATACAGTATCACTACCATTAACGCACGTAGCAAATTTCAAAATAGCTTTTAGTCACGAAGACAACAACATTATCAGCTGTTGAAATCTGTCAAACAGGCCGAGGTTTCTTATTCTACTTGGGTCCAGCTGGCCCTTCATTGATTTTCATTTAATTCATTGATACTTATTTACCATGAAACTATATGCTTAAGCTGTTATTAAACGCACACACACACACACACACACACACGTAAGCATACCCACACAAATATATGTATGTGTTAATATACCTATATACAATCTAAATTGGAGTTATTTGGCTCCTTGCTGGCTAATAGTATATTAGCAAGGAGTCGAGCGATTCTAATTTCCACTGTTTATCTATAGCACTGTTAATTACGCATGACTATTTGAGTTTTTCAAATCGAAACATATGCCTAATTAAGCTTAGTGTATATCATTCACTGAATGAAATTAATTAAGCATAGCCTAATTAAGCATAGTGTATATCATTCACTGAATGAAATTAACGTGACACCACTTTGATAAGCCATGAAAGCTTTATTGCACTTTTAGCGCGTAGTGCATCGGTTATTGCCTTAATTTCTCTCTTTTGCGTGTCAATTAAATATGATTCCGAGAAAAAAATAGCACACCTGAACATTGACACTTTGATTGTCGTCATTTTCATGGATAGGCTTACGATGTAAGCTAAACGATTGCTTGTAGCGTCTTGCCTGTTGCAATTCCATCGCTTCAATAACAACCTTTCGCCATCGCTTTTGGCTATCAACAGTGTTCGCCAATATATTTTTATCTTCCGCATTTAATACTGTAAATGACAGTTGCAGTAATGAGAGATGTTGTTGTTGAAACTGTACTTTCACTTCTCCATTTACCGTTCCCATTACAACTGATTGAGCCAGAATTTACAACGATCACGGTATTAGTATTTCCTCTTAATACAACACACATCGGAAATAAAACCATATTATACACCTTGGGCACTTCTAGTCTAACAGCTAGGTAAAATATCGTTGAGCTTATTGGAAAATTCATTATTAAGAAAATATTTAGATTTACTGGTAGCTATAACTTTGTACTGATCTTCGTATTGATCATGTCGTAAACGACCATGATCACAGTGGTGGTAGCATGGGGTTGTGGTTGTTGATCGTGTTGTGCTTTCTGAAAATATGGAACTTAGTTAGAGGAGAAAAACAATAAATTATACAATTAAAAATATGAGTAAAAATGCTAGCACTAGAATTACGTAAATATGTTCAACGTAATATGTGGTAGTCACGTAATAAAATGATTTTCTCACTGTGTACTTAAAGAAATATGATAATATATTAATCAGCAAGTAATAATTTATTTCCATCAATTTGTTGCAAACTCAAACTAAATCTAAATCGAAAGCAAATAAAAGCAATATATTTTTAAATTTGACTATTTTTTTTATCCCAAAATTGCTACTTTAAAAGTAATATGCCATTCGGTAGTGCTTGCTCATTCTGATTGAGCAAATTTGTTTATAAAATTTGTCCGTATGTTAGAAGCAAAATTAAAATCTATTCTAAACAATAAGCCTTTGCAATAAATTAGCAATTTTTAAAACGCCGAAAACAAGACTAAAAAACGAGCACATTTTTCTGTAAATCTTTGCTCCTCTCACATACACTCACAAATAATTAATTCATTTCCAAATATTATTACGCATAAGCATATAACGGAAATTTTCATAGTGCTACGAATTAATGTCACGTTTAATCAGCGAAAACAACCACTTTTTGGAAAATCAAAAACCTTCAAAGGCAGAACAATTGTCATTTCTAAATTTATGTGTTTTTTTTGATTATTAGAAAACAAAATTGGAAATTGGATAGATTACGAAGTGCTAGTGCAAGTGCAAATGTTTGCACATTAAGATACAGAATTAATTCTTCTAATATAAGCTATAGAATCTTCTTACTTTAACTGCTTACTAATTTCCAGTCATTTGATGAAGAAGCGGCGGTAATGAAAATATCTCAAATAGAAATGTTACTCTTTCAATTATCAATAAGAACGTTTTTGTGCTACATTATTAAATGCTATTTTGTAGGTTATACTAGTAGATTGTCCTATGAGAAATGACTTCTATTTTTGCACCCTGTTTTCATATATTTCATCTCTCTCTTTCACTCACTTCTCCCTCTCTCTCCCTCTCCCCTTAAGAATATCTGAAAGGGTAATTTCGGTTGGAAAAAATTAGGTGTTTATTTGCACCATTCGCTTTCCTCTCATCAATTGTTTCATTGCGCGCCTTCTCAGATAAATCAGCTTGTTGATTTCCCTGTTGTTGTGGACTGACCACAACACATTTCGCAAGCGCAGTATACCTTGTCCTCATCGAGTGGTCGGTGTCGAGTAATACATGGATAATGATGGCAACCATCGCTACTACAGTTTTCATTACACCTCCTGTAATAATGTTCTCCTACATATGCTTGTCTCTCGTTTTTCTCTTTTGTTGTTGCCGTTGTTGTTGTTGTAGTAAAATCTCGAAATATGCGATGGTATTGATTCGTAGTTATCGGTGTAAATATAAAGTACTTCGTGATGAAATGATGACAGTGCATGTTGCCAGCTAGGCCATTGCTGTGAGCTAATACTTCATTTTGATTAGTTCATTGTGATCAGCTTTATTAGCAACAACACTTGCAATATGAGATGTGTTCGCACGACGCATTAATACAAGCATAATTTACCTCATATACTTGATGCATACATGTCACATTGAATTTAAATTCCCTTGATTCTTTTAACTCCTCTCCTACACAATAATGGAGTGGAGCAGTTGATACCGTACTACTAGCTAACGGTTAATATTTTGTTTGCATTGTTAATTTAATTTGCTAACAATTAAAATTGCTTCAGTTCAACTTCCTACATTCGTTCAATTTCTCGTTACATTTGGACTCAAACGAAAACAATTATTTCCTTATCGATCTAAAACTAATTCATTCATTTTTGTTGATTCACTTTAAAAAAAAACTGATAAAAACTTTAAAAACCAAATTATTACTTGGGGAGAAAATATGATTCATGAAGTGCACAATACCAGTCAAATCCGTCCACATAATTAACTATTTTTACTGAAAAATAGATGTGCAAAATGATGTGATGGCTAGATCAAATGACTTATAAATAAATGTGTTACACAATTTCTTCCTTCCTAATTGTCTGCAATAAAATTGAGGTGAAAAAAAAAGAGATGGAAAACGTTTAAACATCACTTTTGAGAGAATTTATATTTGAGAATGAATTATAATGTTAAAGTACTGCAATGCTTACCTTAGACATTGCACAAGATGAATTTAGTACACTTGCTGCTGTTACATCTGGCAAAAGTAATAGGTTTAATTGATAAGTTAATGGTACGAATGACAGAAAGGCGAATGGGGTATATTAAAGTTTAGTGTTCAACAAAGAAAGCCGTTTTGTTGAGGTTGTCATGGTAATTATGTGCAGGTGGACTTTTGAGTTCAACGAAACCTTGAAATCTTTGCCAGCTGCTTAGACAGTGGACCCTACCTTACCACGCAAATCACTTTCTTATTACTGCAATACGCATATGTCACTTTACTTTGCATTATATTTCAATGCGTTATATTTTTTTCACGTCTTCCAAATCACCAACGCTGCGACCATATTTTTAATGCCACCACAATTTTGATGCTCTTGGTAATCGCACTTACCACCTGTGATTATGTGTGCTACGCAATAATATGTTCCTAGGAATCGTGATATTTGTTTAAGTTTCTCGAACAAAACACCGAGATGAAATCTTTCGGGTAAATATCACACACCCTTTGCGGGCAGAATATCATCACTTCGTCCATCGCTCTTTCACTCCTTTTTTTTCAATTTAATTGTTGAGTTTGTTTCTCTTTCACTGCGAAGTAGAGCGAGTTGTATATGCGCAGAGGAATTGGTGTAACTTCGCCTCATAATTAGCACTATTCAAGAAGCGCCTGTTTTACATAGTTCATCACTTCTCAGCTTATTTCAAGTGCTTAGCTTAGGGTGGAAGCGAAGCGCAAACAACAAAAGATTATATTGACGTTAACTTCAGATTTTGTTCATAACAGTCTTTTACTGGGACCAAAACAAATTATTGAAGTACGGAAATTCGACTAATCTCTTAATTTTGTAGTATCTAATTAGGAAAAGAAGTCATTCAACCTGAAATCATTCTGTATTCCCACCTTTCTACCTAATTTCATCCTCTCAACCGTGCGGGCATTTCTCAATGAGAAATGCTGAACAAGTGAGCAAAATTAAATGAGATCTCAGTCCTTTCATTGGTCACATTTTAAGCAAGTTTGGAGTGGTTCGTTTTCGATCTTACTTCTGCTTCTCTCCTTTTATTTAAATAGCCAGAAATCTAAAATTGAAGATGATCGACTGGGCATGACAGAGGAGCGCTTGCGACATCTCTACCTCGAGGACTATTCAGAATTGCAAACTCTTCCTGCTAATGAAATTGAACACAGCACTCACTTCTTCTTCCTCTAAAATATCACTTTGACGAAACGACTACTGACGCTAATACAGCGACCAGAGGATAGGATTTTAGAAAATATGATTATGCCGTCTTCCTGTTACATTCTTTCAACACTTTTTTTTAGTGCTATCGAATTAGTTACTTTAAAACGCGAGTGCGTTAAAATTACGATAATGCTAAAGAATTCCAGCTGATTTATTTTTAAATGTTGACTCCATCTGAATGCACCGAATCGACTAAAATGTGTTCATAACACGGGTCTTATCTGTTTTGCCAGTCTTCTTGAGATATTTGTTTATCCGTTTTTCGCCAAAGAGGAAGACGAAGGAAGAGACAGATTTCGATAATGATTTCATGTTTCATGAAGAGGACATTTTTTAAAGATGGAATGGAATCGAATCTTACGTTGCTTTGTAGTTGTCCCTCTACACAGACTTAGAGAACAATAAAATGTGGAAGTGGCATTAAATGAAATCTTGGCTTTGGTCATCAAACAGAAATTTTTCTTTCATTTACCATCTTAACTTGTTCCGACTTCAAGCTTATCCATTGACTGCCTACAAACAATGAAGGGATGAGGTATGTGATTGCAAGAGCAGACTAAATGCAAATGCAGTGTCAGATGGATAAGCTTTCCTAAGTGTAAGGGAGACAAGCAAAATTGCCATGATTTTCTATCCTGAGCTGAGTGCTTCTCTGACTTTAGGGCAATTTAAATCTTCCGTTTCGATAGGAAAGAATTTCCTTATCCTTCACACCTATGTTGTTTGGAAAGGTCCAGTTGGAAAACATTGTTGCACTGACGCGCTAAAAATTCTTGCGCAACCGTCAATGACGACGACGCATATTTCTCAGAGATAATAATCCAAAATCACATTCAGCGGCCATGCTAATGTGAGAATAATAGTGAAAATCTACGTGGTGATAATGGTAGATAACAACACACTTCGATTCTCCACACGTGTGGTGCGAGACATTGGCATACTGATAAGTTGTAAAGCTGATGGATACATTCAGCTTGCAATTGAGAGCTGTCGTCGTCTTAAATTTGAGGTCAGAACCGATGAAAACACAATAGCAAGTTGAAAAGTGTGGTGTGGTGCGAGATGACTGAGTACATCGAAAAATAAGTGAATGAATGAAATGAAATGAATGACTGAATGAATGTGAATGAATGAATGAAATGAAATGAATGACTGAATGAATGTGAATGAATGAATGAAATGAATGACTGAATGAATGTGGATGAATGAATGTGAATGAAATGAAATGAATGACTGAATGAATGTGGATGAATGAATGTGGATGAATGAATGTGAATGAAATGAAATGAATGACTGAATGAATGTGGATGAATGAATGTGGATGAATGAATGTGAATGAAATGAAATGAATGACTGAATGAATGTGGATGAATGAATGAATGTGGATGAATGAATGAATGTGGATGAATGGATGGATGGATGGATGAATGAATGAATGTGGATGAATGAATGAATGTGGATGAATGAATGAATGTGGATGAATGAATGAATGTGGATGAATGAATGAATGTGGATGAATGAATGAATGTGGATGAATGAATGAATGTGGATGAATGAATGAATGTGGATGAATGAATGAATGTGGATGAATGAATGAATGTGGATGAATGAATGAATGTGGATGAATGAATGAATGTGGATGAATGAATGAATGTGGATGAATGAATGAATGTGGATGAATGAATGAATGTGGATGAATGAATGAATGTGGATGAATGAATGAATGTGGATGAATGAATGAATGTGGATGAATGAATGAATGTGGATGAATGAATGAATGTGGATGAATGAATGAATGTGGATGAATGAATGAATGTGGATGAATGAATGAATGTGGATGAATGAATGAATGTGGATGAATGAATGAATGTGGATGAATGAATGAATGTGGATGAATGAATGAATGTGGATGAATGAATGAATGTGGATGAATGAATGAATGTGGATGAATGAATGAATGTGGATGAATGAATGAATGTGGATGAATGAATGAATGTGGATGAATGA